>JAJPUD010002900.1:47605-145862 GCA_023553655.1 Myrmecobius fasciatus
TTTTTTTTTCTTTTTTCTTTTTTTTTTTTTTTTGCTGAGGCAATTGGAGTTAAATGACTTGCCCAGGGTCACACAGCTAAGAAGTATTAAGTGTCTAAATCCGGATTTGAATTCAGGTCCTCCTGACTTCAGGGCCGGCACTCTATCCACTCCACCATCTATATGCTATATTTTTTAAAGCTATACACTTTAAAGCCAGAAGAAAAATAAGAAACAAAGAAGGACTAGAACCTTTGCTTAATGTAGAGGCAACAATGATAACTGACTATAGAAACACAACAGAGTTGGTCCACTTAGTTTGCTTCTATTTTCCCTCCCAAGAAGAAGGACTTTGCATGAAAATGTTAGAACATCCTCAAGCTAAGTAAGATGACAGAGAGTATTTAAATGTTCTTTGATGATGTTCTAATCACCTGGTCCAGATTAGCTACAACCTCAAGTACTAAAACAACTAGTGGAGATGATTGAAAAGCTGCTGTTAAAATTATTTGAACAATCAGGAAAAACTAGAGATGGGCAAATACACCTACTTCCAAGACAGGAAGACAGATAGACTAGAGATGGAGATATAGAGAGAGCAAAAGAATTAGAGAAAGAAACAGAGAGGGAGAGATAGAGCACAGAGTCTACAAACTATGGGCCAGTGAGCTTAACTGTAATTTCTGGGGGAAAACCTAGAAGACATTAACTAAAGAGATAACTGGCAGAGAAACTATGATGACAAAGATCCAGCATGGCTTCTCCAAGAATGTATTATGTCAACTTAACTCCATTTCCCTTTTGAAAAGATTGCTAAGTCATCAGATGAGGAGAATACAGCAGATACAATAAATCCAGATTTCAGCAAGGCTTTTTGATAAAGTATCTCATGCTATTTTTGTGGAGCAGATGGAGAGATATAGATTAGGCAATAATGTAATTAGATAGGTGACATAAGGTTCTCATCAGGAAACCCTAGGGATCCAGGCTTGATTACGGGCTAATTCATATTTTTAGCAATGACTTTAAGACAGAAATGGGATATTCATCAAATCTGCAGATAACTCAAAGTTGGGAGGATTGGTAAACAATAGTCATGATCCAAAAAGATCTTAACAGATTAGGTAGAACTTTAGAGCAATGAACATTAGGTTGAACCTAATGAGATGAAATTAAACAGAGATCAATGGAAAGTCTTGTGCTTGGGTGCCAAAAAATATCATTTTCATAAAAAATTGATTTCACAAGCATAAAATCATGGAGACATGGAGAGAAAAGTTATTCTTTTTTTAGTTTATTTTTAATACACATTGTTTTATGAATTATGTTAGGAGAGAAAAAACAGAGCAAACAAAAAAAAACTATGGGAGAGAGAAAATTAAAAAAAAAAACAGAAAAACAGAAGTGAACATAGCATGTATTGATTTACATTCAGTCTCCTTTGTTCTTTCTCTGGTTGCAGATGGCATTTTCTGTCCAAAATCTATTGGGATTCCTTTGGATCACTGAACTTCTGAGAAGAGCCAAGCCTTTCATGGTTGATCATCACACATTCTTGCTGTTACTGTGTACAATGTATTCCTGGTTCTGCTTGTTTTGCTCAGCATCAGTTCATGTAAATCTTTCTAAACCTTTCTATAATTAGCTTGTTCATCATTTTTTATAGAACAATAATATTCCATTACTTTCTTGTACAACTTGTTGCCCCAATTGATGGGCATTCACTTTTTTTTCCCAATTCTTTGCCAGAAAAGTTATTCTGAAGAACATATGGAGATTTTAGTGAACTGCCAGTTTACCAAGAGATAATAATGTGACATGTTAACCAAAAAAACTAATATGAATGTGGACTACATTAAGAGAGGCAGAGCTATCTTTCACGAATAGGGAGGTGATCATTCCATCATAATCTCCCCTGCTCAGATCTCCTCTGGAGGATTGTATTCAATTTGGGGCATCACAATATCAGGAGAAAATGGATAAGCTAGAGAGTTTCTAGAAGAGTATACTCAGGATGAAAAAAAGGGAGGCCTTTAAGGTTAGTTGAAGGAACTCGGTATGTTAAACTTGGACAAGAAAAGATTCAGGAGGACATAATAATGGCCTTCAAATATCTGAAGAGATATCACATGGAGAAGGAATTTGACTTTTTCTGTTTGGCCCAAATGGTAGATTTTAGGAGCAATGAATGGAAGCTGCAAAGGAGCCAGTTTAGGCTTACTCTCAGGGAAAACTTTCTAAGATGAACCATGCAAAAGTGAAATAGATTCCCTGGAGAGGCACTTGGTTCCCCACCCCACCTTGGAGTATTTCATGCAAGTGCTAAGTAACCTTGTCAAAACTGTGGTAACAAGAATTCCCTTATGGAGTGGTTTGGGTTAGAAGGCCCCTGGAGTGCCTTCCAATTTTCAAATAATGTATTCCATGGAGGACATGGCACCTGACCTGGGTCTTAACAGAATAAAAAGGTTTTTTCAAAAGGTAGACATATGAAAGAAACATGTTTCAGATGGGGGGAGAACCTGCAGAAGTGAGAAAAGGTAGAAGAGGACTGGAGAAGACTGAAGAGCATGTAGTCCAGTTCGGTTTTTACTTAAAGCAATAAAGTAGAATGAAAGAAGACTGGAAAAGTTGACATCACACCACTGAGGCTCTTATATGCCAGACAAAATAGTATGTACTTTAGGGGCACCTAGGTGGCCCAGTGGATAGAGCACCAGCCTCAGCCAAAAAAAAAAAAAAATAGATGTACTTTATCCTATAAACAGTAAGTATTTGACTATACCTATATATTAGAAAAGGTATTCTTTCAGCTATACAAAAGACAGATCAGAAATGGGTGAGGCTGGGTCAGAATCCCAAAGAGAGCATAAAAGAGGAAAAAGGACCCACATATCCAAAAATGTTTATAGCAGCTCTTTTTTGTAGTGGCAAGGAACTAGAAATTGAGTGGATTCCCATCAATTGGGAAATAGCTAAATAAATTATGGCATATGAATGTAATGGAATATTATTGCTCTATAAAAAATGATGAACAGGCTGATTTCAGAAGAACCTGGAAAGACTTCCATGAACTGATGCTGAGTGAGCAGAACCAGGAGAACATTGTACACAGCAACAACAAGATTATGTGATGATCAACTGTGATAGATGTAGTTCTTCTCAGCAACACAGTGTTCCAAGACAATTCCAATAGACTTGGGATGGAAAATGCCATCCGCTTTCAAAGATAGAACTATGAAGCCTGAATGTGGAACAAAGCATAGTATTTTTGCCTTTTTGTTTATTTGTTTGCTTTTCTTTCTTGTGTTTTTTCCCCTTTTGATCTGACTTTTCTTACACATGACAAATATGGAAATATGTTTAAAAGGATTGTACATGTGTCAGATTGCTTGCTGTTAGGGAGGGAGAAGAAAAAATTGAAACTCAAAATCTTGCAAAAGTATATGTTGAAAACTATATGTGTATTTGGAAAATAAAATACAATTGAGGAAAAAAGAGAAATAGGAGAGGCTAGAATTACTGGGACATTGCTGTTAGAAGAGTTTTATAATTGTCTAATGAAAGATTCATAAATCCATTGATTTAGTTATGGAAAGGACTATAGAGATTATTTAAATTATTCTTACCTTTGCCAGTCCTGTTGAGAGATAGCTAGGGTAACTGCAGAGAACCATACTATGCATGAAGATGGCCTGTGTCCCCACTTTGATGTTTAAATAGATTATTGTTGTTGATTTATGTCTTACTTTAAATGACGCCAAGCACAAAGTCCATGGAATTTTGTTTTTTGGGGTTTTTTTGGCAAGGATACTAAAATGGTTTGCCATTTTCTAATCTACTGTGCCCCCATTTTATGGATGAAAAACTGAGGTAAACAGGGTTAAGTGTCTTGCCCAGGGTCACACAGCTAGTAAGTGTCTGAGACTGGATTTGAACTCAGTTCTTCCTGTTTCCAGAGCTAGTGCTCTATCTACTATACCTCTCTGTGACCAGCTAGATTACAGGACATTATTTCTCTTTTGTTTTTTGTTTTTTGTTTTATTTCCACAGAATCTCAGAGTTGGATGAAACCTCAGCAGCAAATCAGTCCGAGTCATACCTCACCCCAACAGCTAGTATTTATTTGGTGTTTGAAGTTTTGCAAAACACTTTATAAATATGAGCTCATTTGATCATCACAATAATCTTTCAAGGTGGATGCTATTATTGTCTCCCCATAAGGGGGAATAAGGAAACTGAGGCAGGCACAAGTAAAAATACTTTCCTAGGGCCCTACAGCTAGTAAATGTCTAGTGACTCATGTCTTCCAAAGTTTAGCACTCCATCCACTGTACCACCCAGTTGCCTCAAAAGAATTCTCATCACAACCTACCTGAGAAGTGGTCACCCATTAGTTTAAATGTTGAAAACTATCTTTGCATGTATTTTGAAAAGTAAAAATCTATTATCATTAAAAAATAAAATATTGGGAAAAAAGAGTGAAGGAAAAAATAAGGGAAATTATAATATCATCCATTTAATCTTTAATTTAAAAAAAGAAGAAAATTTCCAGTGATGGGAGAAAAATAAAGGAAATTATAAGACTAGCTATCTAATCTTCAAATAAAAAAAGGAAGAAAGAAAGTATCCAGTGATGGGAGACCCCCATCTCCTATAGCATCCCCTTTCACTTTTAGATACCTCTAATTATTAAGATGCTGTCTCCTCTTGATATCAAGACTAAATTCACTTTTTTAATTTGCTTTTTGCAATCATTGTTTCTGGGTCTTCCCCTTGGAACCAAACAGAGCAAGTCTAACCTGTCTCTCACTTAACAGTCCTTCAAATACATCAACATATATATCATGATCCTTCTGAATCTCCACTAAACTAAACATCCCTGTTATTCCTTAAATGGCATGAATTCAAGGTCATTTCTTTTACTGTTTCTATATAAATGTCAATAAATGGCCAATTGTGATATTTATCTTTTTTTGTTTGTTTTATTGATGACTTTGCATTATGATCATTTCCAAATAGACTCACCAATATTATGAGCCTTCTCCTGTAACAAAGAAAAACAAGAAAACCAGCCCAGCAGCCATGTTCTACAGTGTATACCACATTCTGCACCCATAATCCCCTAACTTACTAAGAAAGAAGGTATATTCATTGAAGTCATTTCCTTTATCACCAAAGCATTTAGTCATGTGGATACACACTCATAATTCCTGTAAAATGCTTATTACATCTGACAATTATATAATATTTTCAACTTTTTAGTCGTTCAACAAGTGCCAAGAGCCTACTATGTGCTAAGCACTATGGGAGTGAAAGAAGTAGTATGGGTACCCCTTTGCAAAGCATCCATTTGTAAATATCCCATTTACGCCAAAGCTTATTTGAACGTCACCTTCCCGTCCCATTCAGGAAACTATACGCCACCCCCGGAACCCCCAAATAGAAAGCTGGGTGTTCTGCGCTGATGGAGCCACCTGGTGGTCAGCACTGGAAACAGCCTGACTAAATACATCTCACTACCTTTCTACCCGTTAAAAAGTATCCACATTTCTATAACAAAGTAGCCGATGCACATTCATCTCAGTATCGTGGAGCAAAATAGTGTAGTTGTGACTATTCCCATTTTACAGCCCAGAGGAGTAAAATAGTTTGCCTACAGGCACAGGGCTAAGAACTGGAATCCAGATCTTGATCCAACATTCTATCCATGGTCCTATGGTCCCCTCCTGTCCCACTATCGTTCCTTTTTCCCTTCTATTACCGACAGTTATATCAACTTGATTTCTGGTACACCTTTTAAATTCCTTTTCCCATGTCCTTCTCTTCTACCTGTTGCCCAAGTATTACAGAAATATTTTTATCTCCCTTTACTCCATGCTGCATACCCTGATCACCCTTAAAAAAGAATCCTCATCAATTTTCAGCCATTCAGAAACATTGAGTAGCTACTAAGTACTAAGAATTATGAAAACAAAGATACAAAGAAAAAGAAAAATTCGGAAGCTCACATTCTAATGAGAAAGACAATATGTGAATATATATATAAGCAAGTGAAAAATAGATGTAAGAAAGGAAATAAATTAGAATTAAGGGGGATTAAGAAAGGTTCCTGTGGGAGGTGGGATTTCAGCTGGGACTTGAAGGAAGCCAAGGAAGTCAGGAGGCAGAGGATTCTAAGTCTGAGAAATGGCAACTGAAAATGTCTAGAGTCTGGAAATGGAGTTTTTTGTTCAAGGACAGCAAGGAAATCAATGTCATTGGATCTCAGAATATATAGGATGTATAAGGTATTAGAAGACTGGAAAGGTCTGTGTAGGGAAAAGAGGGAAAGTCATGAAGGGTTGTGATTGCATGTTTGATCCTAGAGGTAAGAGAGACTCACTGAAGTTTATTGAATAATTAGAGGTATCTAAAAGTGAAAGGGGATGCTATAGGAGATAGTGGGTCTTCCATCACTGGATACTTTCTTCTTTTTTTTTATTTGATAGCTAGTATTATAATTTCCTTTATTTTTCTCCCATCACTGGAAACTTTCTTTCTTCTTTTTTCACTTTGAGTCAAGTGAAGGATAGACTAGAACAGGGACAGACTTATGTCAGAGAGATCAACTAGCAGGCTATTACAGTAACCCAGGCATAAAGTAATGAGGTTTTGCATCAGTGAAAATATTGATTGGATATTAGAGGATTTGTGGGGGTGAGAGGAAAGTTGGTGAGAAAGTGTGAAGATTCAAAAGTGATCACAGCTTTGTGCTTCAGGGTGACTGCTAGCATAGCAGTAACTTCAATAGTAAAAAGAAAATTGGGGGACAGGAGAAAATTAGTCCAGTTTTCAACATGTTAAGTTAAAGATGTCTATAGAATATCCAGTTGCGTGTGAGGTCTAACATAGGCAATTACAGAGGTGAGATAAAGTCAGAAAAGAGATTAGGGCTAGATAAATACACGAGAGAATCATCAACATAGAGATGATAATTAAATACACCAAGTGAAATAGTATATAGAGAGAAAAAATGAGGAAACAATCTAAGACAGGGTCCTTTAGGACATCAAGAGTTAGTAGGTATGACCTAGATGAAAGTCCAGCAAAGAGATTGAGATGGAGTGGTCATAAAGGTAGAAGAAGAACCAAAAGAGAATTTTGTCATTAAAAGGTGGAGAAAGGAGCACCAAGAAGAAGGTAATCCAAAGTCAGAGGTTCCACATGGCACATGGATTTCCAGACTGGCCCACAAGTAACTACTTAAATAGTGTGCATTTGAATTTTTTTTTTCTTTTAAGAATAACTACTATAGAGCACCAGCCCTGAAGTCAGAAGGACCTGAGTTCAAATCTGGTCTCAGACACGTAACATTCCCTACCTGTGTGACCCTGGGCAAGTCACTTAAGTCCAATTGCCTCAGCAATAATAATAATAATAATAAATACTAATTCCCTAATTGACAAATGGTCAAAGGATAGGAACAGGCAGTGTTCAGATTAAGAAATCAAAACCATCTATAAGCATATGAAGAAGTGCTCTTAGTGTAAATTTAAACCTGTTTTTAGAAGCTCTAGCATTTAAGATAATTTTAAAACACACATAAATTTGATTCCCATTTTTAATTAGTAGTGAAACTGTTGGCATTTATCCTTTTTTAATACTCTTTTTCCTCCAGTTATATATCAAGAAAATTATTAACGTTCATTTTTATAGGATTTTGAGTTCCAAATTTTCTCCTCTTTCCTTCCCTTCTTCCCAAAATGGTAGGCAGTTTGATATAGTTTATACATGTATTATCATGTAAAACATTTCCATATTAATAACAGTTATACAAGAATCAGATCAAAAGAGGGGCAACGTACAAGAAAGAATCAAGTAATTGAAAAAATATGCTTTGATCTGCATTCAGAGTCTATCAATTCTTTAGTTATAGATAGCATTTTCTTTTGTGAATCCTTTGTACTTGTCTTGGGTCATTGTGTTGCTAAAAAGAGCTGATTCAGTCATAGTTGATCATCACACAATGTTTTCCTGGTCCTGCTCATTTTACTTTGCATCAGTTTGTACAAGTATTTCCAGATTTTTCTGAAATCTGCCTATTCATCATTTCTTATTTCACAATCATATTTTATTTCATTCATATAGCACAGCTTGTTCAACCATCTCCAACTGATGGACATCCCCTCAATTTCCTATTCTTTGCCACTACAAAAAGAGCTGCTACAAATATTTTTGCACATGTGGGTCCTTTCCCCCTTTTTTATGACCTCTTTAGAATATAGATCTCGAAGTGGTATTGCTGGGTCAAAGGGTATGCACAGTTTGTTTGCCCTTTGGGCATACTTCCAAATTGCTCTCCAGAATGGTTAGGTCAATTCACAACTCCCTTAATAATGCATTAGTATTCCAATTTTCCCACATCCTCTCCAACATTTATCACTCTCCTTTTTTGTCACATTGACCAATCTCATGCCTGAGGTAATAGCTCAAAAATGTCTTAGTTTACATTTCTCTAATCAAAAGTGATTTGGAGCATTTCTTCATGTGCCTAAAGATAGCATTGATCTCTTCATTTGAAAACTGCCTGTTAATATCCTTTAACCATTTATTCATTGACAAATTGGCATTTCTTCTTTGTTGAGGCAATTGGGCTTAAATGACTTGCCCAGAGTCACACAGCTAGGAAGTGTTAAGTGTCTGAGACCAGATTTGGACTCAGTCCTCCTGACTTCAGGGCCAGTTCTCTATTCACTATGCCATCTAGTTGCCCTGGCACTTATTATTAAAAGGAAAAAAAATTTAAATGCAGACTATTTAAGTAGTTACTTGTGGGCCAGTCTGGAAATCCATGTGCAGATGCTTTAGGAACACAGTCTGTTTGTAAAACAGAAACTAGGAGTCTCCTATGCAAGACAGTCGCTGCCTTTAAGGAGATTACAATCTAGAAAGTCAATGAGATAGAGGTGCCAAGAGAAAAGGGCAGACCAAAGGGTGACCCAGGCAGGAAGGATAATTTTCAGTCAGGAGAAGCTAAGGTTTCATGGAGGGGGCAACATTTAAAGATAAGTATGATTTCAGCTAGCAAAGTAAGGAAATCATTCCAGGAAGAAGAAATGAATAATAAAGAAATATAGGAAAGTAAAAGTCACATGTAGGGAATATTGGAGTAGCATTGTTTAGCTAAAGCATGGAGCAATTAAAAAAAAAATCAAGATATTTAGACAGGTTAGAGCCAGTGCTAGAAGGGCCTTGAAGGCCAAGCTTTAAAAAACATCTGGATTTTATTCAGTAGCCATTGGGGAGTCATTGAAAGTTCTTGAGCATAAGAATGACAAGATGGCAATAGGATGTATATAGGATAGCAACAAAGAGTGACTGAAAGCAGGAAGGTAAATGTAATGTAAGATTGGTATTGTAGTGATTCAGTCAACAGATAATAAGGGTCAAAAATAAGGTGGTGGCCATGGAAATAACAAAAAGTGGTGAACTTGCAAGAGATAATGAATCATTTAGTGATGCGGAGATGAAAGGTGCCAGATCATTTAAATCTCAGGAGAAAGGACAACAGGATTCAGAGGGGCAACATCAAACTGTGTTAAGAAGCTAATAAATACATGCTAATAAATGATGTTTAACAGTATTATCAGTGACTTAGATAAAGGCATAAGTGATATGCTCATCAAATTTGCAAGTGACTCAAAACTGGGAAGGAGAGAAATACATTGGATGACAGAGCCAAGCTCTAAAAGAATATTGATAAGCTAGGTAGAAAATTGGATTGACTCTAATAAGATGAAATTCAACAGAAATCAGTGGAAGTCTTGTACTTGGGTACAAAAAAATTAACTTAGAATACAATTATCTGGGAGACAAGGAGGGACAACAGTTGTTCTGAAAAGAATCTGGGGATTTTTATTGGATTGAAAGTTCACCAAAAAGGCTGATGTGATCTTGGACTACATTAAGAGAGACATAGTTGTCTTTCAGGAATATGGAAGTTATCATTTCATCAAAATTCATAGTTTTCAGGAGAGGGCAGCGATAGTAAAAGGTTTCCAGTCCATAGTCTGCAAATGTAGCCTGGAGACAAGAAGACTGAGGGGAGGGAGAGGGCAGGGAGGATTTAATAGCTGTCTTCCAGTATTTGAAGGGTTTTTCAGTGGAGCACAGATTCAGCTTCTTCACTTTTGCACCAGAGAGCAGAGCTTGGAGCAAAGAGCAGAAGAGGCCAATTAGGCTTCGGGTCAGGAAAAACTTGCTAACAATTAGTGATCAGAGTGAAATAAACTGCCTCAGGAGCTTGTTGATTGTACTTCCTTGGAGCTCTTCAAACAAGTGCTAGATAACTACTACTCCAGCACATTACAATAGAGATTTTCTTTTATGGGTTGGACAAGAAGACTACTGAAGTCCCTCCTAATAACTAAACTCTGTGATGCTATGAAATCTCTTGGCTTCTTAGCTCCCAGATTTATTGTTTGAGATGTGAATATCCTGAGAGTGTTAAGAGAGAAAAAGGCACACAGATCCTGTTCAGCCTCTGACTTCTTCATGATCTTTTTTTATTTTTTCCAATTTAAATATACATACATACATACATATATATGTATATACATATACATATATACATATACATCCCTCTTAGTTTCCCTGGCCAATAGGAAAAAAGAAATTTTTAAAAAAAGTAATGCTGTCAGGGGATGAGTAGAATGATTCATTAGTCCTCTAGAATTGTAGTTGGTCATTTTATTGCTCAAAGTTCTTAAGATTTTCAAAGTTGATTGTCTTTACAATGTTGTTATTGTAATTATAATTGTTGTTATTATTATAAATTGCTCTCTTCATTCTGCATCAGTGAGATTCTACTTCACACCTCTTAGATCGCTAAAACTGGCAAAAAAGGAAAATAACAAATGCTGGAGGGGCTGTGGGAAAACAGGCTCATTAATGTACTACTGTGGGGCTGTGAACTAATCCAGCCATTCAGAAAAGCCATTTGGAAGCATGCCCCAAAAGTTAATAAACTCTGCATGTCTATACCTCAAAGAAAGCAAAAGAGCTTATACGTAACAAAAATATTTAAAACCACTCTTTTTTTGCTGTAACAAAGAACTGGATAGAGAGTACACTTAATTTTGGGAATAACTGAACAAATTATGGTTTATGAATGGAACAGAATACAATTATATTCTGTCTTCTTCTAATAGGCATTATACACTACTGCTCCAAAGCATCCCCTTACTGCCTATAATCTCTGACACTGAAGTTTCAGAATGGAATCAGGAAAAACTTCATTGACATCTGATACACCAAGAGCCTGTATTCTTGGGCAGCCATCTCAAATTTCCTACAATCTATGTCCCTCTGGACTTTATCATGCTCCTTGCACTAAGGACCCTGCCCCTCTCCCTTTTCAGTTCTTTTTATGTGTTGTCTTCTCCCATTAGACTACAAGCTTCTTGAGGGGCTGTCTTTTGCCTTTCTTTGTATTTCCGGTATTTAACACAATGTATGACACATAATAGGTGCTTCATAAATGTTCACCGACAGACAGCTGAAGTCACTGCCACTATCCTAATAAGCATCAGTAAGGTTTCATGCTCAGTGTAGCCATGCAAACAGTGAACTTAATTTCTAGCCAGGGCACATGAATACCATCTATGTGATAATCTTATTTCAGGTAATACTTCCTGCTCTTCCCTCCCTCTCTCTTCTTCCCTCCCTTCCTCTCTCTCTCTCATACTCAGACAACTATAACTTCTTGGGTCAACTAGACCCTGGCTTCAAATGCATTTAGAGAAAGGAGGATCACTCATACACAATCTGGTTCATATTCTCAACCTATAGAAACCTTGAGAATGTTAGTATGTGGGACTCATGTTTCTTACAAAAATCTTTCTGGCTCCTGCCCCTATTTAGGCAAACTGTGAATATCAGTATCTAGTCCATTTTGTTTTTTCCCACAAGAGTCCTTGGTTCCCCTGCAAGCACCCAGACTAATAAGATATTAGATATAAAGTAGGTTTGATTGAACATGGAAAAAAATACAAAATGGATTTATACCTGAATCTTTCAATTACCAGAATTTCTAGAAATTCTCCCTAATAGAGTCCCTCCTTCCCATAGAACCAGTACAGTTCATATGATAAATGGCACTAGCAAAAAGAATAAGTCTTGGTAGCTTTTAAGTAGTATGTTAATCCTTCTCCTTTAAGGCTATTATGCATGTCTATCTCCAAATCCAAATAAAGTTGGATATTACTGTCTCCTCTTCTGCCTTTTTCTTTCAAGGTTCTAAATTCCTTCCTCTCTGTTTCATCAAAGTTTCAAATACTTTACATTTTTATCCCTATTGAAATCCCATCTTCTTTTTTTTTTTTTTTAAAGAAAAGAGGCCTTCCTCTCTCCTTTCTCCCTATGGTGTCAGTCCCTTGAAGTGAGAGGTTTTCATCAAAGGTCTCCTTCCAAGTTCATTTTCACCACAGTCTCTCCATCTCTTCTTCCCTTTAAGTACCAACTGACATCCCATCTAATAAAGTAAATCTTTCCCAGCTCCTCTTAATTCTAGTGCCTTCTCTCTACTAATGATTATCTATTTATCTTGTACATAGATTATTTGTATATATGTTTCCATGCTGTTTCCTTCATTAGATTGTGAACTTCTTGAAGACAGGGGCTATTTTTAATATCCCTAGCATTAGCACAATGTCTAGCACATAATAAGCACTAAATAGGGCAGATAGGTGGCACAATGGATAGAGTGCTAGTCCCGGAGTCAGAAGGATCTGAGTTTAAAATGTGGCCTCAGACATTTACCAGTGTAACTCTGAGCAAGTCACTTTACCTCATTTGCCTCAGTTTCTTCATCTGTCAAATAAGGATAAGGAAATGGCAAACCATTCCAGTATCTTTGCCAAGAAAACCCCAAATGGGGTCATGGAAAGTTGGATGTGACTGAACAACAATAACAAAACTACTATCCTCCCCATTTTGCAGATGAAGAAATCAAGGTTCAGCAAATCTGACTTTCCCAGAAACACAGTATCAGGATTCAAACCCGGGTCTCCCTGACTCTATGTCTCTATTTTAAACTTGATGTCAGAGCCAGGACTCAATTCCCAGTACAAGTCTCAGTTTCCTTATCTGTAAATTGATAAGTCTGGAAGAAAAGATCTCTTCCAGCCAATTCAATGGTAGGCTCCTATGACACACTACATGACATGCACTGATTATATGAGCATCAATTCATGGAGCATTAAAAACACTAAAATTCCAGTTAAGATATAATCTTGTAGGGTGTGAGGGAGAAAAAGAGAGGTAGGAAAAAGTACCCGAGAGATTCCTGATACACTCAGGACATGCTTAATTCACTTAAGGTTTCCAACAGAAGGACTTAGAATGCTTAAAGCTGTTTTCTATGAATCTTTGTCCAGGGAGCGTATGTACAAACAAACAAGGGGGTTTTTTCCTCCCTGTAAAAAGTTAATCGGCTTAAAGTGTGCAACTAAATAAGCAAAGCTTACATTAAAGGATGCAGAGAAAGGGTGCCCTGGAAAGAAAGTTCTAGGAAATACAATATCGTCTCTATGTTCTTTTGTGGCCCCCCTATAAATATTCATGAGTCCCCATTAATGGGGTCCATCGCTCTATGCAGCCACAATTGGTTTTTTGTTTATTCTCAGGACCATGAACTTTGAAACCAGGAACTTAAATTTCAGGACTTAGCATTCATACATGTTAGCAAGACGGGGGATGGAGTCGGGTGGGGGAAGTCTACATAGGAGAGGAAATGGAGGCAAAATAGGATTCTCTTTTGACTGAGATTAAATGTAAGATCTGTTTAGAATGGAAAGCATCCTGTCTTTGGAGTTTCCAGCTGCCCCCAACCCTGGGGAAATGGCTTTTCTCTAATGGAAAATGGTAGCCATTGAACTTTTGGCTGAGTTGTGGCATTTTTACAGAGACAGAGAGACAGAAATAGAGAGTCAGAGAAACAGAGACAAAGAAAGACAGAGATAGAGACAGAAATAGAGAGACAGAGAGGGGGGGAGGGAGCCCTCTCTATATAGCTATCTTAGAGTTTAAACATTTGTTTGCATCACAGAAAATTTGATCTGGAAGCAGCCATCGAGATTATTGGGGCCACCCCAAACCATATGTGATAGATTAAAAAGAATGAGGCATCCAAAAGGAAGATCATATCGTTTGTTAGTGACAGAGGCAAGCTATCACAATTTCACTCATTAAATGAAACATTTATTGAATAATTAGGGGTAAAGGGAGGGAGGGAGGGAGGGAAGGAGAGAAGGAGGAAGAGAGGAATAAGGGAAGGAAAGGGAGGGAGGGAAGAAGGAAGGAAAGAAGTGAAGGAGGGAGAAGGATGGAAGAAGAAAGGAAGGAAGGGAAGAAGGAAGCAAGGGAAGGAAGGAAGGAGGGAGAAGAGGGAGGGAAAGAGCAAAGGAAGGAAGGGGGAAGGAGAGAGGAAAGGAAGGAAAGATGGAAGAGGGGAGGGAGAGAGGGAAAGGGAGGAATACCTGCCTTTGGGAAGATCAAATACGTTTGAGAGGACACTACATGTCTGCATATAAGGAAACAATATATTTACAAAGTACAGAAGGTAATTTTGGTAGGACAAAAGGGGGTGGAGTGTCAGAAAACTCTTCCCTCCCCTCAGTCAACTAGCATCTGCCTAACTCAGGAGCTCCTAATGGAAAATGTTGTGGGGTTTTTTCCTCCTACTTTTGGATTTCAATTTACTTTGCCACTTAGAGCCAGAACTTGGGGGGAGGAAGTGTGCAAAGTGTGAAGCCAGCCACAACCTGGAAGTTGCCAATGACTCAGAGGAACCATCTGTCTGAGCTGGCTGTTCAGCACCCAGGAGAGCACCAAACACAGGTAGGCATTTCACAAAAGTCATGTGATGGCGCCTGGTGCCCCCATTCTCTCACAGATCCAGAACCTGATGAGCAGCAAAAAAAATTGAAAGAGACCTCAGAGGCATCAGTTCCAACCAGAAAGAAGAATCCTCTCTTCAGTGGTCTTCCAGCCTTTACTTGAAGGCTTCTCTCCAAGGAAGAGGAATTCAAGGTGAATTTCATTCCATTTTTGGAGAGAAGTTTTGAAGTTTTCCTGACACCCAGTTTCTAGTTCTGTCCTTTGGAGCCAAGCAGATCCAATCCAATTCTTCTTCATTATTGGGGCCCTTCACCTACATGAAGACCTCAATCAGACTCAACTCTTCCTGCCATGCTTCGTCTTTTCCATTAAATTAAACTGTCTCAGCTCTTTCATCCCAATGCTCAGATGGCCTGTCATCATCTTGGTTGCCATGCAATTTTCCTCTCCTGGGTAATCTCCAACTTATCAATGTGATTCCAAAAACTAAATACAGAACAGTAAATGCAGTTTGATCAAAGCACAGGACAATTCCCTCTTCACTCTCACACCTTATACACAGTATTTCTTTTTTTAAAAAGGAATTTTAATGGCTTTTTATTTTCAAAGTACATGCAAAGATAGTTTTCAACATTCACCCTTACAAAACCTGTTCCAAGTTTTTCTCCTGCCCTTCCCTCCCCTCTCCCTCCCTCCCTTAGATGCAAGTAATCCAATATATCTTAAACAATTCAAGGAATTTCTAAGGTACAGCCTAAAACTATATGGGCTTTTTTGGATACCTTATTACACATTTGGAGATTTAAGGACATAAGATGAACTGAGAAGACTTTACAGACTAACCCAGACTCAAACAGAAATAGCCACACACACAGCAGTGTTTTTGTCTTGCAGCAATAACTTAACATCTCTGCACTGCCAATATTATGAAAGTTAGTTGTTGTTTTGTTTGTTTGAAATAACCACCCTCTCAATCCAATAAAGAAATGTAGCTGAGAGGCAGGAAGCTAGGAATTCCTGAATTTTAAACCTGGAGCTTTTCATGTAGTATCTTCATGTAATAGTAAGAGTATTACACTTGGAATCAGAAAATATTTCACATCCCAGTTCTCACATTTTCTGTGATCATGGGCATTTATTATGGTGCATTGTAGCCTGTTTAATTTCTGTCTTTGTATCCCTAAAGTCTAGAAAGTGCCTGACATACAGAAGGCATTTAATAAGTGGTGGTGGAATAACCAATGAATTTCCATGCCCCTCAGGAAGATGCTCCTGGCTCTCACCTTTCTCCTTCTACAGCATTAAATGGAGATGAGAGCTCCCAAAGCCAGAATTCTACTATCAAGTGAATAGTCTTGGATACTGCCCTTACTCTTATAGAACTCATTAACTGCCAGTAAATAATTAGAGATAATCTCATCCCTCACAGAATGAAATGAAATGAAGAGGTAATTTCAGTCTTTCAAATAACTTCTTATTTGACAAAAAATAGGGATATGATCATAATATTTCATTTAATTTATATAATTTATATTGATTCTCACATCTCTATGAAATGAGGGGAATGAGGGGTAAGTATATCCCCATTTTATGGATAAGAAAATGGGTTAAATGAACTGTTCCAAGTCACAAAGTAAATGGGAGGACTAGGAACATAGATACAGATTGAGAGGCCTTGTCTAGTTCAATCTTCTCATTATGCAAATGAAGAAAGTGAGACCCAGTGGGGGTTAAGTTATTTGTTCTAGTAAGAACTGAATTTCAGAATCTGAATCTTGGGTTTTTGGCTCCAAATCCAAGCCCTCTTTCTACTGTTCCACAATGCTTCCAAAAACAGGTCTTCTGACTTGTTCAGGGCTCTTTCCAGTATTCCATGTTCTTAACAAGATAACTATCATTGTAAAACATTATTAAAATATAGTAACCTTGGAGTATTTTCTGGGGCAACTAGATGGCACAGTTGGATACAGCCAAAGCTTGGAATCAAGAAGACTTGTTTTCCTGAGCTAACCTCAGAAATGTACTAGTTGTGGGATCCTGGGCAAGTCACTTAACCCTTATTTCCTCATATATAAAATGAAGTAGAGAAGGAAATGATAAATCACTCCAGTATCTTTGCCAAGAAAACCCCTACTGAAGAGTTGGACACAGCTGAAAAATGACTGAACAACAACGGAGCATCTTTCATGTTTTCCTTTTGACATTTTTTTTGCCCTGAAGAACAACTCTAATCCCGCTTTTCAAATACTTAATGACTGTTAAGTCCCCTTTTCTCTAGGCTCAATATCTCTGGTTCCCTCAACTGAAAGAATTTCAAATCCCACACCAATCAGTTTTGAAAAGACAAACAGCAACCCTGATACTCTGAAACCTTACTTAGGGCACAATTAAAAGTGGTAAATTCAGTTTCTGCTCCAGGGCTATTACATACACATCCCAACATGCCTTCTCCTTAAATCTCCAACACATCCCTTTTGTTCCAATCCCTGCTACTGATGCTCTAAAATGTACTAGAATACATTCCACATGTTATCTCATTTGATCCTACAACAACTTTATGAGGTAGGTGCTACTGTTATCCCATATAACAAATCCTTCTTTGGTTATAGCAGCATCATGATACAAGTGACAAGACATTCTGTCTGTCTGTCTTTCTCTCCAAATCAGAACCGTGAATTTTATTTCAACTCTTCTTGCTTAGGAATATGTTTTAAAGTTTTGAATCAATGTTTTTTGAATCAATCATTTTTACTACAGTTCTCTTTCTTTGTTATATCCTTCCCTAGTTTGGGCATTAGATTCAGATGTCTCTTAAAAGGAGTTTAGTGAAGTGTTTTCTTTCTCAATTTTTAGAATAACTTTTACACTTTAGGCATTTATTGTTCTTTGAAAGTTAAATCTAATTTACTTAAGAAATCCATTTACAATTTTTACTGTCCTCACCCGATTTTTTTAAAGACCACTTTTGGGGGTTCTGTTAATTTGATTATTTTGTATTTTTTGATAATCTTTTAAATTTTCAACTCTTAACTTTGTTGGCATAATTGTATGGTAGGTCAGCAATTATTTTTATTTATTTTCCGCTGTGATTTCACCTTATTTTTTTATTCAAGTATTTAAAAAAATGTAACTACTTATGAAACAGCTAAACCTAAACATTAATATTACTAATCATTATTTTTATTAAAGATATACAAAATCACAAGAAAATTTAAAGAAATAGAAACAGGTACAATTGGGTATTCACTAACTCTTACCTTTAGCAATCATTGTTCATTTTTGAATGCTTTTGATTCTAAACTTGAGTAAAACTAATCCTTTAATGGAGTCAAAGGCCCTTTCCTGGATATAAAAGTGGCTCTGGGGTTTAAGGAACTTAGGATCAAAAGCTCTTCTATCTTGGGTCATATATACTCCTGGGTGGAGATATGAGTTCCAATACCAAATCTACTATTTACTATGTAAACTTGGGCAAATCTCTCCAAACCTCAGTTTCCCTACTTATAAAAAGAGAATTGGACAAGAAGATTTCTAGGGATGTTTGCAGTCTACATCTATGACTTTATGATTTTTCCTTTATGCTCTTCCATGACTACTGTTATTTCTATATATAGCTGGCAACCTATGCAGATGGTAGGTGGCACACCTGCTGTTTGAACTTTGCTCCTCTTTGGAGTTCTTCTTTCCTTGTTTGGCTCCAGGAACACTATAGGGTCTGATAACTCAAAATATCTGACATCTATGAAAGGTTGCTGAAATCTTGGAAAAATGAATAAGCATTTCTTAAGCACCTACTATGTGCCAAGCACTAGAAAAATAGACAACAACAAAACAATATCTACCTTCAAGGAACTGATATTTTGGGGGGAAGTGCAAATAAGAAGATAGAAAATACTAATATATACAAAATAAAGTATATACAAAATGAGTATATACAAAATAAAAGCAAGGTAACGGGGATGGGGTAAGGAGGCACTAATATCTTGGAAAATAAGGAAAGGAGGCTTCAGGTAGATGATGGCAATTGGACTGAACTTGGAAAGAAACTAAGGATCTTGAGAGATGGAGGGAAAGGAGAACATTCTAGAGATAAGCCATTAACCCCAGATGATTGATACCTGTCAAAAATGCAAACATGCTATTTGTAAGGAGCAGCATTGAAATCTATTAATATGGATTCATTCATTACATCAAGATTGGGGCAGAAGATTGGGGCAAATAGAAGGGAGCACAGCACTAATCCATTTTGACTGGGAGAAGAGAGTCAGGAAAAAGTCCCAACTATGCTGAGCTAAGTAGGGGCACAGATGACAAAAGAGGATGGGGGAACTCAGAATCCTAAGAATGTAAGGAATAACGAAGAGCACCATTCTTGTTTAAGCCTGGATAATTCCTCCCTCCCCTTCTCTCTTCCCTTCCCCCAGAGGCAGTTTAAGGAGACAGGGTTAAGGAGAACTATGAAGATGAAAGGAAACTGCCAAGATTGCAACAGGCAGGGAAAAACTGTAGCTTTCATCTTCTGCCCTGGCTTTCCCACATTGTCAGCTCTAGGTGCCTTCAGAAAAGGCAAGGGAGAAAAACATAGTATTTTGTATAATCATGGAATTCCAGAACAATTTGTTTCTTTAGCACTTGAAGGTTTGTAAAGAATTCCTTATAACAAGCCTGTATGATAAATCGTGGAAGGGTGAAGAAAACCCCACGTGAAGTAGACTTACCCATGATCACACTAGTGAATGTCAAAGACAGGACTGAAAGCCATATCTCTGACTCCAATCCCAATCTTGACTCCACTGTGCATTGATGCATTTCAGAGTCACCAGCCCATTTACAAAAAGAAATGAGACCCAAGAAAGGAAAGAAAAGTGGGAGCATTGGGTCAAAGAAGAGGAGACATTACCATTCTTGCTGTTTTTGCAGGATTCCCAGGCCCAATCCCTAGTCACTGATCACAGTTTCCTAGACTTCTTCAGACCTTCACAATGACTATTGTAAATAGCTTCCTTCTTGCTTGAACATAGTCAATCTTCTAATAGTAAAGACAATAGTCTTTCTCCCTGAACATTAGATTAATTCTCTCAAGGTGAAAGATTAACCTAGTAGTTACCACTTACCGATATGCCCTTACTTTTAGCTAGGACTCTTAAGTATTAAACCTATCATCCCATCCTAATTCCTTAAATGTAAAACACAAGGAAGAGTAACTGCATTATCAGGGTAAATGCAATGAGATTTATCTATTACTGGAAAATAGATGGTTCAACTCACAGTTCTGGTTTGATTTTAGATCCCATAGCTCTCTTAGAACTGTCCTAAAGCAGACCAAATAATCAGGAATCCTCTGGTCTGGGGGCAAGAGCAGATGGAATCCCATAGCAACTACTTAGTTCAGGTCCTCATCTAAGACCAGAACCAGATTAATTTCCAGAGGTGAAGAAATGGATATTCCTTTGAAGAAACATTGGTACCATGGCATTCCCCCCCACGCTTCTATGAAAAAGCATAATACAATTTGCATTTACATACTGCTTTAAGTTTACAAAGTGCTTTCCTCACCTCAAAGGTATAAACTGGTAGGTAGTATGAATACTCCCCTCAATTTACAAAAGAAAAAAAAAACTGAGACTCAGCTATATTGCTCCTCATTTCTAGGGAAAGAATTCCCCATTCCTCCAGCTGTTACTCATATGACATGATCTTAAATACTTTCCCTAAGCTGATGCTCTTGCTTTGGATGCTCCGGTTTATCAGTATCCTTCCTAAAACGTAAGATCTAAAATTGAAAACAATAATCCAGATGTTGTCTAATCAGGGCAGAGGAGCCCTTCACTAGAGGTCTTTAGGCAAAGGCTGGATGAAGGACTATTTGTCAAGGACGTTGTAGAGGGACTAAAGCAGATTGCTGACTAACAGGTTGGACTATAAGGTCTCTGAGGTTCTGATTGATTCTGGGATTCTGTGAAATTAAGAGAATTAGCCAAGGTCAAAGAATAAGTGGGGGGACTCAACATTTGAACTCAGGCTCTCTGCCTCAGACAACAATGACCCAAGAAATCTTCAGAAACCAGTCTGTCTCTTTATGAAAAAGATTGAGTAACTTTCTTATAATTTGTCTGTGAAGGAGAGGAAAATCAAATGGGTGAGAATCCTGATTTCATCACTACAGATTGCCGAGTGGTGGATAGGAAATAATTTAACACTATTGGATTCTGGCCAAAAGCCAATCAGAAGGCCAATCACATCTTTTCCTAATCGAGTGCCCTCATTAATCCAGGGCAGTCTTTTCCATGTAGGCATTGTCATAGATCTAAAACATACTTTTCAAGTAGCCTACTTTGGATGGGGACTTTGGATGGAGACGGACACACACGCACACAAGTTTAGCACTATATTTCTCCACAATTAAAATTAAAATTTTATCCTCCGAGGCAGAAGCATCCGCTGTCTAGTGAATGAAGAGAGGTAAAGGAATATAGGCAGAGGTCCGCACGCCTGAAAACTAGCAGGCTGGCAGAATCCCTCCGAGATTGGTTTACTAGGGAGATTAGGACACCTGCTGGTTTCCATCTCTGCTTTGGGACGCTTGTGCTACGGTGCTTTTCCAGGGATGAATTGATGGCTAATTAGAAACATACAACCAACTTCATTCACTTGCATTCTTGTATTGGTTGTGGCTGTGCGGGGGAGTCTTTTCCAAGAACCATATAAAGATCCTGGGAAAGTTTGGATGAAATGCGCAAATAGAATGAAACTGGAGCTACCAACTTCTTCCGAGACTGGCAAATACTGCACTCCCACCGCCATTCTCCTACTTCAATTTCGAACAGCCGGATAAGAGTCTGGTCCCGGACACCTGGCGGTCTATATTCTCTCTACTCCATCCCAGCTCTCTCCTCCGTTTTCCATTTTATCCCAGCTCACCCTAGCTCAGACCAGCATCCCCTCTCGCACAGAAGCCCTCCTAGCCGCCGTCACCCTACCCGAGCTTCCGAAGCAGCCAAGGTCTGAGTACCCGTAAGTGATATTTAATGAGTTCCTCGCTGAGTATTGTTCTCTCTCCCTCCCAGTAACACCCCCCCCCCCCAGATCCACTCTAGGAGATGGGAGATCTCTGGGGGCTAAGGACTCTCCAGAAACACAGCTGCACAGGAATGTTAACAGCTCATTTCCATCTCAATGGCTATCCCTGCCACGGGGCAAAAGGGAAGCAAACTTCAGTTCCACTTCCTGCAGTACCTACCAGCTTTGCAGGGGTCGTGATAATCTAGCGGCTCCTGGGCACCGTCCCCTTCTTCCAGCGCCGAGTAATCGAAGGCAGAATCCCAGGGGTAATCCAGCTCCGCGGCTCGGCCCGGGGAGAGCCCCAGAGGCGGCGGGGGCAGCAGTAGCAGCAGAGTACACAGGGTCCGGAGCACGGGTGCCCGGGGCCGAGGGGCGAGCGCCATAGGTGCGCTCGGCGCGCGCGCGCGTGAGATGACAGAACGAAGCTGCCGGGCCAGGAGGCAGGCTGGGGGATGAGCCGGGATCGCCGCAGGCTCGGACTGCTAAGCGCAGCGGCTGTGCATGGCTCCGAGCGCACAGTGCGTGCCCAAGCGCTACGCCCTCTACCCGCGCTCAGGGTACCCACCGGCGAAGCTGCCACTAAAAGCTGCACTAGGAGGGGCCGCTCCGCCCCTTCTCCCCCGCCCCAGCTGGACCACACCGCCTTCGCCCCTCAGGGAGTCGGAAAGCCAATCACACCGAAGCTCGCAGGAAGGCCCCTCCTCCGCCGTGCACCTTTAAGGCATCGGTGAGAAGGGGGACTAAGATCAAGGGAAAGGAGCTGGCGGGGGTATTTCTGAAGGCACCTCGGCTCCTCACACAAATCCCATAAAAGGAAAAGGCAAAAACAAAAGTTTTGGTCCTCCGTCGTTTGGCTGGATTCCGCACGACCCATTTCTAACTCTCCAACAAGCCGTTGGTTTGTGTATGGCCTCTTGACATCACCTTAGCCAGCTCTCCATTCCACCTGCTCACGGGTTAAGTCTCCCAAGCAGCCTAGTTCGGTTGCCTTCTCTCTAGACCCAGAGTACACAGTGTAAGCCCAAGAAGGTTGCCTCATGTAACTAGCACTTTGGTGAATGTAAAACCATTATTGCTTCTTTTCACTCCAACCTCCCATCCAAATGACCCAGTGTTGTTTGGGGCGTAGTATTGGGGGGAAAAAAACTTTTATGTACTTTACAACACCCTTCAATTTATTTTGGCTCCAGGAAAGGGCCCCATTTGCCTAGGATTTGTTTTGACCTGACAAGATAATCTCTTTGGCAGGGGGAAAGAAAAGATGTTTCAGCTTTTTCACATATATGATTTCACTCTAGGGTGATAAAATAACATAGTCCTTTAGTTTCTTGGAGTCTGTAATCTAATACAAAAATCTAATAGCAGAGCAGTACAAAGATCTCTATCTCACTTGCTCCTGCAAAGTACCTTGCAGAGACCAATACTTAGAGGGGCAAAGGGACTCAGACATTCAAGTTTACACACTGCAGAATAGCCAAAACTTATACCAATAGTCTTTGCCGTCAAGTCCATGGCTTTTTAAACCATGCTGCCTCATATACTATCACAATTAGTAACTTACTATAAGCATATTGTTGAAAAAGTGTTGCTGTAGCAAAAATACTTCTATTTGCATGAAGAGATACTATAAATTCCTGAAACCTTGGCACTCCAATTAAACCATTTTGTTGATCCACAGATGTGAAACTTATAATAGTGATGTGCATATTAACATAAATAGAAAGCAGAAAAGATGGCAAAAAACCCCACCCAAACAGAACTGTGCCATCTAATTCTGGACTATGTCTGGAAATGAACTTATCTTTCTCTCAAGACTCCAATTTACAACTTAGGCAATAGCCTCTAAAAATGGAATAGCTAAGGTATTCTTGGTTGTTTTGTTGTTCTCTTAAAATAAACATAAAATACATCAAATGTGCTGATGTTTTATTAATACCCAAGTAGAACCATCTATCATTTCAATGGATGCTGGAAATTTTGATTAATCATCCTAATATGGCCCTAATAATGTTCCTCAGGTGCAGCACCTTTGGGTTTTCTCTCCATCAAATGAGAAAGGTTAAACTAGATGAACTCCAAGGACCTTTATAGCTCCAACCGCCACTGCCAGTAACTTCAAAACCTTTTCAGCTTCATGCCATTAAAACAAATTCTTCTTTAGATTAAGTCAAAGAAGTTTTCATCTCTTTCCCTATTTCATGATTATGAGTCAGTTTTTCTCCACATTCTTTGTTCTCTCCATACTTTCAACAAATTTCAACAGACTTCCTAGTATCTACTATCTATATAAAGCAAAATACTGTGCATTATTAAATAGTAATACTGCAATAGATAAAACACGGTCCTGCAATGAAATTTACAATTTAGATGGATAAGTACATAAATTACATATCAGAAGACTGAACACAAGTTATGTATTGAATTCAAAAGTTATGGGTGGGGCAGCCAGGTGGCAAAGTTAGGATAGAGCACCAGCCCTGAAGTCAGGAGGACCTGAATTCAAATGTGGTCTCAGACATTTACACTTCCTAGCTGTGTGCTCCAGAGCAAGCGACTTGCCTCAAGCAATTGCCTCAGCAAAAAGCAAAAAAAGTTAAGGGTCCAATCACTTCCTCCAGGCAAAATAAGCAGGTTCCTAAAAATGCTGTTTGGGCACAGGTTTAAAGGATAGGTGGTAGCAAGAATCATGATGAGAGAACAGAGGAAATGAATTTACTGAAATGAGAAAAGCTAGGATTACCAGCAGATTACTCAAAAAACTCCAAAAACTAAAAAGTCATCAGAGTTCAGAAAGATACAAATAGGAACAAATCAAGTGTTTTGACACCAAACTTTCAGGGTTGTGAAAGCATTTTAAATGTTAAAAGTCTGGAAGAATAGCTAGTGATCTGCAGCTTAACATTTTTTTTTTCCTGTTCTGCTATTCATTTTGAATGCTGTGTTTAATAAAAGCAAAAACAAACAAACAAAAAAAAGCCAAACCCTGAAACTGGGGAATCTGGCACTCAGGAAAGCTGACTTAAGGTTGGGTCAGTTGAGAGTAATCTTCAGGGAGGTGAACTGGAAAGATCCAAAAGAAATAATCTAGAAAGGAAAGGCCAAAAGCAGGAACACTAGCATCAAAGACGACTGGAGTAGATAATCTATTAAAAGAAACAGAAAAGCTATCAAAAAAGAAAGCTATGGAAGCAAAGGGAAGGGAGTGTTAAGAGCCATCCAATAACTGTGGAGGCCAATAGAGGAGGAGGTTGTTTAAGCTCATATTTGATTACTGTTGGTCTCCAAAAAGTTGAATTAGTATCCAATATATACAAGACCAATAAGTGATAAGGGATGAATCAGAAAATTGAGTCTCATTGATTCTACCTTCATTTCACACCTGCTGTGCTGACACTGCCACCACTTAACACCTGCCATTACCACCTTTGGCCTGGACTACTGCAGTAGCCAGCTTGGGGGTCTGCCAAGTCTTTTTACATTCTAGTCCATTCTCCCCTCTGCTGTCAAAGTAACCTCCCTAAAAGCACAGGTCTTAGCTTGCCACCCCTGTCCCAAATTTTAAAATTCCAGTGGCTCCCTAATGGATGATCCCAAAGAGCAAATATATAATCCCACTGGGCTTTGAAAAGCCCTTAATAACCTGACACCCCCCCCACCTGCATTTCTAGTGTTCTAACATCTCATTCTAACCCCTGCCCCAACAAATTTTGTCATCCAGTAACAAGGGCCTTCTTGCTGTTCCTCACAAGACATTCCATTGCCCAAATTCTGGGCATTTTCATCATGCACCAAGTCTCAGCAAAAGCCTTAGCTTCTACAGGAAGCCTTTCTCAATTCTTAATCTTACTGTCTTCCTATTGAGACCTTCTCTAACTTATCTTGCACACATCATTTTATACCTGGGTGCTTGCATCTTGTCACTGTTAGCCTGTGAGCTCCTTAAGGGCAAGTTTTGGGCATTCAGAATGGTTTTGGGTTTTGTTTTGGGACTTTCTTTCAAACCATAATTCTTAACACAATGCTCACATCATAGTAAGCTTAGTAAATGTATATTGATTGAATTTACTTAGTCAAAGGGAGAGATCAAGACACAGAGCTGAGAATTGGTTAAGATTTCGTTTTGAAGATAGGCAATACCTGAGTATTTTTTAAAAGGGTCCAGGGAAGGATAAAGTGGAAAAAAAAGAGTTGATCAAGGGTCCTGAAACATTTGGAAAGAATCAGTTGGGGGGGGTATTAAAATATAAATTTAGGAGCACAAGAATGGCAAACGAAGTAGTTTGATTAGAAAATAATTGCTATCATTTATTTAGCACCCACTAGGTGCCCAGGCACATAGATCTTACTAATATCAGCTGATTTGACGCCTACCACGATGGTAGGGGAGGTGTTATTATCCACATTTTACCAGTCAAGGAAATTGAGGCAAATAGAGGTCAAGTGACTAGCTCAACATCATACAGGTAATATCAGAGTGTATATTTGAACTCAAGTCTTCCCAACTCCATCGTCAGTACTCATCTCCTTCAGCACTTAGTATTTGTGACAAGTTGAAAGGACAAGTAAATATCTCAGGAATTGAGAGTTCACAATGACCTTAACTTTGTCAGTAAGACATATGAGATTATCTGCTCACAGAATGAAAACTTAGGTAAAATTTAGGTAAAAAAAATTTAGAAGCACTGAGAATATACTACCACAAGCAATTTCCCTCAGTGATAAGCACTCTATAAAACAAGACTTTGATTGTTCTATGAGAAATGATGAATAGGATCTAGAAAGACTTCCATGAGTTCATGCAAAATATAATGTACTACAATACAAAGTAAAAGCAATATTGTGGGATGGTCAGTTATAAAACTAAATAAAGAGTAAACTAAAACTATTAAACCTATTACTCTGAAATGTCAGGTACTATATAGTACCTATATAGTCACTCTATATAGGAAAAGGGTTTCAAACTTGAAAAGTGCGTGCACACACATATGTAAACATTTCTATGTACACCTTTACACTATACATACAGATATATATTTTTAATTATGTATACACATACTCTATGTCTTTATATAAGACTTTATATAAAGACTCATGATTTTTGGATAGATTCTACGTAACTAGTAGCAGATGAGGAGACTTGGCTTTTAGAAAGTTAACTGCCTAGAAAGTATCTAATGGGTATAGATGAGAATTTCAATAGAACAGAAAGACACTGTTCCTTTTGTCTAGTGTTCTTTTAATAAATTCCTACCTCAACACTGAAAAGAATTAATCAGTTCAATAATTTTCTATAATCAGTCAAATAAGGGAATATATGGCATACCCAGAAAGTCAAAAGACCAGAATGTCTAGCAAAAATCTGTCTCCAGATAACAGCATATACAAGCAGTTGACTGGGCTAGCTTCTTTGTTCTTCCAAGTCCAAGCCAATAAGGCAATGACCCTTATAAGTAATACTTCAGGCAATCATCTTTTTCAATTCAGGCCAACCTGATATTCCTGCCTTCAACCCAGAAACCAGATTAGGCTTAACTAAAAACCCACTGTGTCCAATGTATAGGCTGCTCAAATAGCTTGTCATTTCTTTTTGCTCCCCCCCACCCAACCCACTCCTAGACCTTAATGTGTTCCAAGTTTAGTGAATGGGCTACAGAACTTTTGTTCCTTAGGAACATGCTCATGTATTACTTTAATCACCAATTAAAATATATTTGGGTTATAACGCAGTGTGAAATGGAGAAAGGGGCATTATCCTAGGAGTTTGGAGACCTGAATTTTAGTGTATGACCTATGAAGATGTCACTTTCTTTAGTCATTTCCAGCTCTAAAATTCCTGATTCAATAGTCTACATTTTGATGATTTTTTTCTTAGTATTATCCCATCAGTTTTATAAGTTAAAAAAATCTTAATTGCATAAAACGATCGCAATTGTAAGCCCTGTGAAACAGAAATAGATCAATTCAGAATAAAAAAACAAATAATCTAGTAAAGCCCAAATGGAATCCATCACTACACCCCTAAGTATATTTGTGAGTCAAAAGTTGCTAAATACATGTATAAGAAAAGTCATGTTATTACTTTCTCATTTTAAATATTTTGAAGCCCCCCCCCAGTATCTATCCTTCTGTTTCTTTCTTACACATATCCATATATATACAATAAACTAGAAAATACTGACGACATACTCAATTCCCAATCTAAGATTCACCCTCTATAATGGCCTATGCCAGTCTTCTTCTGTCAAATAATTCTATTTCCCACCTAGCACTCTGAAGACTGAAACACTCCTTTCCTTGCACATTACCTAAGTGAAAATGACTATCTTCACCTTCCCAAGATTTAATGATGATTCTTACTAGCAAATCAGACAGAACATCATCTAGTCAATCAAATAAATAAAGAGTACAGGAAATATAACTCCTTTATTCCACAATTCATTCACTGTTCTCCTCCATTCCCAAGTCCTCCTCCATCAAAGTTCTTCCACAATTCCTATACTGAACTAAGAACATTGTTGAATTTAACTATTGAATCATGCTTAAATTGTCAAAATTATCTTCAAATTAACTTTTAGTTTTTAGCGTATGAATTCTTTAAGGGCCTTTACATCTATTAACACATTTTTTAAAAATTAGCCACATTTATAAGTTCTTTTTTTTCCTTTTTTAAAATTCAGATTAGCAGAACATTGATTGTTCTATGAGAAATGATGAATAAGACCTAGAAAGACTTCCATGAGTTCATGCAAAATGAAATGTACTACATACAAAGTAATAGCAATATTGTGGGATGATTAGTTATGAATGACTCTGCTATTCTCAGCAATACAATGATCCAAGATAACTCTGAAGGATGTTTAATGAAAAATGCTATCCATAACCAGAGAAAGAAATAATTGTCTAAATACAGATTGAAACATACTTTTTTTCTTGAGGTTTTGTTGGGGTTTTTTGTCAACAGGGGAAAATGAGGGAGGGACGGGGGAGAAGAGATCTAAGGCAACTTGGCTTTTATGGAAATATTTTGCATAACTTTACATGTGCCAACAGAGAGAGAATCTGGAACTTAATTTTTAAAATAAAAGTTAAGAATTGTTTTACATGTAACTAAGGAAAATAAAATATTAAATAAGCAGAGCATTGTACACAGTAACACAAGATTGTGTGACGAGAGACTGATTTAGCTCTTCTCAGAAATAGTGACCTACCTAAGGCAATTCCAATAACCTTAGAATGGAAAATTGCATTTGCATCTTGAGAAAAAACTATAAAGACTAAATGTAAATCAAAGCATACTATTTTCATCTTTTTTTTCTTTCTTGTAGTTTTTCCCCCCTTTTGTTCTTTTTTTTTTTTTACATTTTGTCTAACATAGAAATATACTTAAAGTGATTGTTACATGTATAACCTATACTGTTTGCTGTCTTAGGGAAGGGAAAATTAAGGGAGAAAGGGGGAAAAAACTTGGAACTCAAAATTTTACAAAAATGAATGCTGAAGACTATTTTTACATATAACTGAGAAAATAAAATCTTATTAAGCGGGAAAAAAAAGTTCAGGTTAAGTAGTGAAAAACTCCTTTAACTCTCACTCTTCAACTAGAAAGATAGGTCCTTTACCTCCCAAAAGAAATCACCAGATTTTTAGAGCACCTCAGCAAGCATAAAGTATCAAGTGAACAACGATGCCTTAAAGTAAGGATGGTGGATAGAGGGTTAATTTGGAATCCCAAGACCTAAGTATATATCCCCACTATGCTACTAATATGGGTAACTTGGGCTTAGCTTCTCAGGGCCTTAAGTAACTAACATCCCTTCCAGCTTTAAACCCTTAGATCTCTATTTGGAACCTAACAGTTTGCCAAGGGTTTTCACAAACATAATTAGTTCATCTCGATTCAAAAAGGCAGCACAAGAGACATAATATTATTCTCACTTTACATTTGGGAAAATCGAGGATTTTGGGGGGTTTTTTGTTTGTTTTTTTTTAAAGGATGAAAAACAAAAAGAAAAGTTAAGTAATGACAAGAAAATTCAACCCCCAAACCAAGACTGTTATGGAATGGTTCAAAGAAGGATTTGGTGTCAAAAAACTGGGGTTCAAATCCTGACATGAGATTTTGGGTAAGTCACCTAATTTTTTCAGTGTCAGTTTGCCCAATTGTAAAATAACTTAATCAATTAACAAATCTTTATTAAGTATATGACATCTCAAGCCCCTTTTCTCCCTAAAGCTAAGATCCTATATCCCTAAAAATGTATTCACATTCATTATCAACTGATTCTCACAACAACCGCGAAGTGGTAAGTTTATATAGTTTTCTAAATGACAGAACCCAAGGTAGAGCATGAGAGACCTGGCTTTTCATCTAGATTGCCCCCACTATTTCTATGGCCTTAGTAAATCTTAACAGCCTCTCTCCTATTTAATAAATCAAGGATCTATGTATCCCACAGAATTATTCCAAGTAAAACAAGATGTAAGAAACTGCTTTTAGAAGGTAATAAAAATTTCAAGAATACAAGGTTATGTGTCCTGGTCAGAACCTATAGAACAATAAGTCTCATAGGAATAAATTTTAAAGGGAATGTTCTTAAATCTAAGACTTCAGGAACTACATTAAAAAAAAAAAAAGAAAAGAAACAGTTTTAAAAGGAAAAAAATGAAAAGTTAAAATTTTAAACTTTTCTCATAAACATTTGTTTTATATGAAAAGTTGGTCACCTCCTTACACTCATACTGGTGTGATAGTATTTTACTTTACCCCAAAGGTTACCTTAAAATAAACTAATTTTTCAGAAAGCAAAAAGAAATCAAGCATCCATAAAATCGTAAGTTTAACATTTTTTATTACTTTAAAAAAACCAACTTCAGTTAAGGTACAACACACCAGAACCTCAGAGAGGTACTTGATACATTATACTGGTTTGCTAGTACTCAAAAAAGCCAGGTGGCAAATTATGGCTTGCACAGAGCAGGAGTGTGCACAAAATTAATATAATCAGCAAGCAACAACTGTTTCCTCCCAATTTTGTCACTGATCATCCTTGCCCTATGGAGATTTATAAATTCAAGTTTCAAACATTTAAAAAAGCCCAAGTATAACTGTCCTTCCATGCATGCTAATTCACAGCAGGTGGCTTTTAAGAAGATTAACCCACTATTGTCCTTTACACATAATCAAATGTTATTTCTGCCTTGCCTCACGCATGTTATGCTACTCCAGCCAACAAGAGAGCACAAAATGAATTCCTAGGATGAATATACAGTATATTGCACTGTCACTAAATTATTACTTAGCAAAATACTCCCCAAAATCAATTCAACCAAACCTCCCATATTAAAGACATGGAAATAGCTTTCTAATACTTCCTGAAATACTGAATTAATTCCCATATAAAACTTTCCTACTCTTCCTTTGTATGACTCCATCTAAAATCTTCAGGGAGAATAGACAAATGGCTCTTTGTATAGGATAGAACTATAGCATTCCTTTGTATCATAATTAAATCTTATAAACACTCTGCAGCTAAAATTATGTAAATCTCTGTATTCCCTACTCTCTATAAACCTGTGAACTGAATTTCCAAATGACCTAAACTTAAGTGAATACTTTTCCATAACCTTTTATGGCCTTGTCCTCTCATTTCAACTGCTGAAACAGTTTCATAATTATCTAGTTGTGAATGAAGACAAAATTTTTCAAGTACTTGTGTATCGTGATTTTTTTTTTAACTACTGGTTCCCTATGTTCAAACCAATAAATGGAGTTAAATACCAAGACATATCATTAATTTGTACTTAAATCCAGATGGAATTCTACTATATAGCTTCAAAGAGGCTGTTTTCAAGAATACATATAGAAAAAGCCCTTTTGGAGTTTAGCTTTTCCTATACAACACAAGTTAAATCTCTAAACTATTCACTTTTTTTTTTTTCATAATTCAGAATGCTTTCAAACATTTGCTTGCACATTTGGCATCAAATGGTTACTAAATAGTTTTTAAAATCTAAGAAGGAAAAGCTGCATCAAAGTGAACAAAATCTGCTTACAGTTCCAAGTAAAAAAAATCTTAACTAAAGTGGCTGTCATTAATCTGCAACTTGTAGAGTGATTACATAGAAAACCTGAGCATACGGCCCAGCTCAGATATCATCATACGACAATAAATTCATGAGTTATTCGGTCTCTATTTAAGGGAAATACTCAGAAAAGTCTAATACAATGTATAAATAAGGCTTTACATCCCTTTAAATAGACTCCTCTACTTTCACCCTACCCTATGCTAGGATATACAAAAAGGGATGTCACTTCATTATGCAATTGTTTCAATAGAAACATGCTTATTAGAAACAAAGGCAAGGTTTGTCCCTTTTTCACAATTTTTGCATTGATAATGCACTTAAGAATATGGTGACAGAAATAATGTTCACAAATGAAAGAAAATTCACAGAGCACTCTGGGGATGATAAAAACAATCTCCATTTCCAATAATCAATTCTATTCACTTTCCCACTTCAACATTAAGAAATATAAGTAATCATCTATGAATTATTTCAAACTACATGGCGATCTATATACCTGTAACTTATGGAGGCACCAAGAATCAAAAAGCCCTTCTCAAGATGAATTCTCTCATCTTTAGTGGATTTAAAGTTAAGAAAACTGTTTTTTTTTATTTAAGATTAAAAAAGAAAAAATAGCAGACTTTAGTGTAATTATCTTCACTTAAAAAGGAAATAAATTTTAAAATCTATTTTTCTTCCATAGTTCCAATCTTGTCAAATAAATCATATTAAGACAAAACCCTGCTATTCAATTTATCCTTGACCAGACCTGTGCTTTTATCTTTAAAGTACTGTAACATTCACACATTTGAAGTTAAAATCATAAATAACTATTATTTTCATAAAAGTAGATACTAAAGACCTTAATTATCAAAGTAGTTGAGAACAAGGAGGATAGGAATTAAAACTTATTTCTGGTATATACTTCAGTGTACTTTTTCAACTTGGTGAATGTTTTCCTTTAAGTTTTATTTTCTACTTCCAAAATCATTCCCATTTTCTCAGTTCCTTATCCAATGGCAAGTACTATTTTTTTTTCAAACCACCTTATCATTCATACACCTTACATACAACATGAAAGATGCACAATATAGTCAGTTTACAGAAATATACCTTAGACAAACTCCACCCTACTACAACACCCATATTCATTATGAGTTGCACGAATTTTACACGTTATTAGGCTTAAACACAGGGGTTTTGTGTCTTTAAAAATATCAATATACTATATTGTCCTATGTGGTCATATTGTTTAACAAAAGATTATACTTAGCAATATTACCAAGGAAGCAATTTCAAATATTCTCTGGACAGGCACACTGTAAAATTGACTATCACTATATTAAGGAATTTGTCACCTTTATTTGCCTGTTTTAAGAAATTCTCACACTACATACCCCTACTTTTCACACAATATACCAAGCTGAATACACCATCTTTCAAAAGGTCAGTCAAAGAGGGATAGTCATTAATTTTGGACACTGGATAACCTAAATATAAGCAAGGACTTTGGACTCAAGTGTAGGTTTCTCTGGATTTGAAAACAACATTGTATACAAAAACTGGCATTCAGTAATAGTTGCCTTTTTGAATAGACTTTTCAAATTGTAAAAACATCTATTTTCACAATCAAAACAATTTTGTCAGGAAATTTTATTTTAATTTTCTGAACACTCTAAAGCAGCAATGCTTTAGATATTCTATGTGTCCAGACAAGATTAACAAAATTAAATGATCTAAATTACAAATTTGGCTCCAGTGAAAGCCTCAGAAAGAAAGAGAAGAAAGTAACCCTCCCCTGAAAAATCTCTCTCACACACACACACACACACACACACACATACACACACACTCTCTCTCTCTCACACTCTCTTTCTCTCTGGAGAAACCCCAATGTTTCATGCAATGGTAAGCAAGATGTAAAAAGCTACCCAAATTCACATATTTCTACACCAGATCATCATCAGAAAAAGTACTCCGTAGTAAATCTGTACATCCAAATGCATTTGGGATCTACAACTAAGTTACATTATTTAATGTTATATACATTTATTACCCTCTCCCCCCTCCCAATTTTTTTCTTATAATGTCTTAAGTAAAGCCTTCATTCAAATTCAAACAAAAGATATAAGACTAAGTTGAGGGGGGGGGGGGCAAGGGAGTAGGGGAAGGAAGATATAATCACTTTAAACATTCAATTAAAATGTTCTGTAGAACTCAAAATGTTTGATAAAAACAAACATTCTCTCCCTTTAACATTTTGCTTTCTAACTGTACAGTAATTGCATTGTAGAAAATACATCTCTGTCTTCAGACTGTATATCTTCTTTGGATGGAATTAAGATGTAATTGGATATTTATTTTAAAGATAAATAAATGGGAAATTGGTCCAAATAGAATGACAGCAGATATATTACATGCAGGTTTTAATATATATACTTTTTAATTCTCTTAAACAAATGAATGTAGGTATAGTTGATACGGCAAACGAACTGGAAAAAAAATATAGAGCCCAGATCCAAAATATAAAAACATCCCACTATCCTGACAATGGCAGCAAAAATAAGGGAAAAGTAATCTTCTGGAACATTATTTTTTCAATATTTAAATTCCAGAAAGATTTCTATTCATGTAATTTTAGCAGCCAAGTTTCCCACTTTTTATTTATAATGGAACAAATGCTTTAAATAAACTGTTTGTCCTCTTCACTGAAGAGAGCTAGTCTATTCATCTTTAATGAGCTAGTTTTTGGGAAGATTAGCCATGAACTGTGGTAATGCCTATAGCATACAATCCAAGCATTTGCTGTGAACAGTTGGAGAAAGCAGTCAGTAAGAACCTAGGATCAATGAAAATAGATGTTACTTTAAGCCATCCATGAAACAGAGACCCACAAAGTACCCAGTGTTAAAGCCCAATTATCTTCTTGCGCTTTACGTTGTGCAAGTTCCACCCCTATGAAACAGTAACTGATCCAGAGTTCTCAGTTTTCTTGTTTTTCTAGTCAATTTTCACATTAGTATAGATTTTTCGGACAAAGGCACTTGTTCCCATGTAACCAATTGCTCCTGAAAAAAGCAAAGAAAAATATTTAAAACGGTATTTATCTTCTACAGTTTATTACATTTAAGTTACTGATTCTTTTAGAAACATTTTGGCTATTATTCTGCAAAATTAATAACTCCATTACACAAATCAAGTAATAAATATTAATGTGACTATGTTTTTGAAATTCAAACATCAAAGAAAATTTTGCATGGCCTGTGTGATCCAGGGCAAGGATCTTACCAGTGAGACAAAAATTAATAACCAAGAATGTCCACATGTAGAACCTCTAGGTTCTTCAAAATAAAGTTATCAAAAGAAATATAAACTCTTAGATCTATTTTGTTTGTACACATCCACACACGCCAAACATAAATGAGATCAGTTTTTGATTTGATAACACCTTAAAGATAAGTTGAGCTTTGATTGGAGAACTGTTTGGGTTTTTAATGCATTTTTCAGGCAAAGTAAATTTGACATAAATGAAGATAAAAATGTCATTAAATTGCTTATGGAATTGACCATTTACCTAATGACATTTTATATCTCAGTGCAGGATGTATTAGCAGGTAAAATTAGTGTGATTCATGGGAGATTTCAGTGCTAATTACAATATCTAAGCTGTTCTCTATGTTAACAAGAAGCTAAAGAAGCAGCATTTTCTACTGATATTTTTATCCTTAGTAATATTCTAATATTTGCTGACTTGAATTATGTAAAGGCAGAGACTATACACTTCATAAAACTTTTTTCTGGAAATTACTATCTTTTAAATAGTAAGCAGGTTTGTTCATTTTTGTTAATTTTTTAAAAATCATCCTTAAGAGATAATGTAGAGAGCCAGCCTCAAAGTCAGGAAGAGACATTTGGGTTCAAGTTCCATTTTGATTCCATATCTATACTATAGATGCTACTCTTGGTAAGTCCCTCTCAGTGCCCCAGGCAACTCTCTGAGACTCAAGTGGAAGAGCAGATAATGCCCTACACTGGTAGAGAAAATTTTCTCACCAAGAAGTTCCCTTTACAAACGAAATCACAAGTCTACTGTCTATCCCTTATACTCCACGATTATCTTTCAGCCAACTGAAGCTTAAGATTCTAAAAGGCTCTATTTTTTAACTAAATCGTTCTTTTACTAAAGATAATTGGTGTTTTCCATGTTTTTCAACACAAAGAGCTGGTCAATGGAATCACAAAGATAGTTCACAGACAAATTTACAATCTAAGTCTGTGGATAATGGACATTTTAAAATTTTAACTTCTTATGAAAATACTAATAGAAAATCTAACAAACACACAAGACTAGTTTAAAGCCAAATGCAATTTTCCAGGCCTTTGATGCAAAATTCACTTTTAGGCAAAAGATATAGAAAAAAAATTAATGTGGGACAATATTTCTTCCAAACAAATCATTTATTAAAAAGACTTTTAAAAAGACATCATTAGCTTCAAGCAGAATTAAGACAACCACTTGTTAACCTGTTTCTGTGAAGTTTTTTGTATAGATTTGTTGAATTAAATGATCACTTATAACACAAATTTTATGTTCTGTGAATTACACAATATATTATTTCAAGTAATATGTGTTATAATTTTTCCCCATGATTCCAGTGACAAATTCTCAAGCAACCTAAAATTCCATCATTAAAAAAGTATCAAGATCGTTTGCTTGCATTGTGTTTCCTTTCTCTGATTTTTTTTCTTGTAGATACAATTTTTCTTGCACAACAATGATGTGTGGAAATATGTATACATATATTTGATTTGTCAAGTATTTTAACATAATTAACATGTAGTGGATTTCCTGCCATCTAGGGGAGGGGTGGGGAGTAGGGGGGAAAAATTTCTAACAGAAAGCTTTGTAAGGGTTAATGTTGAAGAATTACCTATATATGTTTTGCAAATAAAAAGTTTTAATAATTAAAAAAAAAACCAAAGTGATAAATAAATTAATTTAAAAAGTATCAAAATAAAAATATTATTTTCTACCTTAACATGATTATTGCTTTTCTCTTAATTTTAAAAAAAAGTCAAGAATATATTTTCCCTTCATTATAAATTTCTCTAACACATCTTAGCAACTGCAATAAAAGTGTACAATTCCTACATTATGGTGACATTTTAATCAGTACCAGCTTGAACAGTTTAAAATGAAAAAAAAAAAAGATTAAAACAGAAAGCCTATAAGCCTATTAGAGAATAAATGGTTGAGAGACTGCCAGAACAGCGGGAGCCCATAGAATGTGCCAAGGATATCCAGCAATAAAATAAAATTTCCACTAGAAAAGTATTCAAAAATTTTTGCTGGATTCATTCCATTTTCTTTATAAATGTTAAGATGTTGCCACTGTAGGTCTTCCCAAGATAATATAAATAAAAAGTCATAGATAAATAACTGATGTGACTTCTTTAATAAAAGACATAGAAAAATAATCCCACGCTGAAATAAAATGAATTCATTAATAGAAAAGTATTAAATATTTATTCCTCTACTTAATTAAAACATTTCTGATTTTGGATATTTATTAAATAACTATAAGCTGGTGATAATCAAAACAAGAAATATTGCTACAAGAGTTCAACAGGTAAAATTAATCTTCTAAAAGTTACCAATGAGGGTCACAGAAGCAGGAAGTACATGAAGAACTAAAACTCATAAGAAACATACACAATTCATTTTACCCTTTTGTTTCCATTAAACTTCTCCCTCAATTTTGAAATACAAAATAAAAATTGGAACATTTAAAATTGGGTTTTATAGTCTTCAGAAGACCAAAAATTGGGGCATAAGGATTATTTTTTCAACCTTCCTAATCATAAAAAATATGGCATAGAATATAATTCTGGCTTTTCAATTACTACACTTTTGGTAATTTTAACAGATTTTACTAATTAGCTTCCAAACATTTCTCAACTTACCACACATTATCCCCAAGGCTGTGCTAAATACCGCCATATAACCAAAGTAAAATGCTGTTTGAAACAAGCCATACATCCTGAAATGAAATAAAAATTATTATGTAGATTTTTCTTGTTGGAACTTTCCCAAATTAACATATAGATAAATCATAATAGTAACTCTAGAGAAATGAATAGGTTTAACTTACTCTATATGTAAAAGGAAAAAATTACCACTTACTTTGTTTTGAAAAAATAGTAGTAAAAGGAATACATGTAAACATAGATTGCAGTTGATGCAGCAGAAAGAAAGCTTGTCCATTGCCTAAAAAACAAAGACATCTCTATCATATGAACAGCAGTTAAACAAAAATCTCACAATCAAGTATTTCTTTTAATTAAGATAGCAATTTTTCAAATGCTATACTGGATAAGAAAGCTGTATTTTTAAAAAAAAATATATATATATATACATGCATGTAATATCACAGAATAAGGACAGTAGAAATACAAAAATGTCAGAAACAGACATTATACAATGACCTCAAAAAGAATAAATTTTTGGCCTATAATTTCCCAATCTATAAAATAACACAATTCTGCCTGTTTCTTATCTCAAGATGTGTGAAGATCATGAAATTTCTGAAAATTACCATCAAAGTAGCCTTTATTAAAATATTCAATTGATTATTTCTTTTTAAAAATATTTTAAATAGAATTATTTTTATTCTTACAAAAATCTGTTTTCTTGTTTCCTCTCTACAACTGAAATGCCCAAAGCAAAACAACAGCCCTATTACAAATACCCAGCCGATAAAATAATTTTCCCCATTGGTCATGTCCATGTCAATCTGCACCCTGAGTCTGTCACCACTGTCAGGAGGTAGGTCAGTTCTCCAGTCATCACTGTTCTCTGCAGGGGTGTCAAACTCTATTTAAATAGACTCATTAACTCAAAAGTAATAAATCAAGAGAGATTGCCTACACTGGGATTAATTTCAATGATTAGGGTTCTTCTAACTCTTTTTATTTGTCTTCACAATGCTATTTTTATTATAGAAGTTATTCTTCTGGGTTCTGTTCTTTTCACAATCCCATCAAGTCTTACAAATCTTCCCAGACTTTCTGAAAACATCCCTTTAATTATTTTACATCACAATAGTATTCCATTATATTCTCATACCACAAATTATTTGTTCAGTCACTTCATAATTCATCTAGTTTTACCACTACAAAAACACAAAACAAAACAAAACAAAAAACCTGCTATAACTACCATTTATATAACACTTTCAGGTTTGTATTGTGTTTTACAATTATTGCCTTATTTTATCCTCACAACCATGGAAGATAGGAGCTATTATTGTGCTCATTTTATAGATGAAGAAAATGAGGCTCAAAGAGATTAAGTGATCTGTCAGTGGTCACACAATCACTAAATATCTGAAGCAGATCTGAATTTAGGTCGTAACTGACTCCAAGTCTAGTATTCTATCCAGTAGGCCACAAAGTTGCCTCTAAATTAGTTTTGTACATATGGGTTTTTTCCTCTTTTTTTGATCTTTTTGTAGTTATACAACTAGTGGTCTTTTAGAACCAAAGGGTATGTATTCAGTTTACTAAGCTTTGAAGCATGGTTACAAATTGCTTTTTATAATGACCCAGAGCATTTCACTGTTCCAATAACAGTGTGCTGCTGAGTCTGTTTTCCCAAAGCTCATCTAATATTTGTCATTCTCTATTTTTGGTCACTTTGCTATTCCAATGGATGTGAAGTGAAACCTCAAAGTAGCTTTTAAGTTTCATTTCCCTAATTATAGTGATTCAGAGCTTTTTTTTCATATGGCTATTGATAACTTGGATCTTCCCTACAAAAAGGAAGAAATATCCTTCCTTTCCTTTGACCTTTTATCAATTAAGCAACTGCTTTTGTTTTTATAAATTTCAATCACTTCTTTATACATCTTGAAAAAAATTATAACTTAAGAATCAAAGTTTTTAAACATACCATTTTTCCTATTCTCCTTATGCCTAGGACTGATTAAAATATCACTGTGGCAATATTTGTAGCTAATTCCAAAAAAGTTCTTGCTCTAAATACTTACCACCTATAATCCTCTGCATTTAGTAGGAAGTATGTGCATACAATGGTTACACAAACAGTTACAATGCAAAGGATAACCAGCACCAGCATCATGAAACCATAGACATAGTAGATCTTGTATGCCCAGAAAGATGTGAAAATGAAGTACCTAAGCAAAATTGGAGAAATAAGTATACAGCTATTATTCTCAATTTTTTTATATTCTCTTTGTTCCAGGAGAGTCTTGGTGAAAATCTCTTGGTCTTACCTCACCCACCCATTTCTGCCATCCCAGAGAAACACACACACACACACACTCACACTCACTCTCTCTCTCTCTGTCTCTCTCTCTCTCTCTCTCACACACACACGCACACACTCTCACTCTCCTGGATATCTGGCACAGGTAAACGTGGAAGTTGAAAGCTATGGTCATATGATAGATAGACCAGGCTCTGGAACTTAGGCCTAAATTTCTAAACTTATTAGTTATGTGATACTCCAAACATAACAAAAAAACTATGACTTTCCAAATAAAATAGGGTTGATAACCTTTGAGGTGAGAAATCCTTCTTCTCAAAAGTTGAGGTTTAACTATGAAGCCCAGTGAAATGTTCTTTGATTCGGTGTCTACCCAATTTTCTAACTTATTCTCTTCTAATCCTTCAAAAAAAAGAAATTCATCATTAAAACTTACATTTCAATGAAAATTGAGCCAAAAGGCAAAATTCCTCCAAGACAAACAATAACGGCTGGTTCCATGAACCTGAAAAAAATTGGCATAACTTTATTTATTTTGCAGAATGAAAATCTTCATTAAAACCAAATACATAGAACACTGGAATTTTTTTGTCAAAGTTAAAGGAAAGTTAAAATCCAAATGGGCAAAATATACAACTATTAACAGAGTTCTATAAGTAACTAATCATTGCCATGACCTCAACTTCACGGATCTCTGTTTTTGCTACAGTGAATAGTTCCTCCACTGATAAATATTTCAATCACTTTGAAGCATATTTAATGAGACACCCTAGTCAATCATTACCCTAAAGATAATCTTAGGAAGAACCTCTCCAAATACGACTAAGCTAGACCTAAAACACAGATATTTTACAGTTCTTTTATTTCTGATTATAAATGGTGTTTACAATAAACAGATACTGCTCCACTCCCATAATAAAAGTCAAAAATTGGATCCTTCAGTTTTTCAATTATAATAAAATTAATTGATTTATAAGTTTAGCTTTAACACCTTTCCCAATTAGGAATTTTTCTTCACTGAGTAACCTAAGAAAAGGGGCACTGACAATTATTACTGTAAGAGAACAGACACTTTCCTCCTGAAAATGAAGTTTAATAACTTTGTGTTTGGTCACATAAAAGTTCATTGTGGGTCTTGGCTTCTCAAACGTAGGGACAGAACTGCAAGAATAATAGATATCAACATATCCAAGAATTGTTTTCAGAATAGCATTTATAAAAGGTTAAAAAGCTTTGTAAAAACTTTTCAAGCAATTTTCCTTTCTGTATCTACATTCTCGTGTACCATTTTTTCTAGTCTTATAAGTCACAAAGGGTTGAAATAGATATGACATAATAAAATTCTTCTATTTTTGTCTGCTTTCAATATCTCTTAAAATTTTGTTGTGTGACACGACCAAAATTAACACTAAAGTAGATGAAAGTTGGGCATTTTTCTTTTACCTAAAAAATTTGTGAAGAATTCCAAACTATGCCAAGAATAAATATGTTTAAGGTACAGTTCTTCTAACCTGAGCTTCAATAATAATTCAAATATAAAGGGAAAGAACCTACATGTCAAAGCAAAGAAATAAGTGCCTATCAATTATTGTTTTGACCAACATTGTGCACAAATTAAGAAATGGGAAGCTTTAGTGCCAAAGTCATCTTCCCACTCCAATTCTATCATCACTTTAACTTGTCTGAGACTATCATGCCATTTCAATCAAATGTCAATTTGGACTGAAAAACAAACTGAAATTATTCAAAACTTGCAAATTCCTAAAATCACATCTAAAGTATTCAATATGCTAAAACCATGATGTAAAAATTACATAAAGCTCTAAAGACTTTTATTCTGAGAAACAAATACATAAATCTTAATTTTCTTTTTACCATTTTTTCTCCGGTATAGGACGAGGCACAGCATTGACACGACAAGGAAAGTTGGGTTGACCTGACAGATTTCGGCCTAGAATTGTACCAACAAGATTCAAGGGAAGAATAACAAAAAAACAGATGCAACAAACAGCAACCTGCAAATTAAACAAAATGTCTAGTTACAAAAAAAAATACAGCTTACAATAATATCAACAAAGATAAAGTAACATGAAAAGTACTTTTATTACTCCTTAATCCTAAAATTACTTATAAAGTTCCTCAAACTTTCTAGACTAGCTATATAGTTTGTAAAATAAGAAACTGAAAATGATCAGAAAAAAATCCTATTTTCAAAAATTTCAATATGTAGCTATAATAGCTTACTTAGCATTTTTATAAATATTGTCTTTGATCTCAAAAAAATATTCCTAAGATCAGAAGACTATTAAGTAATAGAGCCAGTGTCGTGCTTCTAAAATGAATATTCTTTCCATTACATCATCCCAACACTTGGACTATATACTTAAATAAAGACATGATTTACAAGACTTTTCCTTCTACTTTTCTACATTGTTTCTATTACAGTCATTTCTCTACCTTCTTAATTTTCATGCTCTGAAGAGAAAAATTTTTCTTTCATTATTAAATTAATTTCCTATATCTATACCAAAAAAAAAAAGGTCACTATTCCCTAAGTGTTTATCACTGGGGTAGAGGGAAAAGGGAGATAGGGAATCTCCCTCTACCAATGCAGAACTTACAATACTTTTGCAACTTCAAATCTTAAAGAGAGTTGCCTAGATCCCTGAACGACTGAGTAATCTGACCAGGGTTACCATCACACAGCTATCAGACATTGGAATTGAGCCTCAGTTTTCCTTAGTCAGCTCTCTATTCACTATATTATGTTGCCTTTCTATTCTTTTGGAATCCGGAATTTGGGAAATTATATAGCAGTTCCTGAAATCTACAATAACACAAAAACATTTGTTTGGGTAAACATGTAATGTATAGCACCTTATAATAAAAAGAAATTTATGAAAGGTCAGGAAAACCTGGAATTCCTAAGAAATAAAGCACCATAATTTGGGAGAGAGGAAAAGGAGCTCTTGTTCCAAGTTGGTAAACTTAACCCAGCTCACATATTAACTACCTTAAATCAGAACAATATTACCATCTAGTGGTCAAAAGAGTTATCTGCAGATAAAGTTCTGTCACTAAATTAGGCAGCCTGCAATCAGATAAACCTAAAAATATTGAAAAAAACAAGTTCTATGGATAGGACTTAATAAGACTTTGTGAGTGGAAAAAATAGCTGAGAAAATGAAAGCATGATAAAATCTAAGGCTGCAAAAAGCAATCATGAGAAATGATAGATAAAGGACAAAAATATGAAAGAAAAATCTTTGATCATTAAATTTTTTATTATATTTTAGCACCCCCAATTAATTAGCTATCTATAACTACATAGCATTTGCCATATTTATACCCCACCCCCAAAAAAAGAAAGAAAGAAAGAAAGAAAAAAAGAAAAGAAAAATTAGTAGAAAATGTTTAATTCCTACAGGCCACTGATACAGATTTATAATTTGTACATAAATTTTCTTTGGTACCTTCTTAAATTAAGGCCCATGTTGCTTTGGGGTGAATAAAGTTACTGAATTATTTTGAGAAGAAAAAAATGAGAGATTACTGGGTCACAGATCTAGAGCTGCAACACTCTGGTTCTACTGTAGTCCAAATAAGGAAATGATAATCCACAGAAATTAAAGTCACATAGGTGATATGAAGCCAGCCAAGGTTCAAGCCCAGGTCCCCTTGTCTCTAAATTCAATACTTCCCACTGCACTTCCTAATTCGCCTTGTATCTAGTGTGCATCAAACTCCTTAGTGGTTCCCCCCCAGCCAGTCTTTTCCTTCTCTAATATAGTGTGCACATTGCAATCACAAGTCTTCCCAAAAGACATTATTTAATGTCACTGCCTTCCTCAAAAGTCCTCAGTGCTCTCCACTTACATTATAATGGACCAAATGATACCACAGTATAATTTCACAGTCTCATAATGGGGTAAAATAGGGCCTCCCATTATGTGTAATCTATAATCTGTAAAATGCATTAAAGATGCTACTGTGAAATAGAGAATTATGCCTACAAAACCCAAGTCATGATGGAACTGAGACAAAACTGAGAGCAGAAACCTACAGCCAAATTTTGATAACTTGTTTTACTTTAAATATTGCTTTTAATGGCATTAAAAGTCTTCCTTCACTATGGTCATATGGCAGTCACATCTCAAACCCAGATCCTCAATTTGCCATCTACTTCTCTTTCCACCACACCACTCAGATCCAAGTGGCGCAGGAATTCTAGACATCTCTGCCTCCCCCATCTTACACATTTCTCCACTGTTTGAGCGTTAGAAAAATAGAGACAAAATATATCTACTTTAGTAGTAATAGTTGAGACATATATATATACACACACACACACACATATATATCTTTAAGGTTTAAAATGCATTTTTACATGTATTATCTAATTTGATTCTGAGACTCAAATAAAGTTAAGTAATTTGCCCCCCAATCACACTGCTAATAAATGTCAGAAGCAAGATGTGAGCTCTCCTGACTCTAAGCTCCACATTCCATTTCATCAGAACATCTCTCAAAATTAGTATAGCTTTGTCTAAAACCAGCATCTTGCAAAGAATGGAAGCAAACTTTTTGTGTAGCCACAGAGATTAGCACCATTTATCCAAACCCCCCAAATCTCCTCTAGAGAACAAAGGGATTATCCAATAGAGCCTCAAAGTACTGAAAGTTGTGGCATGATAAGCTTTGGGGTCTCAGAGCCAGATTTAACTTGAGAAAGGGCAGCATTTCCCCTTCTGCTTCATTGTCATGGTTCTAGTGTATGGCCAGAGTGCTGGCCTTGAAGTAAAGAAGGCCTGTTTAAATTATTGGGCCAGAGTCTTAGTTTCTTCATCTGTAAAATGACAATAACGTACTTTCACCAAAGGACTATTATGAGGCATAAACGAAATAATTTCGATAAAGGACTTTGCAAACTTCAAAGCAATATACTACCACATAAAAGTCTCTTAGGATAGTGGTCAGATTATAGGCAAAAAGTTGGTAAAAGAGGGGAAAAGAAAAATGGCTCTTTTCTCCAACAGCAAAAATAGCCTTCCCAATTCCCATACAGTTTTGCTACTTTTTTTTTTTTTACAAAGAATGACAAAGGGTGTGAAACAGTGAAAATCCTTGCAAATCAGGGGATGTGCTGGTTAGTTTTGCTGAATTCTTTTCCCCCTATTATTTCTTGTTACAAAAAATAGCTTTCTGGAGAGAGGGAACATATATGGAAAAGAAAATCATGTAAAAACAAAACATATCAATAAGACATTTAAAGGTGAACAAAAAAAAATTAAAGTTAGTTGCAGAGGAGTAGAAAGAACAATGGATTTGAACCAGAAGACTTGTTCCTTCACTAATCAACCAAACCCCATGTCATTTTACCTCTCAGGTTTAGTTTTCACATCTGTAAAATGGAAATAGTAAGATCTACAACTACCGCTTGCTCTACCTACTTCCCAGAGCTATAATGAGAGAGAACAAAGTGCACCAGGTCCTACACCTTCCTGCTTTGATGTCTTGTCTTCAGTCTCGAGAGGAGCCAGAGCTTCTTAGACCATCTCCTATTCTACATGTCCTTTTATCAAGAAGAAGAAAATGGATGGGAATGGGATTGCTTTCTCCTGTTGCACTGTTCCCTGCCAATCTCCAAGCTCCTCTGGGAAGAGGAGAGCCATTCTCCACTCAATGAACATTTTCACAGGTGATCACACCTTATACATGAAAGTGATTCTGAATTCCTATAGCTCTTCATCCAAATCCCCGAACTCCATTCCTCATCTGCAACTACCTGACTTCCTTATTTCTATCCTTCTCAACCCTCCCGTCCCAAAGTTCCAATTAAATATTGCCCCCTTTCAATCTTCTAGCTATTACTGAAATCACACACCCACATAGACACACAGACACACACCCGCCTCAAAAATGGCATTACCTCACTGGCCATCATTTCCAGTACTCAGTACAGCTTCATTCATTCCCTCTGGTTCACTGGTCAAGGCAAGGGAATTGAAATACTCTTTGCTCCCCTCACTGTCACTTTCAGGTTCTCTCCCTGCTTCCACTCAATTAATCTCTTGCCCTTTGAAGTTCACTTACTCCATATGCACTCTCCATCCAAAATCCTAGTTAACTATTGGCTACAGTCCTCCAGATCTATTATTTCCTCAATGAGTTCAGTATGTGGCTCTCTATTTTTCTCACATCTCCCACCCTCCACACCAGGGGACTTCAATATTGACTCTTAGGGACTAGGGGACAACAATAATTGACTCAACATTCAGTTCTTCAACCTCACAAACCTCACAGTTCACTCAACCTACACAGATGATTTTTCCATTACCCACAAATGTACCACTTCTGTATTCAAGAGCTGAGAAATCCCCTTATCTAACCATAATTTACTGGCTTTCCATCACTTACTAGTCTTCCTTCCCTTAAGAAACTTAACTTTTCACCTACACTGTGATCTCCTATCCCTCAACCTATCAGTTCTCCCATAGGTCCTTACCCCCTACTTTAGTCATTCTCTCCTTTCTCCCATCTTGACCCTAATTCAACTAATTCAACTCTTCACCGCCCTCTTCTCCTGAGACCTTAGTTCCTTTTCATTTCCCTATGTCCTATCCAGCTTCAGCTTTGTGGATCATGCCCACTCCCCACTTTACACCTCACTTAATGCTGCACAACCATTCTGATTAGGTCCCATAAATTCATTCATTCATTCATTTTTGAGTGGAGTAATTGGGGTTGTGATTTGCCCAGGATCATATGGCTAGTAAGTGTTAAGTGTCTGAGGCAAGATTTGAACTCAGGTTTTCCTGACTCCAAAGCCAATGGATAAATTCAGATTACAAACCTCCCCAAGGCCCTCATCCTCACTACTCTCCTGTATCTCTTCTCCCCTTTGTGCCTAAACTTCTTGAAAAGGCTGTCTACAAAGAATTCCACTTTTTTTCCCTTCATGCTCCTTGTTTTAACTCTTTACTGTTTCACTTCCTACCTCATCATTCTACTAAATCTGCTCTCCAAAGTTATCAGCTATCTTTTAAGTTACCTAATCCAATGGCAATTTCTTAATCCTCATTCTCTTCTGCCTCTCTGCAGTCAGTCTTACTGTAGATCACATTTTCAGGATAGCACTATTTCCTAATTCTTACTTTACTTATTTGATCATGACTTCTAGATCTTCCTTTGCCCCTAAACCTTCCCCATCCTCCTGTATTTCCCTAGTCACTCTAAAAGACAATCTTACTCTTAAAGGAAAGGGCCCCACATGTGCAAGAATGTTTGTGGCAGCCCTTTTTGTAGTGGCTAGAAACTAGAAACTGAATGGATGCTCATCAATTGGAGAATGGCTGAATAAATTATGGTATATGAATGTTATGGAATATTATTGTTCTGTGAGAAACGACCAGCAGGACGATTTCAGAGAGGCCTGGAGAGACTTGCATGAACTGATGCTGAGTGAAATGAACAGAACCAGATCATTATACACGGCAACAGCAATACTATACGATGATCAATTCTGATGGACATGGCTCTCTTCAACAATGAAATGTTTCAAACCAGTTCCAATTGTTCAGTGAAGAAAACCATATACACCCAGAGAGAGGGATATGAGATGTGGACCACAACATAACATTTCCATGCTCTCTACTGATATTTGCTTGCACTCTACTGATATTTGCTTGCACTGTTTCCTTTCTCAGATTTTTTTTTTTGGTAAATACGATTTTTCTTGCACAATAATGATAAGTGTGGAAATATGTATACATATATTTGACTTGTCAAGTATTTTAATATAATTAACATGTAGTGGACTTCCTGCTATCTAGGGGAGGGAAGGGAACTAGGGGGAAAATTTGTAACAGAAAGCTTTGTAAGGGTCAATGTTGAAGAACTACCCATACATATTTATGCAAATAAAAAGCTTTAATAAAAAAAAGAAAGAAAAAGAAAAAATCTCACATTGAATTTGTCGCCAGGGCCTGTCCATTTCACCGGTTACATCTCAAACCAGCATTCTTCTCTCTTCTGCCATTGCTTCCAATCTAGTGCAGCCATGACCAAGTCATACCTGAACTACAACAGCCCCTCCCCCCACTCCAATCCATTTCCTTTCAGTTGTCAAAGTGATGTACCTTCAGCATGGGTCTGACCACACCACCTCCTCTACTCTGTGAACCCCCTTTTCCAGTCTTCCTATATTTGTTTGCCAAAACACTCTTCCATCCAAAGACACTGGCCTTCTTGCTGTTCTAAAAACAAAACACTCGATCTCTTTGTTCCAGGAATTTTTTCTGGCCATCCCAGATGCTTAGAATGCTTTCATTCCTCATCTCTCCCAGCTTCCTTTAAGTCCCAATTAAAATTTCATCTTTCACAGGAAGCCAACATTCTTAATTCTAATGCCTTCTCCCCTTCAATTATTTCCTATTTAACCTACATCTAGCTTGTTTGTTTGTCTCCTTCACTAATGACTGTTTCTTGAGGGCAAAGACTTATCTTTTGCTTTTTCTGTGTCCCTGGCACTTATAATGGTGACAGTCAACTAATGAGCTCTTAACAAAATTTTAACTGAGTAACTATCATGTTATATAAGTTGAATTCCCTACTGAAACATGTCCCTATACTTTTAGCAATTAATGATCTTTTTCTACTAATTATGAGAATTATTTTGTTAACCAATAAGCCCTGAGAAAGCTGAGGGAATTATTAACCATTTATATGTTACTATGAATTGGTTTAATCAGACTACTTTTCCCCTTGATAATACTAATGGTAAGATTACAACATAGATGGGAGGAGAGAGAAAAGAGACAAAGACTTCATTCTGGGATATGGAAAAAGCCTATCATGTTGGGGAAGGGGAGGGGAGGAACAACAGAGGAGGGAGGGCTGAGATCCAGGCAATCCCAAGATAATATTAGAACTCTGGGTTCCTGATGAGCAGGTATAAGTAGTACAAAGGAGGCAAGGGCATAGCTTTATGATATAGCATCAAATTAAAGTTATCTTGAAATTTTATCTAATCAGCTCTACTTTATCCCAGATGTATGGAAGGGAAGAGGAGGCAATGTCAGAAAAGGAAGAAATGGGGCATTGGGGGAGAGAAGAGAACCACAGAGAAAAAAGAGAAGGAAGTGGTAATAATGGTAGAGGAAATACAAATTATAGTAGCAGGTTCATCAATAACAAATTTGAAAATGTTTTTACAAGGACAAGTCTAAGACAAGCTGTATGTAGCAAACAGGTTATATTAAAAATTAAACAGTTTACTAAGAATTATTTTGGCACGCCATCTACTAGATTGCCTTCTTACATGTCCTCTTAAAACCAAATCTTTTCCTATTTCCCAATGGCCTATGGCTAAATTTGTAGATTTCTGATAGTTCTTATTAAATCATTATTTAACTATAAAATTGTTATAAAGTTCCAGGGCAGCTAGGTGGCACAGTGGATAGAGCACCAGCCCTGAAGTCAGGAGGACCTGAGTTCAGATCTGGTCTCAGACACTTAACATTTCCTAGCTGTGTGACCCTAGGTAAGTCATTTAACCCCAATTGCCTTAGCCAAAAAAAAAAAAAAAAAAATTGTTATAAAGTAACCAAATGCCAATGATTCTAGGGAGTTAAATGATTCTACAGTCTGGTTCTTCTAGCCCTAAAATTCTGATTCCTACTCCCCCTCTCCTCCATGGCAATTCAAATACTTGTGGGGCATTCAAAGAAATGAAAAAATTTAAATCAAATATTCCTTAAAACATTTAAATCACATTTTAAAAACAGCTTTATTAATCAAAAAAGAAAAAAGATACTGGACTGCACTGATTAAACTACATGCAAACAATAAATAGTGCCTATGACAGTGTACAAAAAAGTATGACAGGCAATGGGGACACAAAAACAAAAGGCAACTACTCTGAAGTGTGTTTGTGAAGAGAGGCCTGGAACAGTGAAATTCCTTTTCATCAATATTACTACCTTCAAATTACAATACAAATAAGAAACATAATATTGTGGGTACATGCTTAGTTAGTATCAATATCCAGTATGCTTGGCTAGTCAATTTATTAAATTCTGAAAGTCTGGATTATTAAAAAAGTTTCAGCACAAAGGATGGTATTTTCCATTCTGAAGCAGCTACTATAAAATCATCCTAAGATTGTTTTAAAACCTTCATTCATATATTCTGGTTTTCTGACAGATTGAGCCTAATGATTTGGAATATAGATTCATCTATTCTCTAATTTTTTTTAAAAGCATCATTTTTAATCATCTTCTAAAAAAAGTTTTAACTATTTTTTGGGGGAGAGGGGAAAGAGATCACACAAAACAATTGGGGCTAAGTGACTTGTCCATGCTCACACGGATGTCAAAAGTCTAAGACTGAATTTGAACTTGGGTCCTCCTGACTCCAGAACTGGTACTGTATCCCCTGTGCCATCTAGCCACCCCTAAATTTTAACTTTTTTACATAAAGGTTTAAAATTTGGAAAACTTCTTGGACAAAATTCAAATAAAAATGCCCAGGTACATCAGGAATATCTCTGAAGAAGCTCAATAATTATAATAATCTATCAGTTGAGAGACCAAAAATGGGACTGATCCACCTAAGTTGTAGTACTGTCTGAAAACTGGAAACAAGACCAGAATACAATCAAAAGAACACTACAAAAGTTCCCCAGTGCCCTCTAGAGGATAGAAGAGACCAGGACTAAACTTCCATCAAAAGATCTAACTGCCAGGCCAAAAAAAAAGTGAAAGAGGAAGGAAAAGGGCAAATAAACTGGATATGAAGGAGATCTCCTTTTCCAGTGCATGGCCTAGCTATACAAAGCCTGAATGATTCCCCCAGACTTGAACCACAAAGTGGTTAATGAAGCCTTGATGAGACCTTGTTACCAAAAAAAAAAAACAACAACTAGGGCTCTTTAGTGTACAAGCCAAGGATCTTTTATCAATTCACCAGATTTTAGTTTACAGGAAAAATTAAGGGTTTATATAGTCACCCACATATTTAAGAACTCAGTTCCTTGACTATTCTTGCCAACCTACAAGAATCTTGATTTCTACAAAAATTGTTTGGTTAACTCTACTAATTTTCTAATTTATCTTGAATGGAAATAAAGCAGGGGAACTTTTCTATCCTGGTACAAATTGCTAGAAAAAACTCACTATAGTCCCACACCTTACAATGAGCTTAACAAAAATATACCTCAAGTAGTTCCTAGTAAGTGTTAGTTTGATTTTTCTTCATCTCTTTCCCAGGAGGAGGGAGGAAAGCAACACATGACATATGCAGAACACTGGACAAGTTACCAAAAATACACCATCTCATTTGAGTTCTACAAAAATATAACGAAGCAGGAAGGACTGACACTATTCCCAGTTTAGAGATGAGAAAACTGAGGCTTTAAGAGCCCAAGTGACTTTTCCCCTATCCCAATTAGTGAATGGTACTTGAACTCAGTTTTGTTTTTTACTCTCTAATCAGTCATTTTCTATTCCACTTTAATAGAGATGGGAGGGGCAGCTAGGTGTTGAAGTGGATAGAGCACCAGCCCTGAAGTCAAAAGGACCTAAGTTCAAATCTGGTCTCAGACACTTAGCACTTCCTAGCTGTGTGACCCTGGGCAAGTCACTTAACCCCAATTGCCAGAGGAAGGGGAGGAAGAAAGGAAGGGGAGGAAGAAAGGAAGAAAGAAAGAAAGAAAATTCTTAATTGGAGATTTTAAAAATTAAACAATTATCAACTATATTTGATAAAGGGTTCTTCTGATTTAGAAGGAAATCACAATAGACAAAATAGAAAGCTGTACTATTGGGACATCAAATAAGTAAATCTTAAATAAAAGTATAACAATAATGTTAAAATGAATGTCATTGAATTTACATATTTTAAACTACAAAAAATATCCGGTACAGAGGAAAAAAACAGAGGCTAAATATTTACTATACATCTACAAGTAGTCTCACTTTTCATTACTTTAAATTTTTCTGCTTGATCATCTGATGGTACCATTAAAAAATAAAACTTCATTTCTCATCAAGTAAAAATTATTATGCAATTTTTGTCCCTCAATGAAAAGAGTTAGAATGTTAGGACATACATTATACTCACAAAGACATAGCAATTAGTGCCCAAAAGTAGCAATGACAAAATGGAGGGAGGGAAAAATGGAGGTGGTCTTCAATTTAAATTTAATCAGTATAAGTAATTCATGAGTAATCTTATATTTAATCCAAACTAGATTTCAATACTTCATAATTTTGAAATTTCATCATGTGAACACTATCTACAACAATAGATCACAATCTTTATCTAACTTGGCAGATAGATGGTCTCCAAGAATTGCTGTGGCTAGTGATAAGCTTCTTAAATTAAGTTGGACAGATTATCAGGCCACAGCTACAAGGATTCTACTTGAAGACTTTCTAGGGAGGTAAGACAAATCAGAGCTATTGCTTTCTCAAGTAGAACTTTTGAAGATCTAATCACCTCCTCACCAATGTGGAGGCATCAAAATGCTAAAAAGGGCTCAAAGATCCCTTTTGCCCACTTAGCTTTCTAGGAATGCATTTTAAGAAAAAAAAAAACCCACCAATAATCAAATAATGTGAAAAAGAATTCATTGGAAAGCAAGGAATTGGATAAGTCACACACACAAAAGAATACTCAGATCCTGACTTTCCAATTTAAAAATAAATTCTAAAGTTTTACATTAAGCAACTTACCATTGTCCCAAATGGAATAGCTCTTGAAGCATGGTAATATATGGCTATAAAATTAATGAAGAAGGCAGTGCCACACACCATTGCGGGAACGAGGAAAGCCCCAACAAACATCTGCTTTATCCATCTCCTTCCTTCAATAAACAAACAAATAAGTAAATGCCATGTATAAATCATTTAACTACTAAATACTAAGTTATTCACTAAATTCTTAATATCATGGTCCATCCATCTCGATTACCTAGGCTAATACTTCAAATCCAAGGGTCCCAGCCTTTTCCCTCTTTAGCTGTGTTACCCCAGATCCCCGGGACCTCTGCGCCCGCCTGCAGAGTGGCAGGGCTGTGATACCTGACTGCTGATAATTCCAATTATCCAAAAGTACTTAATGCAGATAGTGTGCCAAACCCAGAATCCAAAGCCCTAGTTTCAACTCCCAACAATCATTACCCATATAACCATGAGAAAGTCAACGTCTTAGAGATTCACTTTTCTTATCTGTAAAGGGAAACAACAATCCCAGAATACTTTCCTGCAATGAACTGTTATAGAAAAAATACTATTTAAACTTTAAAGTGTCATTAATGTGAGTTGGTTTTATTATTAATTGTCTACAAATAGGATACTAGGTATAACTTTTAAAACTTAATTTTTTTTTTTTTTAATCAGGCAACCAAAAACTGTACTGTAAGATTTACAAAGGTATAAAAACCCTGTCAGATAGATAGGTAGTTCATATGTTGTTACTCCATTTTAAAGACTACAACATTGAGGCAAGATTGTATAGCTAGTATCTGAGGCAACTCTGCCTCAGATTTCCTGACTATGGAGCCAGTTAATTGCATTTATATCACATGCTTTAAATAATGCACAAGAGCCTTAGTACAAATTATTAGAGAGCAACCAATTCCACAGCCATTTAAAAAAAAAAGAAAAGCAACTCAGAAAGAAATGATTATCACAGGAATACCTGATAATGCATGGACTTGAAAGGGACAGAAGGACATAGACTCAATTTTATATAGAAGCTCAAAATGGATACATGAATTGGACATAAAGAATGAAATAAAAAGCAAATTGGGAGAACACAAAAGAAATTATCTGTAATCTATGGCTAAAGGAAAAGTTCATAACCAAACAAGAGAAAGAAAAGTTCACAGAAAGTAAAAATTAATAATTTTGACTATATAAAATTTTTAAAAATTTTGCACAAATAAAACCAATTAAACTAAAATTATAAGAAAAGCAGAAAACTAAGGGAGGAGAGAAATCTCTGGAACAGTTTCTCCAATAAAATCTCACTTCTCCAGTATATAGAGAACTAAGTGAAACTTATAAAAACACAACCTTTTCCCAATTGACAGTCAAAGCATATGCATAGGCAGTTTTCAGAGGGGGGGAAAAAAAAATCAAAGCTATTAACAGTCACATAAAAAATGCGCTAAATCACTAATAATTTAAAAATAATAACTAAAACTACTCTAAGGTACTGTGTCACATCCATCAGATTGGCTAATATGGACAAAAAAAAAAAAAAAGACGAGCTGGAGAGGTGTGGAAAAATAGGTACAAAAATTTCCTATTGGTGATCCATCCATTCTGAAGAACAATTTGGAACTGTATTCAAAGATCTATAAAACTCTGCATGTTCTTTGGGCCCAACAATACTGGTAGTAGGTCCATATCCCAATACATCAAAGAAAAAGGAAAAAGACCTATCTAATGTATAAAAATATTTGCAGCAGCTCTTTTCATGATGCCAACTGAGAGGATGCCTATCAATTAATTGAACAATAGCTGAACAAGATATATTCCATGAATGTGATGAAATATTATTGTGCTGTAGGAAATGATGACATTTTGGTTTCAAAAAGCCTGGGAAAACTTATGTGAATTTATGCAAAATAAAGTGAGCAGACTAGTTGAACAATTTACATAGTTATAGCAATACTGCTAAAGATAATCAACTGGGAAAAACTTAGTACCTCTGACCTACACAATGATCCACCTCAATTCCAAAAGACTCAGATGAAAAATAAAAACTGATGGACCCAGAGTGTACACTAAAGCATCTTTTTCTTCATTTTTAGAACATGGGCTAATGCAGAAATTTATTTTACTTAACTTCATATTTATGAATAGGTTTTATATTTCTTGTCTTTTTGAAGTAGTTATGGGGGAGTAAAGAGGAAGGGAGATGATTTGGAACTGAAAATAAAATAAAATTGAAACTTTAAAAAGAGAGGATAGTGGGCAGCTAGGTGGCGCAGTGGATAGAGAACCAGCCCTGAAGTCAGGAGGACCTGAGTTCAAATCTGGTCTCAGACACTTAACATTCCCTAGCTGTGTGACCCTGGGCAAGTCATTTAACCACAATTGCCTCAGCAAAAAGGAAAAAAAAAAAAGAGAGAGAGAGAGGATAGTATAAAATACCTCAGAATATACCTGCCAAAATAGACACCAGAACTACATGAACATAAATATAAATGTTTTTTATACAAATGAAGTCAGATCTAAATAGATACAGTAATATTTATTGTTCATGGATAAAGTAATTAATAAAAAATGACAATTTTGCCTATTCAATTTATTCAATGCCAACCCAAGTGAATTATTCAAAAATTACTTTATTTCCTTGAAATTCCTGGGGTTTTTTCTTCCAAATGAACTTTGTTATGATTTCTAACTCAGTAAAATAATTTTTGAATAATTCAATCGGGGGGAAAAAGATGTAAAGGAAAGAGATTCAATAATATTTAACTTTAACTATATTAAACTTTATTTATTAACTATATTAACTTTAATTATACTAAAAGACAAGAACATTGTTGAGATATAAAATGGGCATTTTCTTATATAAACAGGTTTTGTTTTCTTTGTTTCTCATCAATGGAGAAAGGACTTAAGGAGAGAAAATACTTTTTGTTTATTGAAAACAAAATTAAATTTTTAAAAATGCAGCACCAAAAAATTATTCCCTCTCAAACTATCACATAACAGAAAAATAATGTTTGTCATAATAATGAAAATCAAACCTCTGTTCTACCTCCAATTCCTTCCTAACATTTCTTACTCCATCTATTTCCATTGCTCTTTTGACAACGATATATATATATACAAGTATATATATATATAAATAAAAATATATAAAGTTCTATTCTCTTTAAATTTCTTTAATATTCAAAATGCAATGGATATAACCAGTATGGCTTAGTAAAAAAGCCACGGCAGAGTTATACAAAATAGCAAGCATTTAAGTAAAAATCTCTTTCCTAGCCTCCAATTCATCATCTCAATAAACCTGGAGATATTCCAGTTCTAATCTAGCCCTTTGTTCAACCCTACTAGACTTGGAAAGAGTCCTAGGATCAGCCTTGAATATGAGACCTACACTTTGACAAGAGCCATGAGACAATCCTCAAGCACATCAAGCATCTACCCACTGCATTAACCTGGGCTTTCCAGAGTAGCTAAGGATTCAGGCTAAGGCCAATTGTTCCAGGGCCACCAAACCTAGATTGTCTAACTAACTTTCAAAAGGTCTCAAAATATTGGGCCTAGGTCTACTATACCAGCATTTAAACATGGCAGATATAAGGGGAAGAATTATATGAATACATACTTCAATTCTTAGCAAAACAAAACCAGATTTTTTTTTCTAATAGAAAAGATTTCTTAACATTTTTAGGTTTGTCTTAGAATATCACATTAGCTAAACACTTGAAAATTAGCATTTTAACTAGTAAATCTAAAGTAAAATCTATACTAGAAAAACTCAGGAATTCTTAGCTTTATGCCTAAGGAAGCTCCTTAACCTTCTGATCCTTTAACAGTACACTGATACTATCGGAAGTATCTAAAATGCCACTTCTGTGGGGAAAAAGGAGATAGGGATTTTGGGGAGGAGGCTGGAAGGAAGGAGATTAAAAAACACTCCCAACTACACGCACAATGGAACAATTTAGTCCCCAGTTTCTTTCGTACAGAATGGAACTCTCATTTCTTACCTAAAGAACCCAAGTTAAGGGGAACCTACTAGATCTACAAAAAGTTTAATAGTTTTAGTATAGTTTGAATTCAAAAAGTTCTCTACACAAAGAAAAGTAACCAGTTCTGAAACTTCAACCCCTTACTCTGTATTTGTACATAAGCTAATATTTCATAAATTCCACAAAATATTTCACAAAAATATAACTGAATTTCACAAAATATAACAATTTCAAATACCTCATATTGAAAATTTCCTTATTTAATTATCCTAATATATTGCTTGCCAAGGTGTAACTCCCACTTCATGGCATTTTTCTCCTTGCTACAGATAAATCTCTTTTAGGCTAACCTGCCAATCAATGGTGTAATCTTCTTCCCCTGCTAACCTGTCTTTTGGGATTAGTTTGCTCAACTTCTCTGTGGATCTATCTACTTCTTGGCATCTTCCTTATAATGACTTCTTCCTCCTGATTGTGAGTCCCACTAGGGAACTTGTCTTTCCCCTTGTTAATTGTTAAAACCCCTTTCCTTTCTAACTCCTGTGTGCTACTAACATAATAAAATACCAAAACCATAAAGAAAAAAAAAACACATTTTAAAATGCAGAGTGATAATACGTGAAATTTACCTCCTTGTCTAGCATAAAGGCTTCCTCCGAAGTAGCCATTCACTGGGGATGTAGCAGCATAAACAAATATAGCTGTACTGAGCATTGATCCCCTCCTGAAAGTTAAGACAAATATATATGCTTTAAATATCAAAAACAATTTAAAGGCAATTTAATAAACTTAATTATCTTAGCCTTTGTTTATATACAAATACATCCAATGCTTATACTACAAAGGTAACTATACCAAAATCTAATCAATCTTTCTATAGCATTAAGATTATACTTTAATATATCTATCTAGAGAGATTCTGTCCTATTTTGAGATCTGTGAAGAAGATAATTAACCTCCTTCTCATAATCCTTCAATTCAATAAATGTTTAAGAGATGACTATGTACAAGACTCCATACTGAGTAACAGAGGAAAGATATAACCTCACCTGAGAGAACTGAGTGTGAACCACAACATAGCATTTTAACGCTTTCTGTGAATATTTCCCTGCATTTTGTTTTCCTTCTTAGGTTGTTTTTTTTTTCTCTCTTTCCAGATCTGATGTTTCTTGTGTAGTAAGATAACTGTATAGATATGTATACATATATCGGATTTGTCACATAATTTAACATATTTAGCATGTATTAGATTACTTGTCATCTAGGGGCAGGGGGGGTAGAGGGAAGAGGGGAAAAGCTTGGAACAAAAAAAAAAGGTTTTGCAAAGGTCAATGTAGAAAAATAACTCATGTTTTGTAAATAAAAAGCTTTTAATAAAAAATTTTAAAAAAGGAAAGATATAACCTCAAACAGCTTATATTTCCTTTAGTAAGAAGACATTTATATGGTGAGAACATGGATTTATGAAAAATTGCTTATTAACCTCACTGATAAGATTCAGGATAATTAACTATAAAAGAATTTATGGGATTACTTTTTTTCTACAATTTATTTCAAGGGATAATGAAAACAGACTAACAGCCTGATTTCCTGGCAGAAATGATTCTACTGTCAAATGCAAAGCTATTATTTTAAATGCCATTAAAACATTTAGAAATTTTCCCCTTTAATTTTGGTTTTTAAATGAAATAAATAAAAGGGCTCAAACAATATAATAACAGCCACTGGTACTAGAAACCCACTTTATTTACAATATACTAATTTGGAGCTAAAACCATAAGAAATAAATGATATGTATGATACAATTATGTTGGCTAAAGTTTTCTTAACTTTAACTGATAATAGAATTGAGGAGATTCTGTCCCCAAAATGAGTATATGTACTGTGATAGCACATACTTTGTACAAATTACCCATACCTATAAATTAATGAATATTCATCTTATTATAATATCCACAACTACAGAATGATATTCAAAATTATGTAAAATTCTTTTTATTAAAAATGTAATAATGAGCAGAAATATTTTTAAAAAGAATTATTTATAAAACTGAACTTTTGTTAAGTACAGATTATTTTAAAAAGCATATATTAAATTTTGCAAAGTGGTAAGAATGTTTGTGTCTTCTTCTGAACTCTTTTGTCAGTATATTTTTAAAATGTTCGTATTATGTTAAGAAATGTATAATCTAGCCCAAATATAAATATCATTTGTGACTGTCACATTTATATTATATATATATTATATATATGCATATATATATAAACATACACACATACACATACACACAGATAGATATACCTATCTGTGTGTATGTATATATCATGATACTAAGAATAAGCTGGTTTACTTTCTACTTTTTAAAAAATCCTAGCCACTCCCTATCCAAAAATCTGAAGTAAATATTGACGTGGGTTATACTGAAACTTTCAAACTAAGTACAGTTTGGCAAAATGTTATTTTTGTCACTATTAGAACAGTTTATCATTAATAACAATAATAACAAAAATATCTAAGAATGGGATAAAAGTAATAAAGCCTGAGAACAGGTATTTGTCACTGGATTTGTCAAATCTAACTAAAAGTTTTACCACTAGATACAGTCTGAAACAGCTGTGACCTAAAAATAGAATCAATCTATGGGCAAATATCCACATGAACTCAGTAATTGGTCAAAAGAAAAAAACATCAAACAAATAGCTGAGTCATGCAGATTTATTTGTGGAAACAGAGGGGTCTGTTATAACATAGAACCAAATCATTACAACCAAAAATTATTGAAGGTCTATAATCCTGAGCAATCTCAGACTAGAGATCAATGTATATAAATTATGCAAAGAAAAGGTAGAAACTACAACACAACTCAGGCTATAAGCAGTTGGTGCCACTAGACATGACTTGGGGGCTAGAATTATATATCCAAAACTTGATATGCTTCATGAATGGATAGATATCAAGTCTCTATACTACAAATAAAGACCTCAAAAATATCAATCAACAAATATTTATTAAATACCTACTATGAACCAGACTCTGTGCTAGATGTTAACACTAAAAATACAAATATGGAATGAGACCTATCCTCAGAGAACTAACTTACTGAACTTACTAAGGGAAATAACATGTAAATCTATACAAAATATATACTAACATATAAAATGACTGAGGATAGAGAGTTCAGGAAAAGTTTAGATACAATTTACATTAAATTTTGAAGGAAATAAGGGAATCTAAAGGACAAAGAGATAAGGAAAAACTTATCTTCCAAACACGAGGAATCATCAGTGAAAAGGCTTGAAGTAAACAGACTGAGAACTATGTATGAGGAACAACATGAAAGACACTTTGGCTGCTTACAAAATTCAGGAAGCAGGGCAAAGTCACCTGAGATACTTCTAAACTGAGAAGCTGCTATTCCATAAACACCTGACACATTAATGATTACAAGGTTTTAATGATGCTAACTCGGGATATAGTCATGCTTCCCTGACTAAACACCAGGTAGATGTTCCTTGATTGTGTTTATATTAATTCAAGTTTACATTTCATTTCTAACATGTTGATACTTACTTGCCGGTTTTATATCTTAAGGTAATTATAAATATAAAATTTAGATTAAGACAATGACAGTAATATTTCATATCTATGACTCAAAAAAATTGGATTCATTCACAAATTTCCTGAAACAGTGCAACAAATGAGATACACCATCATTTTGTTGATAGATCCAAATGTTTACATTATCTGGTAAATCAGATATTAATATCTTTTATTCAGTTAATACTGACTAAATCAGACCTTTTCACCTTTCTATAAAAGTATAATATAGTAAAGTCCAAAAGTATAATGTATCACAATACAACAATGCTTTTAAAAGATTGTCTTTTTTGTTTCTAGTAAAATTACTAATATTTAGGTTTTAATAATACTCACTAAATAGTAAAAATGAAGTCAATCATCTTTTTTTAGGAAAAAAACTTAGAGAAAAAAGTAAGATTTTATCCTAAATAATAAGGTATCAAATGCATAGAAATATATAATCAGGATGATGAATAATCATTACTGGTTTAAAGTCTGCTTCAGGAATAAAACTGGAAATATATTTGAGCTCACTTACTCTGTGTATAAATCTTCTATCATTGCAACAATAATGACAATAAAAGATACTGCAAATATCTGGCATCCAGAACCAATAAGTGAGGAAAATATCAGAGGGTGACTTGATGGTCTAAATACATCTCCATGTACCTGTTTCCAGCCATACTCATCTCCTAGATCTCTGTCCTATGTATAATGGGGGAAAATCATAATAACAAAAGTGTTAGATACAATGAAGTGGTAAAAAGGAAAACTAAAAGCTTTCTTCTTCAATATGAATCACTTAATTTGGGAGCTGAATATCTCACTCCTCTCTCAGTAAAGAGATTACTTAGAATAGTCCATATAATGTCAGATATGATGACATATACATGCTATTTTAACTTTTTCTTTGTTATAAAGAAAGGCCCAATTCCACATACTTCCAAATAAATAAAGATGATATAGGTAACAAAATTAAAACATCCTAGAAACTAAAAACATATGTAAAACATTAAAACTTATTTAAAAATTCAATACATATTAAAAAATGGCTGTATCAGCCATTCTGGAGAACAATTTGGAGCTATGCTCAAAAAGTTATCAAACTGTGCATACCCTTTGACCCAGCAGCATTTCTATTGGGCTTATATCCCAAAGAAATCATAAAGGAAGGAAAAGGCCCCACATGTGCAAGAATGTTTGTGGCAGCCCTTTTTGTGGTGGCTAGAAACTGGAAATTGAATAGATGCCCTTCAATTGGAGAATGGTTGAATAAATTATGGTATATGAATATTATGGAATATTATTGCTCTGTAAGAAATGACCAGCAAGATGATTTCAGAGAGGCCTGGAGAGACTTACATGAACTGATGCTGAGTGAAATGAGCAGAACCAGGAGATCATTATACACGGCAACAACAGTACTATATGACGATCAATTCTGATGGACATGGCTCTCTTCAACAATGATATGTTTCAAACCACCTCCAATTGTTCACTGAAGAAAGCCATATACACCCAGAAAGAGGGATGTGAAATGTGGACCACAACATAACATTCTCATACTCCTTGATTGATGTTTGCTTACATTGTGTTTCCTTTATCTGATATATCGTTTGTGTAGACAAGATTTTTCTTGCACAACAATGACAAGTTTGGAAATATGTATACATATATTCGATTTGCCAATATTTTAACATAATTAACATGTAGTGGATATCCTGCCATCTAGGGGAGGGGTAGGGAGTTGGGGGAAAAATTTGTAACGGAAAGCTATGTAAGGATTATTGTTGAAGAATTACCCACACATATGTTATGCAAATAAAATAAAAAAAATTAAATTTAAAAAAAATTTTTAAAAAAAATGGCTGTATCTCTGCTATATAATGATGGGAAAGGGCAATGCCACCTGCTCAAGTACAGCACCAATTCTGGATATTTTAGGTAGTAGAGATTGAAAAAAGTTTGAGAAATGGTAAAAAAGAAAGATCAATCTGGAGAAGTTACTGTCTACAATTCTTAAATCTTTCTTCAGAAGATAATTTCAGGGGCAGCTATGTGGCTCAGTGGATACAACACCAGTCCTGAAGTCAGAAGGACCTGAGTTCAAATCTAACAGACATTTAATACTTCCTAGCTGTGTGACCTTGGGCAAGTTACTTAACCCTAACTGCCTCAGTTAAAAAAAAAAAAAAAAAGAGAGAAGAAGAAAATTTCACAAGTAGTACTGCAGCACTTATCGTCCCACATAAATAATTTGGAGTTAATGACATTAATAATCCCATGTGTCTGCACAATGTTTGAAAATTTTAAAAGTGTTTTCACAACCACTTTCTCATTTGACCTTCAAAAAGTACTGTGAGACTAATATCATCATTTTATTTTATAGAGAAGTGACTTGCCCAGGTTCATGTGACCAGTAAGTCAAAAAATGATAATTAAATACAAAAATCCTAGTTAAAGGCTATAAAAGCCCTGGGGTAAAATAGCAGATAATTAAAGAATATTCAATTGGAATGGACCTTTGAAATCACCTAAACCAAATGGGGAAATGGACTCAAGAAAAAATGTCATAGTGGTACACCCAGCACACACAGCTTCAGTGTCCTACCTACAAATCCCAGTGATCACTATACTATGCCATTTTAAAAAACTGATGCATTTTCTTAAATATCACCCTTAATATTTACCCCTCACAAAATATTATTAAATAAACCAAATAATCCCAATGAATTATGAAAGGTTTGACACAAAGACCTGTCTTCCCCATTTATATGTAAAACTAAACAAATATTATTAACTTTCTTAAATGCTAGATAATATTCTTCAACATTAGAAAAAATTCAATATTCTGATGCCTCTCAAAACTTCTTAATGAACTTTACATAAGTTTTTTAAATGAATATTAGAAAATTAGAAGTGTTTACTCACCATATCATCCATTTCTTCCTCTTTACTATATCGTGCATAATCTTTTCTTAAAGTTCTCATTAAAATCATTGAAACTAAGCCCACCAAGAAGATAACCATCATAAAAGAATTGAAAATGGAAAACCAGTGAATCTAAAAAAAATAGTAACATTACCAACATAAAATAGCAGTCAAATTCCAACAAGTTTTATAAAAATATTAAAACATAAAACTTTTATTTATAACATAACAGGTTAACTTGCTATATTAAAAAAATCTACCAATAATATAGGATGAACCAGGGCTTCTTAAACTTTTTTTTTTTCCATTTGTGACCCCTCTTTGCCTGAGAAATTTTTACGATCCTAGGCATATAAAAGGTACTCAAAGCATATGTTTACTGATGATAAATCATAATTTTGCAACCCTCACATTTAGTTACCAAACCCTATATATAAGTCACAACCCAGTTTTAAGAAGCTGGAGGGTAAATGACTTAAACTAGCAACTGATTATTAAATAGCAACTTCCTCATTCTAGTTTTGTTTGTGAAGCAGTTTGTGAAGTTTGTGAAGCACAGAAAACTTCTCCAGAACAAACTAAATGCTTAAACTGAGGTACACCAAAATTTTGTCATATTAAAAAAAAAAAAAAAATAGGAGCAACTAGGTGGCGCAGTGGATAGAGCACCAGCCCTGAAGTCAGGAGGACCTGAGTTCAAATTTGACCTCAGACACTTCCTAGCTGTGTGACCTGGCATTCCCCAAATGCGTCAGCAAAAAAAAAAAAAAAAAAAATTGCTAAAACTGGCATCAGTTAATCATATTTCTATTTAAGATACTAATAAACTAAAGAAAAATAATCTTGAAAGTTCCCTTATAACATGAAGTTTATAGTACTCATTGCTTTCTTAATTCACTGGGAAGGAAGGGAAAGAAAGGTTAAGGGAAATTCTTTCACATTATCAGAGAATACAATTCAAAGTTTATGCAAAGGGGAGGAGGGATGAAAGACTGATACTGACTCTTGAACCTAATTCTCATCTGAAATGTATGTGTGTGTGTGTGTGCGTGCACACACACACACACACACACACACACACACATCCCTACCCTTCCCCCCCCACAGTTGGGTATAGAAATAGATTTCTCACAAAAGGTTTAAGAGAAAGGGAAATTAGAGAGGAAGGTAAATTAAGGGAGGGATTATTTCTAATAAAAAAAAGAATGTACTAAAATATTTACACAGCTTTTTCTTGAAATGACAGAAGAAGGGGACCATCAACAGAGGAAATGCTAAACAAATTGAGGTGTATAAATTGACAGAATAAAGATGTAAGAAATAATAAAATCAACAGAACGAGGAAAATAATTTATTCAGTAACAATACTGGACAAACAACTTCGGAACTCTGATTAGCATAATAACCAACCACAATTCCACAGGACTAACAATGAAACATGCTTCTCACCTCCTGACAGAGGTAAAAGACTTAAAAGGGCAAAACAAGATATCTATCTCTCTAACACACACACACACACACACACACACACACCCTATGTTTGTAGTTTTTTTTCTTCTAAACATAACTAATGCAAAAATAAATGTGTTTTGCTTGACCATATATGTTTTTAACAGAAATTTTATTTTTCCTTAATTTTTAATTGGAGAAAGGAGTTTAAAAGGGGGAAAGAAAGTAGATTTTTACTGACTGAAAAATTAACTTTAAAAAACTTGCCTGGGTGAAGAAACCTACAGTTTATAATACAATAAAAACGTCTCTTCAAAAGTCAAAATAACTGAATTAAGAGGGGAAAATTTACGTATAAATTAAAATTCTATCTGTGAGTGGAAAACTTCTGATTGGAAGAGATCTTGTAAGACAAAGTTCAAAATGACCAATTTCCATCTTAGAATAATAGTGACAGTCTATAGGACATCCAGGAATGAAGTAGTTCAATTATTACTTGTTCATGCAAGCTATGTCTAAGCAACAATGCCAAACAAATTTACTGATAATTTATAGAAATTAAATGAAGGGATAGCAGAAAAATGATAAAGGATCTGGTGTCAAATACTCGATTTAAATTCCATTTCTGCTATTTACTACCAGGTAAACCTCAGGGAAGTTGTCAGACCATTGGGCTTCAATTTTCTCCTCTCTAAAATACAGGATTCAAGCTAGATGCTGAGTAATGTCTCTTTCAGCTCTTAATCCAAGATCCTACAATCCTTCAGCTATGCAGAAGCTATTTTTCCTGACCAATAGTCATAAAAGGAAAATAAGTGAAGCCTATTTTCTTTCATAATAGATTAAAAAGCAATCATTACACCAATTTTTATTAAGAATCTATGATGATAACAGCCCACTTTACTTAGCACCTTACCATTTATAGCATACTATCTTCACAAAAATTTTGTGAAATAAATCATTCAAATACAATTTTTGTTTTTGTTTTGTTTTGTTGTTTTGTTTTTTTTTGCCAGGCCATGAAATTTCTTCAGTGTGGAGAATTCCCAGTGAGGAAATTCTATCTAACAACAGAGAACAGCACTTGCTTTACAACTGAAAGCATTCTAAGTACTAAAGTGTGGAGACATCAAGAGACAACAGTATGACTATTAGAGGTGGAACTTCAACCAAAGCATTCCTACTAGACTCTAAAACTGGTTCCCTAAATGCCAGAACAAAATGCCTTCTCAGCAAAAACATTATGATCACCGACTAACAGATTAGGAAACTGAGACTCTAGTGGTAGCGTAAATGAGACTAGCACTTTGGTGACCTCGGTTCCAAGTTCAATAACCTTTTCATAACTTCATATAGAGATCTGACTCTACATTGCAATCAACATGGCAAAGCACATTTAAGTGCAAAAAAAAATAAACTAATGACTTCCTAACTATAAAAGATGTTGGTATATCAAGGCAAACTTGCAGTCTGAGCTCACTACTTGGCCCCTACTTTTTTTCCCTTAAAAATTTTTTATGTTCTCCCCCCTTCAATTAAATAAAATATAAAAAAATTAATAAAAAATAACAAAATAAAAACTACAGCAAAAATAAATTCTCACACTGACCATGTATGAAAATATAATCTCTCTGCATTTTAAGTTCATCACTGGTGAGTGATATGTTTGGCACTACCTTTCAACTTTCTTAGCAACACGAGTACAAACAATGCCCATACTACTCCCACTGTAACCCTTATTGCTACTACCCAAAATTCCTTCCAGAGGTCAAAAAGTCCCACCACTGTAGCTGTACTAATGCTGCTGCCACTGCTCTGTCATCTTCTTCATTCCAACCAATGCCAACAAGAGAACCCTGATTCATTGACCAAGGTAATTCAATGAATGTTGTGTTCTATTGAAACTAAAGTTTTCTTTAAAGAAAGAATATTCCAAATGACAATATAACCATAGGGGGGAAAATCACCTTACCTCTCTGAGAATCAAGTTTTTTTTGTAAGTCAACTGAGAAACTCACTTATTGTCAACATTTCTCAAACTAAAGGAATGTTAAAAGTCCTCTTCAATTCCACAATTTTATAATTCTAATATTGTATTTTATTTACAGTTTTTTGTAATCCATAATGGGAACCTAAATATCACTAATAACTTATTTTTCAACAAAAAACTCCATTTATATTGAGTTCTAATTAACAACACTTTCTGGAGTTTTACCTGGCAACAACCAGACACTTCCCAAATTTGTGGGAACATCACAGGCATATCCCTACCAATTGTCATCACAACAAGAGTAGGATAGAAGCAGAGAAATGGTAGCTTGGGTTGGCAGCTAACACCATCCCTAAAGAGCTGCAAGGAAATTGAAAGAAGAGGGAGTGGAAAGATTATATTTTCCCACCTCACCTAGCATGCATCAGCAGTGCTAACAGTAAATCAGATTGTGGTAAAAGCTAGAGTCAGGAATAACAAGCTAAAATATACTTCTCACTGATAATTGGGGTAATCTTCTGCATCTCTCCCCCAAATGGAAACAATTTAAGCCTTGCTCTCTTCTGAAAAAATGAGAGGGATGGGTCAACAGAAGTTCTGGGACCTCCACAGAAAGAGTGGGCAAAAAAGCCTAGGCACACAAAAGCTCTGTGCTATAAGGAGACTAACAGGAGAAAAACAAAACTGGTTCCACACCTCAGGTTTCTAGACTACAATGGCATTCTTCTATCCCCAGCTCTCTTTTGTCTCTTTTTATCAAGAGTCACAAAAAGCCCTCCTACTTTCAGAGGGGAGACACATGACTTCTTCAAGACTAGGAGACTAAAAAAAGCTGCAAAATATACAGGACCTGAAAGACATTACTGAGGGGCAACTAGGTGGTGCAGTGGATAGAGCACCAGCCCTGAAGTCAGGAGGACCTGAGTTCAAATTTGGTCTCAGACACATTCCCTAGCTGTGTGACCCTGGGCAAGTCACTTAACCCCAATTGCTTTAGGAAAAAAAAAAAAAAGGCATTACTGACACTCTAGGACTTCAGCTACAGGTCACATACCCAAAGGCAGAAGAGAACTGAAGGTCTTTAATTCCAGCCCACTTGTTTTAAACCTAAGGGAAATGAAGCCTGGTGTTTAAGTAATAAGCCTGGGGGGAGAAGCAGATTACTATATCCAACTTCCTAACCCTAAGCCAGGGGGTGGGTGCCCTCTCTAGAGATCTTCCATCAGTCATCTAAGAATAGCATGACCACCTTCCATGCAACATGTGCTCACTCAGATTTCCTGCCCAAGACCTCCAGCATGGAGGCAAAGAAGCCTTCCCTTTCTGTCTTTTTCCCTTCCCCTTACCACCTCATGCTCCTGTAACACACTTCCTTTGTCCCCCTCTCTTCCAAGAACTGCTCTCACCTCAGCAGCTCCTCTTCATCTATTTTCAATTTCCCCTTTAAGATGTAAGCTCCTTCCCAACAGGAATGATCTTGATGTCAGGACATCCTCAGCACAGAGACCAGCAGCCTAGTACCAAGTATGCACTTAATAAATGCTCCATCTACCCACCCTATGGAGTTAAAAACTAAGATCTCAAAGAATTATATTTTATTGCAAAGAGGAATGGTCATTTACCTCTCAGTGACATCTAATGGGTTTTATTTCCAAAGAATGGCCTTACAAATTTCACTATACTTCATTAAAAGTCAGTTCAATGGGGGAAAAGTGAAGGAAATTAATGTGTATTAAATGTCTTAAATATGCAAAATATTTTACATACCCTGTGTTGAAAAAAAGATGGATCAAGATATTTGTCAAATCGATCTTCAAATTTTATATCTGATTTTTTCCATTTCACCTGAAATAAATTTGAATTTGAATAATTTACAAAAATAAAAAAAAAAGATGACAATTTTTAAAGAAATTTTTAAGTATTAAGAAACTAGAGCCAGGATGGAAAGTGGCTGTCATTATAGGCACTTCAAAACAAGTATAAAAAAAAGTCAGTGCATATTTCTCTATATATACAACATCAACACAACTTTATCATAAGGATCTTCCAAGAGTTACAGGAGTTGTTCAGTTTTTAAGATCAATTTGTTGTTGGCTAATGTTTTTAATCAAGGATAAGTTTAATATCTGAAATTAAAGAAAATAAGAACCAAGAGAATTTTATTTTTGATTGAATTACTTCTACTTGATAACACCAAAAGTACTTCAAAAGTAAAATTACTCAAATATTATTTGCACTAGTACACACATACAATATTTAAAAATACTTTGAAAATTGGCTACTACTAAGTTTGTTTTTCTAGTTACCCAAGTCAAAGAGTGTGATTAGGAAAAAGAGGCTCTTCTTATAAAAGTTCATTTCTTCATTCTACCATTCCCAATACCAGAACGTTAGTAAGAGTAGACTTTGCCATCAGTTGTTAAAAATCTCCTCTCTGATGAACATTTCAATGACAGATAATATCCCACCTGGTGGGAGCATGAAGAAAATGCAAACTGGTTCATAGCTGCCCTGCCAGACAACAGTAGGCTCCAACATTAAAGTGAGTACTTAATAGCACTCTTAGAAAAGAGGTAACATAAGTCATAATATGTACTATGAATATATACATAGTTTTTCTAGTCTAAGCTAGTTTTGAGGGCAAATTCTGTTATATCACAGAGCAAATTTGGAGAACAAAACTGAATTTATGTGCACTACAGAAAGCTGGACTCCCCAAGATGTCCTTTTCTTAATGAGATTTCAATTTCAAGATGATGGAACAGGTAAATCAAATAGACAAAAGTTATAATATTTAGTTTCAACAAATTTCTTATTCATCTACTTCAATTCTAGAACAGATAATTGTGAGGAATATGAACTAAGTATTGCTCTCTGAATAGCATTATTTTCCAATACTTACTGAATATGACATTGAAATTTTGGTATTTGCTATCAATTTCACCTTTCCTTCACTAGTTAAGTTAACATCCACAATTCTATTTCCATTGAAACCTATTTCCAGCCTTTTGTAGGTCCAAAGATAGTAATCTTCAGCATCTTCATCTGCTTCACCAACAATACCTATAAAAGACAAAATGCAGTATTATTAGTTAGCAAAAAGAAATCTTTTTTTCTAGTTTTCCTAAAAGCTGAGAGTATGTTACTTCCAGAATATTCAATTGGAAAAAGGTAAATAACAAATACTGTTAAGCCCGGGTATGTAGAATAACTGGTTTGTAACTACCCTGCCAAACAACAGTAGGTTCCAGCATTAAAAGTGAGTACTTAATAGCACTCTTTGCTAGAAAAGAGATAGCATAACTCATAATATGTATTATGAAAATATGCAGTTTTTCTAGTTTAAGAGGCTAATTTTAAGGGCAAATTTTGTTACATGCAAGAGCAAGTGTTGTCAGCATTTTAACGCTTTCTGTGAATATTTCCATGCATTTTGTTTTCCTTCTTAGGTTTTTTTTTCTTCTCCTCTTTCTAGATCTGATGTTTCTTGTGCAGTAAGATAACTGTATAGATATGTATACATGTGTTGTATTTGTCATATAATTTATCCTATTTAGCATGTATTAGATTACCTGTCATCTAGGGGTGGGGGGGTGGGGGGAAGGAGGGGAAAAGCTTGGGAAAAAAAAAGTTTTTGCAAAGGTACAAAAAAAAAAAAAAAAAAAAAGAGCAAGTGTTGCAAAACAAAACTGATTTTGTGTGCATTACAGAAAGCTGTACTCAAGATGTCCTTTTCTTTATTAGGCCCTGATTTCAAGACAATGAAACAGGTACATCAAATACACAAAAGTTATAATATTTAGTTACAATAAATTTCTTATCAACTTCAGACTTGTTTGTGAGGAATATGGTGTGTGTGTGTGTGTGTGTGTGTGTGTGTGTGTGTGTGTATCCTCAAAGAAGCCAAATAGTTTAGAGCAGAAAAAAAATGCCTGTTCTACAGTGCCAGACAAGGGGTCATAAAGAAGACTGGGTGTATAATTCAGGGTAATTCATCACTACTACTAGAAGGGAAAAGAATCCCTCAAACCTTATATAAATTTTTTTTATCCAGTCCTTCCATTTCATCAGTGTGGGGAATTCACAGTATGGAGTTTTTCTACAATGCAGATCAGCCATTTGTTTATAATTCAGTCTTAAAGGAGCTAGCAGGGGCACTGAGGACTAAGTGATTTATCCATAATCACATAGCTAATATATGTGGTCCTTAAGCCCTATCTTCCTGCTTGCAAGGCCTACCCTGCCTATTAGCTCAGTTATATAGATCTTTACTTTCTAAAATATTTTCATATCTATCTTCTCTTAATTTACATTAGAATTCTATGGCATAAGAAAGGAAGTGCCATGTTTTTGACAAAAAATGAAACAGAGAGAATGATTTTTTTAAAGTAATAAAATCATTTGGTAGCCTGAAATAAAAATTTGAATTCCCAAATTCTCCACCACCATTCTATTTCTTCTGGTCACACAAGCAAATACAAAGGACAAAATGATGAAAGACTCCAGCTGGAAGTCAATGTAAGAAGTGAAAACAACCAATCAACACTTCCAGTCATCTATTCCTTCCAATCCCCTCAGCCAACATTTCAGTTTCTTGAAGTTCTTTGATATACAAGACCTCTCCAACCACAAATTTCTCATTATACTCTGAATACACCAACTTAAGAGTTAGTGAACATACAAGCTATATCTTCCTTACAAGATTTTAAGTTCCTAAAGGACAGGGACTGTTTTAATTCCATTCACTATACATAAAAGGGAGTTAGAATTTTTAACTGAACTAACTTACTCAAAAACATTCACTAAGCATGAACTATGTGCCCAAAACTCTTAAAAGCTAAGGGTGGCAGGAGATACAAAATTACTTTCCATTTGTCAAGATGGTCTCACTGTCAACTTCATAAACCATTTGTTCAAGGTTTTGCACACTCTATTCAAATCTTTCCTTTCTTTTCCCCTGAAACACCTTCAGAGAATCAGAGATTTTTAATTTAGAACTGGAAGAGAGCTCACAGATCATCACCTAAAGTTCCATTATTTTTATAGATAAAACCCATTAAGATAAAGTGTTGATCAAATCCAAAAATATTAAGTAGCAGAGCGGGAAGAAAACAGGTCTCTCTAACTCCAAATATTAAGTCTCAAATTTTCAATTATCTCAACCTGTTATTAAAAGCAAGGAAATTAACCAGGTCAAATGAATTTGCTCCTTATGACAGAACTGACCTTGTCAAGGGATTATAATACCTCTTAAGGAGATAAAAAAGGAATTTTAGAGCTCCTAATCAATCACCTTTGGGGCACATGTACATTTTTTCTTCCCCAGTTAAAAAATGTTTAATCCCTGCAAAATACACAAATAAGTATGGTATGTTGCAGATCAACTGTTCTTTGTCAAGGTCCAGAACTCCTAAAAGAATATGGCTCTAATGCTTATACTCACAACTCAACATACAAACAATATTGCTCTTCTTGGCTGATGTTTTAGCTTAGTGATTGTAAGGGTGTGTCTGTCTAGATACAACTTTTCTCCTCTCTAACTAAAAATCCTATCCATGCTGCAAAACACATAAATTCTATTTCTTTCATAAAGAATTCATTGAAGATCCTTTCCTTTCTTCTGAACTCCTAGATAACATGTTACAATGGATAACATTTATATGGTTAGTCTATACAGTCTCACACTTTTTTGCAATTGAGGCCATTTTCCACTACTATAATAACCCATAACTTAATTAATCTCGGCCACTGAAATAAGAGCAGAAAGTTAAGACCCATTTCAAACTCCCTTTTTTAATAACATCTTTCTTGATTCTGGCTGAAGCCCAATCAGAATTGATCAGACCTTGAATAATAACACTTCACATTTATATAATAGCATCTTAAAGTTTGCCAAGTGCATTCTTATGAAACAGATAGTACTATTATCTCTATAGATAAAGAAACTGAGGCTCAGAAAGGTTAAGTGACTTCTCCAACAGCAACGATAATAGCTAAAAATTATATAGCAATTTATACATAGCATCTCATTTGATTCTCCCAACAAACTTTAGACAGGTGCTATTATTATTTCTATTTTACAACTGAGGAACCTGAGACAAATAGGTCAAGTGACTTGCACAGGGTCACACAGCTACTAAGTGTTTGAGGCTAGCTTCAAACTAAAGACTTCAAGCACTTCATGCTCCAGATGCAGGCCTTTAGCTGCTGGACCACCTAGTTGCCCAAGACCACACAGCAACTGGCAGTATACTATGATGAAATGAGTATGAAAGAACACTCATTGCATTAAGAACAATAAAACAATGATATCAGCTGGCACTTACATATTGATTACTGTGTGCCAGCCCTGAGGCTAAGTGCTTTACAATTATATCATTTGATCCTCACAAGAATCCTGCAAAGTTGATGCTCTTATTATCCCCAATTTTACAGATGAGGAAACTGGGGGAAACAAGGGGTTAAATGACTTGCACATGGTCACCTAAATAGTTAAATGTTTCAGACTAGATAGAAACTAAGAGCTTTCTGACTCAAGCCCAGCCTTCCCCACGACACCCATGGAGTCTCTGAGGCTCAGAGCGATTATGTGACTTGTCCATTCAGACAGCTAGTAAGTATCAGAAACCTGGTTGAAACCCAAGTCTCTCCTGATTATCTAGGTCAAATACTACACTATAAGACAAAAGCTCTCTCTTCAAAGAGCTTGTGAGGAAAATAGTTTTTTATTATTATTCCCATTTTACAGAAAAAGATTTAGAAAGGCTTATTGCCATTCTCCCAGCAATCCAGGCTATTCAAAAATGTGTTATCTTTGACTTTCTTACCTGCCAATATCCACTCAACCTACAAATGCTACTGAATTTTCTTCACAGTATAGGTCATATGAAAGTAATGTTTTTCACATCCATTATTTTTCTTTTTACGCTCACTGTTACCTACCAGAATTTAGATCCTTAAAATCTTGGCCTTGATTACTGTAATAGTCTCCCATGAAATCTTCCTCTTGAGTCTTATACACCCTCCAATCTAGTCTATACATCTATACCACAGCAATGCTGGTAAGATACCACTTTGATCACATTCCTCTGTGAGGCTGTCCTGGGTCCTTTTCTATTTTTCCTCTCCACTCTCTAACTTGATGACCAACTTCATTAGCACACATGAATTTAATTATCACTTTTATAAAGATAACTTAATACATACATACATGTGTTACACAAAAACACACACATATATGTACAACCTATAGGAGCTCTCAAACACTCAAACTGATGTTTTTGGAGGCATATCAAATCCAAAACTAAACTCTTTCTCATTATATTTTCTCCAAAATCCCTTCTAAGCATATCTCTTTCTGTCCAGAGTACTACTATTCTTAAAATCACTCAGTAATACAATGCTGGAATTATCCATGAATCCTCACACTTGCTCATCATACATATGTACAGAATTTACAGTCCTATCTCCATAATATCTCTAGTAAACATCCTCTTCACCTCTTACCTGGACACTGGAAAATTGGTCTTGCCATGTCTCAAGTCTTTCTACTCTCTAATCCATCCTTTATACGACTGGAAGAGAAGAGACTCAAGAGACTCCAATGGCTCCCACATTGCTTCAAGGATTAGTATAACTTCCTTTGTTTAGCTTTTAAAACCTCTCATAACCTGGTTCCAACTTGCTTTTCCATCTTTGTCATATATGGCACCATTTCTGGCATACTTGAAGTCCTACTAAATATATCACTCTATCACCTATCTTGCTACCACTGCACTAGTGACATCACATGCCTGGAATACTTTCACTTCAACTTTACTTCTAGCAATACTTTTTAAATGTTTTCCTTGTCAAACTTTTAGATTATGACATCCCACTATCCACAAAATAAGAGTAAACACCTCGGGGTCTTGCACCCATGGCTAGAAATTAAATCTGGAACAGATTGTGAACATGTGAAAATTCATCCCCTATACTTTCCCTTGTCTAAAATCCCTCTCCAACCAAATGGCCTACTTCCCTGCCTTGCAAAGGCTTATGATCTTCCTTTCCATATCTCAGTTCATTATATTTCTCCTGATTGATACACCCTTGTTATCCATTCAGATCCTGCCCTCTTTAAAAACACTAAATTCTACCTTCCCAAAAAAAAACTTCCTCAACAATTGTTGCCTTGACTATTCCAATTTGCATTAACAATCTTGCAAGACTTATCATTTATTGCCTAGTATTGCTGCTACATATCATGTACTGTAGATGTTTGTTACAAGCATCAACTAGACACTAAGCTCAGTGAGGGCAAGGATCTTGTTTTCTCTATATCTGTACCACTCTAAAGAATATAGAATAATGAACAGAGTATCAGTCCAAAAATCATTCTGTTGATTGATCCCTGGTTTTCAGATCACAAAGAACTAAGAAATTCAGATAATTTCTTAGACCATATCATTATTTTGTGTAGATTTGCTTCTAAGGCATTCTCCTAAAGAAGTGCTATTATTAGATCTAAAAGGAGAACTGGTTTGGTATATCATTCTAAGAATTACTATATGGTGACTGGTCACAAGTCATCAGTAGCAATTATGAGCACCAGAATAGCTCATGGTTCACTTAATAGCATGGTTCACTTTGCACAAAGCAGAGGGGCAGTGCTGAGGGAAGAAAAGGCTCAAAGCCCACTGCCCAGGGACTTCACTCAATAATTTGCCACGCCATAAATTACGAAGCCACTACTTGTGAGAATTTAAATAACATCCAAGAACTTTTGTTCTTCAAGCCTGCTTTTGTGCTTCAAGCAACAATGCTCTCCTAACTCAATAGGTCCAAAAATTGTTCTTAAAACCTAGCATAGTTTAAATACACATAAAATTCATGAAGGCCCAGAAAAGTACACTGATTAAAATCTCTCTGTCACTGCTACTTATTATACCCAGCTAGACCTCAGCCTATCCCTGCTAAGGTCACTGTGGAGTCAGCACTACAAATGACTTGTCTTCTCTTGCTTAAACTTTCCAAAGGAGAAACAACAAGAATACAGAAATGCATGAATTAAATCAATCTTCATTTGCCCTCTCAAGAGAAGGGAAAAGACAGGCTCTGGTCAAAATTTGTAAATAGTAATTTCCCACAATCAACATGTATCAATTTCCTTTGACTAACAGGTATGCCCCTAGTTATTGAGATCTGAGATAGGATTAAACCAGAGCCCTGGTAAAGTTTAAGACTTGGATAGAGTCTCCCTCAACAATGGAAGTTGATCAAAGTAATGACTACCTGGACCTGAGGTTCCATGGTCAACTCCTCCATCTATCAGACTCTTCTTTATATGCTTTCTTCCTCAAACAAGGAAAGGGAAAAGCCTAACACAATCACTCTTAGAATATCAAAGCCTTCAGAGGGACCTAAAAGCATCTTTCTAGTTGACACAATTTTCCTACGCCCTATACCCAGCAGACACCATAAATGATTACAGGATCTGGAGCTAGAAGGAACCTTAAAGATTAGAGATTAGGAAATTCGGGCTCCAGATTAAGAAACTTGTCCAACATACATGTACCAAAATATTTTTAGCAGCTCCTTTTATGATTGCAAAGAATTGGTAATTGAAGAGATGCTCATCAACTGAGGAGAATATAACCGTGATGGAATATTACTGTGCTATAAAGACATGATGAATGAACGGGACACTTTCAGAAAAACCTCATATGAACTGTTGCAAAGTGAAGTAGAACACTATACACAGTAACAACAATATTATACAATGATCATCTTTGAATGACTTAGCTATTCTCACCAAGACAATTCCATGAAAAATGCTATCCATTGCCAAAGAAATAAGTTATGGGAGTCTGAAAACAGATAGAAGCCCATTTTTAAAAATTCTATTTTGGGGATGTTGAGGTTTTTTTGGTCATGCTTTCTCTTAAAAACATGGCTAATCAGCGGTCATCAAAACCATTTGGTACTGGCTAAGAAATAGAGTAGTCGATCAGTGGAATAGGATAGAATCACAAGACAAACTAGGCAATAACTATAGCAATTTGGTTTTTGATAAACCCAAAGACCCCAGCTTTTGGGATAAGTATTCACTATTTGACAAAAACTGCTGGGAAAACTGGAAACTAGTGTGGAAGAAATTAGGGCTTGACCCACATCTAACACCACATACCAAGATAAGATCTAAATGGGTTCATGATCTGGATATAAAGAGTGATACTATAAGTAAATTAGAGGAATGTAATATAGTTTACCTCTCAGACCCATGGAGATGGAATAAATTTATGTCCAAAGAAGAACTGGAACTCTTAATTGAAAACCAGATAGATAACTTTGACTGTATTAAGTTAAAAAGTTTTTGTACAAACAAAATCAATGCAGACAAGATTAGGAGGGAAGCAATAAATTGGGAAATCATCTTTACATTTAAGGGTTCTGATAAAGGTCTCATCTCTAAAATATATAGAGAATTGTCTCATATTTATAAAAATTCAAGCCATTCTCCAATCAATAAATGGTCAAAGGATATGAACAGACAATTTTCAGAGGATGAAATTAAAACTATTTATACTCATATGAAAAGGTGCTCCAAATCACTATTGATCAGAGAAATGCAAATCAAGACAACCCTGAGATACCACTTCACACCTGTCAGATTGGCTAAAATGACAGGAAAAGTTAATGATGAATGTTGGAGGGGTTGTGGGAGGGCTGGGACACTGATGCATTGTTGGTGGAGCTGTGAACGGATACAGCCATTCTGGAGAACAATTTGGAGCTATGCTCAAAAAGTTATCAAACTGTGCATACCCTTTGACCCAGCAGCATTTCTATTGGGCTTATATCCCAAAGAAATCATAAAGAAAGGAAAAGGCCCCACATGTGCAAGAATGTTTGTGGCAGCCCTTTTTGTAGTGGCTAGAAACTGGAAATTGAACAGATGCCCTTCAATTGGAGAATGGCTGAATAAATTATGGTATATGAATATTATGGAATATTATTGTTCTGTAAGAAATGACCAGCAGGATGATTTCAGAGAGACCTGGAGAGACTTACATGAACTGATGCTGGGTGAAATGAGCAGAACCAGGAGATCATTATACACGGCAACAACAGTACTATATGACGATTAATTCTGATGGACATGGCTCTCTTCAACAATGATATGTTTCAAACCACCTCCAATTGTTCACTGAAGAAAGCCATATACACCCAAAGAGAGGGATGCAAAATGTGGACCACAACATAACATTCTCATACTCCTTGATTGATGTTTGCTTACATTGTGTTTCCTTTATCTGATATATCGTTTGTTTAGATAAGATTTTTCTTGCACAACAATGATAAGTTTGGAAATATGTATATATATATTCGATTTGCCAATATTTTAACATAATTAACATGTAGTGGATATCCTGCCATCTAGGGGAGGGGTGGGGAGTTGGGGGGAAAATTTGTAACGGAAAGCTATGTAAGGGTTATTGTTGAAGAATTACCCACACATATGTTATGCAAATAAAATAAAATTAAAAAAAAAAACATGGCTAATATGGAAAGATGTCTTATGTGACTACACATGTATCATTTAAGTCAAATTGCTTATCTTCTCAAAGAGGAAGAAAAGGAGAAAGAAACTCAAAATGTTTACAAAGAATGTTAAAAATTGTTTTTATATGTAACTGGAAATTATATATATATGTGTGTGTGTGTGTGTGTGTGTGTGTGCATGTATGTACACACACACACAAATATATAAAATAAAAAAACCTCAATTAAGAACAGGTTAATGGGATCTGGAAGGAACTTCTGAGGATCATCTAGTTCAATGATCTCATTTAAAAGATAAAGAAACGGAGACCCAGAAAGATGAAGTAATATGTTCAAGGTCACATACTATGCAGCTGGAAGATCAACCCAGTTGTTTTGATTCCAAATCCAAGGCTTATTCAACTACATCATGCTGCCACCCTGATACTCTATATGGCAATTTATGCAAACTGTTTACCATTCACACGTTCAAACAACAATGAATACATGCCAAATTAACTATGCTGAAAATATTATGTGATTACAATACAATACCTTAGTTTTCATAGTAAGATGCTCAAATAGCATGACTATTCACTCACAGCTTAAAGCAATTAAGGCAGAATAAAAATCAATAGATTTGTCCCTGTCATAGCCTTAAGAGAAAATCAAAGAAACTGGCTGTGAAAACCCCAGATAACTGACAGTGTAGTTTGTATTTTGCATTACACTTATTTATGCTAATTTAAGCCACAAAGACTTGGCTTAAATTGAAAAAAAAAATTTTTTTTCTCACATTAGGATTAAAACTAAACAATTATGTTCCTACCAAAGATAGGCACTTTGCCTCAAAGACTATATAAATGCTTCCTTAGTTTTATAAGATGAAATCAGCTGTTGAATCAGCTAAAATGTAACTTGGAGCCAAAGTTTAAAGTTCCTGCCCTATATTCAACTCAGTCACTAAGAAAAAAATGAAAATATTTAATTGCCTGGAAATTTAATTTCCATTTACCTATACTTCTAGCTAAGGAAAAGGATGAACTGATAGAATATTTGCTTAGCAAGTTAAATTTTGGTGTTCTTTATTTGCCTAACACATGATTCTATATATTCATACCTTCTATGGAGAGAAAGCAAATAAATGAATGAGACTAAATGAAAAAGTTAGATAACTTTCTAAATCTTCCTTAGTCAGATTTTTCATGGCATGATTTATAAACACTACATATTTCAGGAACAGCAGGAACTTAAAAATTCAAATATAAGACCAAACATATTCTAAAATTAGGTAATTTTACCATTATGGATTTTATACACTATAATTCCCTGACTAGCAAAGCTTATCAAAGGCTAATTGTTCCAAAATTTTTAAATCAAACATGAACTTTTGGAAAAAATATAAGAAAAAGCAAAACTAAGGATATTCACAAGAGCTTAACTATACCATGCTACTAAGAGTCAGAATTAGATCATATTTAAGCCCATCTGTCCATTGCATTAAACAATCACAGCAAAATACTTTAATTTCAAGTTTATTTTAAAACTGTGAATTTCAAATTAACTTTTACTCTGTAAAACATGTTGTTTCCTTTGAAAAGTCTGTTGGATTTAGTTTTCTCATTAATTTGGTTTTTATTAAGATTGATACTTATTCATCATTAGTAATAGGGGACAAAGACAACATAATAAAATGAATTATTTTATACATAATGCAGATATTGTAGAGAATTACTTTAATCAATACAAAGGCAGTAACCAATTCAGTACAAGTGATTAAATAAATAATGCTGATTAAGAAAATGCCAAAAAGAACTTTAAATTATACCTTACCCCATATTGGTAAATCATCAATGTACATCTGGTACCAGTAGTGATTCTTGATAGCATATACAAAAGCATCTCTCTTTGCTTTGTCTAAGTCAATTTCACAGTAGTTGGTTTGCACGTCATCTGCTTAAGTTAAAATAGTCTAATTAGACCCCAAATTTCATACAATGAAAAACACATGTAAAAAAGTCACCTTTTCTAAGCTTAATATTTTCTAACAAAAACTTTTCTATAGTTTTATCTCCTGTAAGATGAGACTAAATGATCAATATACTACAAGATATTATAGATCATCAGTTAATGATAAGATAAATAGATCATCAGTTTGCTCCTAAAAAGATTCTTCAAGAGGTCAGTCTGTATAACTTAATAAGTTAGTTAATAATCCCCAGAAGAATATATTTTTAAATTATACTTTTAAATTTTACCCACAAAAATGTTTATTAATTTTTGTTTCAGTCACTAAATTATTAAACTGTGGCTGGTAAATTCATTCAAGTAACAACAAAGATGAAAGCACTATGCATATATATGTTATTTTTAATAATAGCTTTTTATTTTCAAAGTACATGCAAAGATAATTTTCAACATTCACCCTTACAAAACCTTGTGCTCCAAATTTTTCTCTCCCCAATGCAGCAAGTAATCCAATATAGTTTAAACATGTGAAATTCTTCTAAACATATTTCCACATTTATCTATACATGTATAATTTAAAGAAAAGTTCCTTAAGAAGCAAATATTTTAACAAATACCATAAATGCAGAAAAGCATGAAAAAGATTTATATGAACTCATGCAAAATAAAGTATGCAGAACCAAGGAACCAACATTGTTCAGTCACATCTGACTTTTTTGGGGTTTTCTTGGCAAAGATACTGAAGTGGTTTGCCATTTCCTTCTCCAGCACATTTTACAAATGAGGAAACTGAGGCAAACAGGATTAAGTGCCTTGATACAGAACCATTGTCCAAGGCTAAATTTGTACTCAAGGAGATGAGTCTTCCTGATTCTAGGTCTAGCACTCTACCGACTGTGGCACTACTACCTACCCCTTATACAATGACTACAACAATGTTAAACAAAAAGCAAAACCCAACAACAAAAAACCTATCAAAAGTAAATGTTGTAGAATCATATGGCTCCAAAAAAGAAAGAAATATGAGGAGATACCCCCTTCCTACTTCACAGAGGTGGGAAAGTCATGAGCACATATTTTCAGATTTTTTTCAAGGAATTGAACAATTATGTTCATTTTCTTCTTTTTGCCTTTTAAAAAATAACATTTGTTATACATGGGATAGCTCTCTGGAAAGGGAAGGAGGGACACTGGAGAAATTACGGTGATAGAAAAAAGCCAAACATATCAAAAAATTATTTTCAAAAAAACTTATAGGAAATCTGTAAAGTTGCATAGCAAAAATTGAATTCAGGGCCAAACCTCACATCATATACACACTACAGAAACTTTAACTCCATTAAAGATTAAAATTTCTTTAATCAACAAAAACTAATGAGAAAATACGGAATGATCTTTTTACCCCAAGTAGGGAGAAAAATAAATTTTTTAATCAACTAAAAAAATTTAAAGAAATTTTTAATGGGATTGATTTTATAGATGAGTTAAAAATTTTTGACTAAAAAATAGCATCTCTCAAATTAAAAAGAAACAGATTAAAGAAAAGGTCTGCAGTACACATATCAGATAAAGACATAACTTTCACATAACATATCAGAATAATATGCACAATCTCCTAAAGGAGAAATGGGTCTTGAAATCCATAATCCTGATCCTATGAAATAAACAATTTATAAAAAAATAAAACTTTAATAAATCATACAAAAACAGTTGTTCAAAAACAGCAAACTACCAGCAAACCCTATGAAAGATCAGTCCAAATCATAAGAGAAATGCTAATCAAAATTCTATCTGACATAACAAACGATTCAGTCAATGTTGTAAGAGATACAAAGACTTCTCCTTGTCTAATCTTTATTATCATGTGGAAATCACCATCAATAATACCTAGTACTTATTATGAGTGATCCCAAAACTCTTCTTGTCCTAGGTCTTTCCTTAGTAATCTCTCAGCAGCTCCTATCTATTCAAACATGATCCACCCCAGAGCAGACAGAACCAATAATGGGCAACCACTGGGAAGCACAAAGGACCTTGAAGCCCTTCCTCAGTCCTAGCCTGAGATAAGGCATCAGAACAGATGAGCACCACTAGCACCCAATTTTTTCCACTCCCACCAGTGGTGGACAATTTATCTAATCCCCAACTCTACCTGAGGTGCCCTAGAATCTAACTCTATGTCAGCACAGGGATCCAAATTTGCCTCACTATTATTGTTCTCTATAGTCTTCATGACCTTATCTGCTACTTTCATCTTGTCTGCTACTTTGCTGCCAGGCCTTAAAAGCCAGAGTCATTCTGTCTGCCATGAAAATGCATCCTCCTTTACACAATGTCTCATCCAATGAGAATGTGACCAATTTAAGCACTGCTGGCACATCTTTGCTGTCCTATTTGTATCTCCAGCATTTCGCCTAGTGCTCAGCAAAGAGCAAGCACTTAGCACATGCTTCCCTCTCATTTCATCACCTCACATATTAGCCCAATCCACTACTGGGCAGTTCTAACTATTCCCAGTCCTTCCTCATAGCAATCCTAAATTGGCCTCTTTTACCCACAGCTCTGGTTTGTGCTCAGAGGGGGCAAACAAACAAGCCACATTTTTCACCTTCCACTATATTACAGCCCTTCAAATCCCTGAAGACATTGATCACACGCTCCTCAAGTATTTTTTCCAGGCTAATCATACCCAGTTCTTTCAACACAGTCCTCTATTAACTCAAAAAACATTTATAGGTTGTTAGAAAAAGAATATCACTTAAACTCTAAGAAAACAAATATTTTTTTTAATTTTCTAAATAGATTTAAAAATCAGTCTAGGTACCAAATTTTCTAAATGTTTCAATATCTTTACTAAATCATGTATAGAATTTTCTGAGTAAAGATTTAAAGATTAAAGCATTTCTCAATGCCTAATTTCTAATTTATAAATTCTGAAATATTTACCTTTGAATTTTATATCTAAGCCACTAAACTCCAACTCAACTCCTTGAAGTGCTTCTCCCAGTGTTTCATGGTAATGGCTGATGCTTTTTTTCGATCCCACACAGAAAGGAAGTGAGAAGTATTTATAAGTTTCTTGTCGATTGTGGTATGGTCCTACAGTATTCATCCATAAAACAACTTCTTCTTTATCTTGGTACTAAAAAGAAAGCACATTAGAATAAAAAATTATAAACTTAAATTTTAAAAGTATTGCATTTTTTTTGGCCAGAAATATCTAAGGTAAGAGATTAAGTACTTCTCCAGGATCACACAATTAGTAGGTATCTGAGACTGGATTTGAATTTAGGTCTTCATGGAACTTTCCACATTCTATCTAATATTGTTTGTATCTGTGTGTGTATACATACAGATAACTATCACACATACCACACTATTGATGGAATGAATGGAGTCTAGCAAAATACTATATCTGTAGCAGCAACCCAGTATCTAAGTGGGCCCCAGTGAAGAACAAAATGTCCTGTGCAATTATCATGTATAGACAGAACTATCCTGTATTGAAGCCCACTGTTAACTTAAAAACTATGTGTAGAACCCCAACTTCCAAGGCTATCTTATATAAATGAAGAGGTCACAACTACCATTTACTAAAGAAATGAGATATACTTATTTAGAGTCCTTTCCCATAAACAGTCCTACTTTCCCTCTTATCAAGTGCAAATTCATTAGTAACTCTGCCCACTTTTAAAAGCATCAAAATAAAGCTTAGTCCCTTGACTTGGAAATGTTTAAGCCTATGAATTCATTCCAGATACCTCTCCCACCTTCCCGATTTCTTGTACCTCACCATGACTTGTTGGACCTCATCACTACTGAACTAGCAAACCAAGAGACACAAGATTGAAAGACAGTCCAAAAAGCTAATTTTAGCTATTGGTATCTTTCACCAATAAAGATGATATTAACAAGTAAAAAATACATATATATGGAATTTCATCTTCAGACCTCTATGTAACTTCTAGTAGAGCATTCCCCTAGTTAATCTCTTCCAGCACTGCTTTCCCATGACATAAACCTCAAAAGATTTAATCTCAGCTCCAACTCTTATTATATGACCCAAGGTTAAACATATAAACTCTAAAAGCTTTGTTTCCTGACTGTTATCTTCAACATTTAATCCACAGTGTTGTTGTGGTGAGAACACTTTGTAAACAGTGCTTTACATAAATTCAGTCATTATTCTTATTAGTCATATTATTTCCCTCAACATCTAAGATTAATTATCCATCAAGATATCTAATTCTAGGTACTAGCACTGATAGTTACTAACTGGTTTGATAGAAGAAAAAAAAATCAATTAATCCCTCTGAATCTTGGTTTCTTCATCTATGAAAGGAGAGAGTTCTACTATGTGATGAAGATTCCTTCTGGTTTTTGAATTTCTAATTTTTTTGCTACTTGATTATTTAAAAAATTAATCAACATAGATTAAGAATATAAAACAAGGATATGTAACAAATTAAATCAATTTAAACAGCACAAAAAATTTCAAAAGAAGCTATTATTAAAAAACTATATGCCTCTCTCTTACAGTGAGAGTCTGTGAACCTTAATGGTGGTATTAGCACAGGAATAAAGTAAAAAAGTACCTTATTCAAATTGTACCTATAACTAATTCTGTCCCCTTTTCCATTATTTCTGATTCAAACTAAATTTTTTTTCTATTTTAGTTCTCATACCTTTTTAGGCATTCTTTAAATATTATTTTTTTATTTTGCCAGATGCTTTACCCTAATCCCAAACCTACTCTTTTGCTCTATTACCAGGTCATCCATACCTAGCTCTTAACATTCACTAAAAAATCATATAGTATCTTTACATACATGGTTATTTTCTGTACCTTTAATACCCATTTCCCATCAATTTTTCTAACCAACAAAAATTTTATACCCTATAAAATACCTTCGGCCTACAGCACAATCACAACATACTGGAAAGAATATTTCAAGTTGCTTTCCACTCCACTGGCTACTTTAATAGTTCCTATTACAGAAGCAAAAGAAAAAAAGGCAATTTGCAGAAGGAAATCCTTAAAAATCACAAAGAACAAATAATGTAGGACTACAGAGTCAGATTGTAATTTGAAATACTAGCTCCCCACAGTAAAAAATAAAAATCTAACTGGAAACTGAGTGGATGCCTATCAGTTGGAGAATGGCTGAATAAGTTATGGTATATGAAGATTGTTCTGTAATAAACGACCACCAGAATGACTTCTGAGAGGTCTGGAGAGACCTACATGAACTGATGCTAAGTGAAATGAGCAGAACTAGGAGAGCATTGTACACACCAACAAGATTATATGATATGATTTCAAGAATGAGGTGATTCAAGCCAGTTCCAATAGACTTAGAATGAACAGTGCCATCCACATTCAGAGAGAGAACTATGAAGATAATGTGAATCCAAACAGTACTTTTACCTTTTTTTTTTTTTTTGGTTGGTTGGTTTCTTGTCCCTTTCAGTCTGATTTTTCTTACAAATGACAAATATGGAAATATGTTTAAAAGAATTTTATCAGATCGCTTGCTGTCTTGGGAAAGGGGAAGGAAGGGAAGGAGGGAAAAAATTTTGGAATACAAAGTCTTACAAAAATGAATGTTGAAAATCCAACTTTAGAGTGTGTTTGGAAAAAATAAAATACTACTGAAAATTATAGAAACATAAAAAGGAGCCCCATATATCACTGAAATCACAGGTCTAGTCTCTACCTTATTAGAAGGTATGGTTCTCTAGAAAAGGAGGAGAGGAGCTAATAGGAAATATAGGCCATGTAAAAATAAAAGATGACAGTAAAAATGCAGTTTTAAAATAAGATAGATTGAATTGTAAATACACTAAATTAAGACATTTCACAAAGGAGACTGACAGGAAGGCACAATCTATTAGAACTTTTTCAGAGTGCCCAAGCCTCTCATTTCAGACTAGCCCCTCCATCTAGCAGTGTGACTGTGGATCTCAATTTCTTCATCTTTAAATTGATTAGATCAGATGACCTACAAGGGTTTCTTCCAATTGTAATATTCTATGATTTTATGAGTGGAGTAAATTTTAGCATGTCATGAACAAGAATTGCAGTTTAACAACAAGAACATGGATGCTAAGTCAAGGATGTAGATACAAATATTCAGGGTGCATCACTCAGAGACCTTAAGCAAATAATTACCTCTTGGGATTCAGTTTCCCCATCAAGGAGGTAGATGACTTCTAATGTCCCTTCTAGTTATAAATACAAAACATTCCCAATCCTAAAAATATTGCTTCAACTTTTTTCATCCAAACACAAAATTGGTTTTATATCAAATATAAAGTAATATTTGTACATATATGCCTTAGAGGAAAGAATCATATGCTAGCATACTTATTGACGCTGCATTGTTAAAACATTAACTTTTCTTCCTAGTTGAACAATTTATAAGACGATGCTCCTTATTTTACTGCCCTTTGTACTGTCTCCCAGAGAGGGTCATTCCACAATTACTCTCATGAAGGAGATTACAGAGATCTCTTTTCTAGCACTGAGACAAGAATGCCTCCTTAATCTTTATCTCCAACCCTGGTATGTCACTTATCTAGTCAAACATCTTCTCGTCTAGTTATCCTATTTTTTTCTATAACACAATAATTGCTTTCATTCACCCAGGCTTAATACTAATAGTCATCTTCAATGAACCTCTTTCATTCTATATATAGTTTACATTTGCATAGACCTTTACAGTATGCCAAAAAAAAAAAAGGGGGGGGGGAACTTCCTCACAATAATCCGTATGATAGGTCAAGTATTATATTACAAATGAAGAAACTAGAGAGGGATATGAATGTGCATCACAACATAACATTTTCATGCTCTCTATTGATATTTGCTTGCATTGTGTATCCTTTCTCAGATTTTTTTTTCTTGGTAGATAGGATTTTTCTTGCACAACAAGATAAGTGTGGAAATATGTATACATACATATATTCGATTTGTCAAGTATTTTAACATAACATGTAGTGGACTTCCTGTCATCTAGGGAAGGGGTGGGGACTAGGGGGGGGAAATTCGTAATGGAAAGCTTTGTAAAGATCAATGTTGAAGAATTATCCATACTTATGTTTTGCAAATAACTTTAATAAAAAGCTTTAATAAAGAATAAATAATTTTTTAAAAAACAAATGAAGAAACTAATGCTCAGAAATTATTTGAACCACAAACTCACTAAAGTATAAAACCAAGATTTGAACCAAGTTTCCTGATTCCAAACACAGGACTCTGCCCACTATATAACTCAATGAAGAAATTCTGTTGATTCTTTTTTCTTGTATATTATGATAGATAATAAGATCAGAAATTTAAAGCTACAAGAAAACTTGAATCCAACACCAAATCCAACTCTCGTTTTAGAGAGGACAAGCAGAAAACCAGGGAAGTTCTAACTTCCCCTGAAGTTACACTAAGCCTCCATTCTATCCCTACCACTTTAATCTAATACAACTGTGAGTATGTCAACAAATATTTAGGTCAAACCATGTTATGTGGGGTATTATAAATTACTAGGAATACATGAGAGTTCTAAACACAGTCCTTCAGTTAATAATCTGGTGGGAAACACAATTCAGAGGACTTTAGAGTTCCAGCTACCGGTCATTTATCATGCAAGGAAACCAAGGCCCAGACAAGTGACTTTCTCAAAGCCACACAACTTGTCTGGCAAAGCAGGATCTCCTGACTGCCATGCTCAACAAGTATACTGCTTATTTTTTTTTTTTTGAAGAAAAACTTTAATGAGTGACCCTAACAAAAAGTGCTACCAAACTTAATAAACAATAAGATGATGCTATTACATTTATGGCAAAGTTCTTTCTAATGACTATACACATATATACACATGGTATGAACACATATATCCCATTTATTCTGAAGGGGAAGTATCAAAATTGCAAAAAACTTGGTCTATATTTTTTATGAGTTCCCTTTTCTTATTCAATAAAGTAACTAAAGATGAAAGTAAAATTGTAAATGTTTTAACTGGTTTAAAAACTCAAGGAAAAACAAAAAATCCTCAGGTCTTTGAGATATGGGTCCTGTCATTTATCTTCCCATACCTCTTAGCACCTACCAAAGTGTTACACATAGTAGGAACTCAGTAACAATAAATACTTGTTCAATTCTATTTCATATCTTGTCTTTGAACCTTTTTATAAACATAAAAACTGACTGTCTTTTCAATTAAATCAAGGGACACAAATACTATTTTTTTTTAATTTTATGAAGACTAGACCTGAATTTAACACAAATCCAATTTAGCTAGCTACATTAGATTTTTAGGAAAACAAGCAAACCAGAAGAATTCAAGCTATTCAAAAAAACCATACACATACAACTTCAGGGTTATGTCTTAGCATCAGTACTAATATAGACATATCTCCTATGTCTACAAGATTATACAGAATTCATGTTCAAATTAAGAATCAGTCAGTAAAGGAATCTGAAAGAAACATTCAAATATATTCAATACATAAGACAAGGAAATAGACAATAATTTTGTAAAGATTTTTTTTTTTTGGTTTTGCTGAGACAATTGGGATTAAGTGACTTGCCCAGAGTCACAAAGCTAGGAAGTATCAGAAAGATTTTCAACAAAGGTTAAAAAATACCCAATTAGCAGAGGACTCCATTCTCTGAAAATGTCAGTTACTTAAGGAAATATAAAAAACTTTTTTTAAAAGCAGCAGCAGCATATGGTATACAAAAGCAGTTCTCAAAATGTAGTTCAGAACCCTTAGGTTCTGAGATTTTTTTCATGAGGTCCATGATGCCAAAATCATTTTTATACTATTAAGATGTTTTGTAAATTACAGCAAATACAACCGGCATAAATCAATGCTCTCTTCTCTACAGGGTCCTTAATAGTTTTTACTAGTGTAAAGAGACCCTGAGATTCCTTTCAAGTTCAAGTCTCACCTGTGACACACTGCAGGTATGTTTCTGGACAACTCACTTAAGCTCTTGGTATTCTAAGCAACTGAGTCTAAGGTGAAAAATAGTTGGTGGTATTTCATTGTTAGGGGGAGTAAGCACACTAGGAATTCCATATACTAAAGAAATCACTGGTCTGAAGCTAATTAATAACTAGTATTTGTACAGCACTTTAAAATTTACAAAGTACTTCACGTGTTAACCAATTTTATTTTTATCAAATTTTCTAATTTTTCATAGGTTATCATAACTTACAGCTTTTCAAAGAAATAAGATTTAATGGAAAGAACACCTAGGGGTGACTTAGGGTCAAATTTCTTTTGATATTAGTTGATTACCATACATAGGTAAATCATTTAACCCTTTGATCCTCAACATCTCCATCTGTGAACTGAGATAATAGCATATACCTCAAAGTATGTTGTAATGATCAAATAAGAGAATGTATTTGAAATGCTTTGCAAACCTTAAAGCACTACATGAATGTTGGTTATAATTCTTATTACTACCCTACAATTTTTCTATATTCTCCTATGTACTTACATCTGTACTGTGATAATTTTTTAAAAATGCTTATCATTGTATTGCTAGTTCAAGTTTAGGTTTTTTATTTACTATAACCCAGAGAAAATTTGCTGTTGTGCAGATTAGTATTTCTTTAAAAAAATTTTTTTTCCTTCCAATATTATCCAGCATTGGTCTCCAATGATTCATTCTGCTGGTTCAGACCTATTTTCTAACTAAGTTCATTATAAACTCATCAGATCTTTCCAAGTATCTGGCCCATCTGCACTTGACCCTCTCCCTCCAAAAGAATTGTTAATATATAGACATTAATAAACATGCATCTCAATAATGAAAATATCAAACTGTCTCTTCTCAAACATTTTTGTGCCTTTTCCCCCACCCCTCCTCCTAGTTCTAATAATGAGATTATTTGGTAGGAACTCAGTTATTTGTTGAATGAATTAGGACTATGTCTATTTAGGTTACCTTAAAATGCCAAGTACAAGACAAGTATTAAATACTTGTAGATTTGAGTGAAAAAAACATCCTGTGAAACATTTAAATGTAGGTTCAATAGAAACTAAAAGAAACCTGAAAAATATCCATTTAAAGCTATCAAAGATCACAGAATGTCAGAATCAGAATGCACTTTCAGGAATTAACTAGAAACAAAGATTAACCTTTTTTGGGTTATGGACTTCTCTTGGACAGACCTTTTCACGATAATGATTTTAAATAATCAGAGGAAAACCTGTATTTCAGTTAGAAGTTAGTGAAAACTTCTTTCTGATACAATTTCACAGATGCAATGAAATCTATCCACAAATCCCATCGCATGGATGAGTCCCACGAGATAAGAAACTATTATTTAGTCCAATTTCTTTATGGGTTAAGTAAGTGTCCTTATGAAAAAAGAGAGTAAGAAAGGAAAAATAAGACTAAATTTAAATTCTTGGACATGAAGCCTTATGAATAAGGATTTTGACAGTTAATTTCACTTTTTACTAAACTTTTTTGCAATGCTTTATATGTATCTAAGGTCAATTATACATACTAGTCATGATAATATATTGGCCCAAATGTATGTGCCTATGTAAACTTGATATACAGAATCATGAACTTTTAAAAATGTATAAAACAGACAATAATTTGTCTTATATAATCTGGAACTTGGATCTGAAATCATTTAGCTCTCCCAGTCTGTTAACCACATAAGAAAATTCTAAGTTTAGGAAGTAAATATGAAAATAAATAACAATCAGGGCTTATAAAGTGACAGAAATGTTGCCATTTTTTAGCTTTGAAATTGGCCTCAAGGAAAAAAACACAACACAAAGGAAATTTAAAAATTTACCAGAAAAAAAACTGCGATTTTGTTCTTTAAAGGAACTAGTAATATTCTCTGGTCATGGGCATTAGCCCCTTATTTATCTAAAACTCTGTATACTATGCTGGTGTATCTAAGAAAACTTTTTTCTTCCTAAATTATCTTGAAAGAATACTAATTCATGGCATAGCATCCATGTAAACTGTGAAATAAAATGAATCCAAAAACTATTAAATCAATGAAGGCTTCAGTCATGAGCAATCAAGTTTTTACTATTGTAGCTTAAAAGGAATGGATATAACTTATACAACATATATTACTGCAAACAGGCACAACTCACTTATGAAAATTTTGAAAATCACAATTTCACTTACTTTCAATATCTCCTATGTAAATATATCATAATTTCAATATAAAAAACTTTAAAAGTTTGTTTTGGTCATAGTCATTCAGTTATACAGGTTAATTTCATTCCAAACTTTTTGTAAATAGATTCTGTGAATCCACCAGAAAATTATACCATTTCCTAGTTCACATCAGTCCACAAAAATAATAGAGTATAAAAACAAAATTAAAAGATTTCTTGCTATCTATAGACAAAGCACAGATGATGCTGATTGTTTGGAAGGAGCTAATTTTTAGTTTCTTTCTAAAACATGTTTTCAAGAGTTTCTTGAAAAAAATACAAGCAAAAGTCACAACAAGGCAGCAATGTCATTTCTGAAAATTATCTAATGGTGTAATGTTTTTATAGTTAGAGCTGAATATAGTCTTCATTGGGCACTGAGTGGGTCTTCTGACGCTAAAGACTCCCAGAATGCTAAGGACACAAAGGAACCAGGGAGAAAGAATACATATACAATCTTACAAGATAAAGGACTAGAATTTTATCCTGAATATGTATCAAGGTAGAGCCCCATGACTGGTCAACATTGTCCTGTGTTTTGATTACTACCATAAAAATATATTTCCTTTTTGAAAATTCCTTTCCCTGCCACCCCCCAATCAATTTATTTTAGTAAACATTCATTGAAGATCCATCTTATCTAACACTATACAAGAGACAAAAGAAAATTTTCAGTCCATGACCTTGAAAAACTTATTTTAGCTGACAAAAGACATAACATTTAAACTAGAGAAAAATAAAAAGCAATGCAAAGTTTAAATATTATCAGTAATTCTTTTTCTTTGCTTGTTGGTTTTTAATGCTGACATCTCTTTAGATAAACATTCTAATGACAATTGTAAAAAACACAAAACTGGGGGGAGAGGAGGAAATCAAAGGACTGATAATCCAAACATCAAGGTCTTAGTAGTGACTAGCCCTTTGCTAGGTCGCATAGTTTCTTCAATAGTAAAACAGGGAAGTAAACTAAATAATGCCCCAAATTCTTTCCAGATCTAGCACTCTATGATTCTTAGTCTAAATGTGTATACACACAAAATACTTGGTGCAATTCATTAATATGGTTCTATTAAATAATGATAATTTAAAAATTAAAATCAAGCTTCACATTAAGATCAATTATCAGGGGCAGTTAAATGGCACAGTGGGTAGAGAACAAACTCTGAAGTCAAGAGGACCTGAATTCAAATGTGGCCTCAGACACTTAACACTAGCTGTGTAACCCTAAGCAAGTTATTTAACCCCAATTGCCTCACACATCCCAGAATGAAATATTAAAAGCTCCTAAAATTAGAGAATATTAGCTTCTTTTACAAAAGAATTCTTTACAAAAAGCTGCACCAGCTTTCCTTTTTGTATAAGTTGTAATAGTATATTTAAAATATGACTTAATTGGGGCAGCTAGGTGGTGCAATGGATAGAGCACCAGCCCTGAAGTCAGGAGGATCTGAGTTCAAATCTGATCTCAGACACTTCCTAGCTTTGTGACCCTGGGCAAGTCACTTAACCCCAATTGCCTCAGAAAAAAAAAAAAAGACAATTTCTAAAAATTTTACAGATGTCTAAAAGGATTTTTACCTACTAGTCATCAATTCCTCACCTTGAGTAGTGGTTAGTTGAAGCTTATACATATGCACTCCGTCTTAGAATGCTTTTTGAAAGCATAAAATAAAATAACTAGGATTATAAGGAGACTATGATATCACAAAAATATTTAAAGGAAGTTGACAGACTACCCCCTTAAGAACTCCTAGTAAGAACTTATCTGTAGAACGTGATAAGGAAGAGAATATTAGCATGAATATAGCATTTAAAATATTACAAAGCATTTTGCAAATATCTCATTTTATCCTCACAACAATCCTGAGAAGGTGCTATTTCCATCGTTTTACAGTAACTTACTCAGCATCTACTCATTCTCACCTGGCTGCACTACCTTAGGTCTTACTTCTCTGACTGATTTCTATACCCCAGGAATCTCATTTTTGGGGTAATAAATTCCTAAGGCCCAGGCCTTTGATACTGCCCCTGCATTATTACCCTCCTAAGCCTCTACAATGGAAAGGTGGCCAGGAATTCCAAACCTCCATTTAAAGAGGTGGACAGCTCAGTTCAGACAGCTCATTTCTCATCCTGCTGCATTACCTCCAGACTTCTCTTACTGACTTCTCCATCGTGGGGGAGGGGAGGGGGAAGAGTCCTAATTTGGCTAGTAAGTTCCTTAAGGCATTCCTTTTAGTATGTGGATCCCTAGTATTCAGCATAGTGCCCGGCACACAGTAGGAGCTTAATAAATGTTTATTGGCTGATGTAGCTAACAAGTGTCAGAGGTCAAATTTGAATTCAAGCCTTCCTGACTCCTCCTGGGTCCAGCGCCTCTATGCACTGTCATTTAGCTGACATAAACATACATAAAGTACTTCATATCATAATAGTTTATAGGACCATAGGTTATTGGAATAGGAAAGATCAATATCATCATTTTATAGATTAAGAAAAGGAGTTTACAAAAAAAAAAGCATCCCAATTTTTTTCAAAAGAATCTGGGAATTCTCCACTTAAGTTCTGAAGCCACTATAGCCATATTTTCATTTAAAACAGTTCTTACTATTTTTTGCACCATGCACTCCCTATGATAGTCTCCTGAAGCTTCTATGTTCTTTTTTAATGTTTTTAAGTGCATAAAATACATAGGATTACTAAGAAAAACAATTGTATTGAAATAGTTATCAATTTATTTTTTAATAAATTCATGAACCCCAGGCTAAGAATCTCTGATCTAGACATCTCAAAAGATTTATATACTTAAAAATATAAGAAATGTCCTGCTGGGTGGGAATAGTCAATCCAGGCCATTCAAAACTTTTACTCTAGGGGCAGTTAGGTGGTGCAGTGGACAGCGTACAACCCTGAAGTCAGGAGGACCTGAGTTCAAATGTGCCCTCAGTCACTTAACACTTCCTAGCTGTGTGACCCCTGGACAAGTCATTTAACCCCAATTGCCTCAGCAAATAAATAGATAAATAACTAGGTAAATGAATAAATAAATACAACTTTTACTCTACTTGACTTGTAAAACAGTATAGCATCTGCATTCTGTGGCACTGCCAAATTTATGATCAACAAATGCGTGGTTGATGGCCAAAATGAATAATCTTAAACATTTCTAGGACTTTTCCATAATCCCAAATAAAAATTTGCTATTCTATTTAATTTTGCTTTTATCTTTAAGTTTTACTACTGGAAAACATCCTTCATATTAAAGTTACTTCATTTGAGTTATTAAAAAGTGCCTTCCAATTATAAATGCAATTCATAAGTACTCATTTAGCTAGCACCTACTTGTCCCATAAAATTTGTCTCTTAATTTTCACTTCCTCCCCCAGCATATCCTCTCCATTCATTCCTTTTTCTCTGTCTTCAAAAATCCACAGGTCTCTCCTACAATAGAAAAAACTTCAACTGATCTTAGTACCCTATCTCTTTTATTTATTCATTGTTATGTATTTGAAGTAAATGCCCATTTTCAATTATTCTACAAGAGGTTTGAGAAAAGGGAAAGTTTCAGGGGACAATTTCCTCAAATTTTAAAGCAATACTTTATACTTATTTAATACTTAATAATGGGAAATCAGTGAGTACAATTCAGTTCACCCAAGTGAAATGGCATGCACATGGGCTCCAGGTTTACTCAGCAACTCATTAAAACATCACTTTCTATGATGAGTTGCAATAATCATTAAAATCTTTATTATCTACAATTTTTTCTCATATCTGAAATATGTGACTTAACTACAAGTTTCTGGAAATGAAAATTCCTAAAAAAAATTTAAAAAATCAAACTAATGTTTTTGCTTAATTATTTATGATTATTAATTGTTCCAAAGACCTTCAAAACATTTCTTCACTAAATGTACAAGTCAAAATTTTTTCTATGGATAGTACTGTAAATCATAAAATATAATTAACTTATATTTAACTTATATAATTAACTTATATATAAAACATCTCCCAAGAACATCTGTATGTATTTGATATCATGAGCCAATGTTATAAGAGTGATTTTCCTCACTCCAAGAAAATCTCTAAGAACAATATGTTTGGACTTCTTTGCAATAATTTATCTCATTCTAATTTATAAGAGGCGCATAGTGTTTTAGCTATAGCATTGGTGCCTTTTAATCAACACCTCAGTTTGACTTCCACTACCACCCAAATGTGGAATATCAACTTTCTGAGCCTCAGTTTGTTCACCCATAAAATGAAAGGGGTTGGATTTCAGCTAAGGTCCCTTCCAAGTTCCAAAATAAAACCCAGTAAGTTCCCTAAATGTATCTCAATTATGCATCCGCATCAGATCTAAGAATCTAAGGGAGTCGAATCTTAACTTTGCATATCGTTTTTTTTTTCCTAACTAAATGCAGTAATAGCTTCTATAAAATATTCAAAAGAATAAAGACAACAATTGTCCTTTCAACCAGTAGAGCATCCAATAAAAATTAAAGCAAATTATCCCAAGAAAGTTCTACAGTCAGTGAAAATAGTTCTTACAATTATTTAGGAAAGAAAAATGAAAATTCTCACATGAAATTTAATATTTTTGCATGGAAAGTAGAATCACTAAAGCACAATGTGAATTTGAATTGGTCCTGGAAAATAATTTGGAAACATACTAGAAAAAATCAAGTGTATATTAGACCCACTAATGTAACTAGATATATATAATGAATATGTCCCCACTCCTTCTCTCCACCAAGGTCAAATGCATAGGTAAAGAATTATATATAGCAACATTTTATGTAGTAACAAAGAACTGAAATGAAAGTAAGTACCCACTGATAGGGACTGATGCTGCAAGACTGAATGAAAAGAGGCTAAGAAATAGATTGTATGATCACAGTAGTGATTAATTCCCAATTTATTGTCAAATTTTATTGTTTCTACCTGATAATTCTCCTACAACATCCCTTTCCACCCTAGTTGAGGCCCTCATACCCTCTCCATTGCATTATTCTAAGTCTTCTGATTGGTTTCCCAACTGGCTCCAGTTTTCCTCAAGGGGGTTCCAATCCCTCCTTCACTCAAAATACTTATCTAATTTTCCTAAAGAGCAGGTCTGACTGTCACCCACTACTCATTACACTCCAGAGGCTCCCTATTGTCTCCAGGTTCAAAAACAAAATCCTCCTTTTGTCTCTTAAAAGTTCTTCACAGCCTGGCCCTTTCCAGTCTTTTTATACTCTATTCTCCTCTACACAATGATTTATGCTTGTTACTAATACAGGACATTACATCTCTTGACTGTACTTATGCACTACCCGTACCCCTGCCTTTAGTGCCTAGCTCTTCCCTTTTAATTTTCATCTCTCCTAGACACTCCAGCTTCATTCAAGACTCAACCCAAGTCCTTTCCAGGGAAGGTTGTTCCCAGTCCTTGGGCCCTCCCCAGCATTTTCCTTCAAAGATTGTCCTATAGGTACACAGTGATCTTTGCATTCTTTGTATCACTAGTACCAAAAGCTTAACATTTACTCTTGTTAAGTGACTTAATGGCTCAACAAACTATGATGTGAGAATTTAAAAGATCGTTAAAACAATAAAAGATGATAAATACAAAGAACTTAAAGAGCATAAGGGGGAAAGTTCATGATCCAGTGGAGAGCAAATGACTAGAACCAGAATTTATGAAAAGCCCACAAGGGTGTTAAGGAAAACAAGATTTAAAAACTTCACAACTATGCTCAGTGGAGTGACTTGCCCCCTTTAAAAAAATTAGTGGAATAAGGGTGTATATATAGACAGGTCTTGCCAACGTGTTGATATTTTTATTTAACTATATTTACTACACAGAAGTTCTCTTGTGGTTGAGAGTCTCTGGGAAGTAACAAAAAAAAAAAGGAGAGGGGGACTAAAATATTTTTAAAGCTAATAACATAGTTAACAATTAGAAATTACTTTAAAAATTATTCCTAATATCCTCACTTTAGAAATGAGAAAACTAAGGTCTAAAGTCTATTATATTCACTTATAACTTGTCTAAGGTCATGTATTTTTTTAAACTAAGTCGAAGGACCTGAAACTGAATCCAAATCATTTAACTCCAAAACCAGTGTCTCTATTGAAAAACACTACCTCTAAACAAAATAAATGCTAAAAATAAATAAAAAACGTTTTTTTAAAATTTCAATATTAAAATAACTTCAAATCTAGTAAGCACCCTGATGTGATCATTTGACATTTACCAACTATAATAATTTACATACACTGGTATTCATGTTAACTTTTGAAGCCCAAGAAGTTTTCAGGTCGAGGGGCTAGCCTAACACTTGGGTAGTAAACAAGCTAAATTCTCAAGTTCCATTAAATATACAAACAGAAACACAGGATCATATATGTGTGTGTTTGTTTCCCCCCATTTATCAGTAGTAACTATAGAAGATAACTGAAATCAGTATTCCAACCCCATTCATCAAGTTAAGAACTTCCACTATCTTCCACTATAACAGGCTCAGGAATGTGGGAAATGACTTGTCTATGCAAAGGTGCTCAGTAACTTCTAAAGCAACAACTCAATCAATACACAAGAGCCTATGCGGGAGAAGAAGGCTGGCCCGG
>JAJPUD010002900.1:155862-207021 GCA_023553655.1 Myrmecobius fasciatus
TGCCGTCACCGCCCGCGGCCGAGCGTAGCCCCCGCCCCGCCGAGTCCGCTCCGCCGCCGCTGCCTTCGCCTCAGCTTCTTCCTCTGACTCAGCCACGTCATCCGGCCACCCAGTCACACACCGGAAGTGCCTCCCCTAACGTGGGGCTGCAACCGCCGCGGACCGCGGCCGAGCGAGCTATCGAAAACGAGAGCCCAGCTCCACCTCGCCTCGGGGAGGAGGGCGGGCGCGAGCGGAGGGGAAGGAAGGAAGACGAGAGCCGGGGGAGAAAGAGAAGGCGCGCGAGGGCGAGGGGGGAGGGGAGGACTGGACAGGGAGGGCGCTCGCGAGGAGAGGGGCGGGGCACGAAGCGCCGGCCCCCCGGGATGCTCCAGGGCGGAGCCCAGGCCTGGAGAAGAGTAGGAGGAAGGCTCCCGGAAGTCGTCGCGCTAGTCCCAAGGGGCTGAGCTCTCTGCTGCGTCTCCGAACCTCTTAGAGACCACGTGGGGACGGGGAAAACAAAAGTTGAAGACTTAGGTTCGAATTCTACGCCTTCCTCCTACTGATTAGAGTCCCGAGGGCAACCGGGCACTGCTCAGAGCCTCTGCGTTTCCCTTTCTGAGATGGGGGTAATCGTGAATTTGTATATTTGGAGCCGCAGGGGACCTTTGAGGTCCCGAGTCCAAACGCCTGATTTTACAGATAGGGAAGATAAGGCCCGCATCCCAGATCGGAGGAGCCCCGAGCTTGGATAGACCCAGGGCTTCTGATAGCAGATTCTTCATTCTTTCCACGGAGTGTGATCGGGATGGGGCCCCACGCAGGAGGCAGTTTGGGGAGCCGGGGGTGGGGGAGAAGGAAAAGTCCCTAGGGCCTAAGGATTTGTAGAAGTGGGAGGGGATCTTGGTCCCCCGAGGGTGGAGGAGCAGGCAGAGCCCGGGGGGAGGGAAGAGGAGGGGGACGGTGAGTTCTTCAGTCCATATACGGACATTGATCTATGCACACGCATAACAAACAGCATATCCAGGCACCGGATACAAACCTGTGTACGTACATGCACCCCCCTGGCCGGAATGGCAAGACAAAGTCTGCATGCAGCTTGCACGCCAAACAGGTCGGGGCCAATGCAGATAAACGCGCACACACAATATATGCATGCACACATATACATACCTGTGCATACACATCCATGTAATGTATGCACACACATGCTCCCCTCTGGAATGACAAAACAGTCTGCATGCAGCTTGCACGCCAAACAGGCTGGGGCCAATGTAGATATATACACACGAACAATATATGTATGCATACACACATCCATGCAATGCATGGACACACATACCCCTGGCCTGGAATGGCAAGACAAGGTCTGCATGCAGCTTGCACACCAAACAGGATGGGGTCAAAGGCACCTGGGTGTCTGAACAAGAAACAAATGAGGAAGAGAGCTGAGGGTCGTGCCTCTGCCAGGGGCAGCCAAGAGTGGAAAGAGCACCCAAGGTGGAATCAAGAGAAGTGTAATCTTATTTCTCTACCTGCCTCATAAGGTTGCTGTATGCAAAGTGCTTTTTTCATCTTTAAAGTACCATATAAACGGGGCAGCTAGGTGGCGCAGTGGTTAGAGCACCAGCCCTGAAGTCAGGAGGACCTGAGTTCAAATCTGGTCTCAGACGCTTAACATTCCCTAGCTGTGTGACCCTGGGCAAGTCACTTAACCCCAATTGCCTCAGCAAAAAGCAAAAAAAAAAAAAAAAGTACCATATAAATGTAAATTAATATAAATGTAAATTAATATTAAAGCCTCCTGCATGTTATGCTGATCCTTCAGGACAAGGCTCTCCTTAACTCTTCACTGCCTCACTTAGAGGCAGTTAGGGGCACTGGGCCTGAAATCAGGAAGACTTCAAATTCAGTCCCAGATATTTCCTAGTTGGGTGATCTTGGGAAAGGCACTATTTATTTAATCTCTGCCTCAGTTTCCTCAGCTGTTAAAAGGTCATAATAAGGGTACCTAACCTTGCAGAATTATTATGAAGATCAAATGAGAGTATTTGTGGCATGCTTAGCACAGTGCCTGGCATATAGTAGGTATTATGTAAGTGTTTATTCTCTCTCCCCAGTGGTGGGACCTCTTCTCTTAATATTCTTTCCTGGCTTTGTCAGTTCCCATGGGTTTGATTGTCCTTTCTAGCAGATGTGTATATCTAGCCATAGTTTCTTTTCTGAGCTCCAGAGCATCATTACCAAACTGATCATCAGACATGGCAAATTAGATGTGCCATGGACATCTCCAGCTCAACATATTCAAGATAGAACTCATTCTTCTTTCCTTCCCATAATACCACCCCTTTTTTTCTATCAAAGGCACCCATCATTCTTCCCGTCTCCCAGGTTTGCAACTTCAGGGTTATTCTTTATTCCTCTTCATCTTTCATCACATATATCTAATCATTTTCCAAATCTTGCAATTTCTCCTTCCACCATATAGCACTATATATTCCTTCACACAAAGCCAAGTGTTCATTTCTCAGCTCAAACCTTTATCGCCTTTTACTTGAATTATCGTAGTAACCTCCTAATTGATATCACTGTCTCTTGTCTCTTCCCTCACACTCTTCCTTCTTCCATCTCTTCCCCCTTCCAGCTGCCAATGATTTTCTTAAAGTGCAGGTCTGACCCTGTTCACTCCCCTATTCAATAGACTTCTGTGATTCCTATTGACTCTTGGATAAAATAAAAACCCTGTTTGGTATTTAAAGCTTTTCACAACCTGCTATTAACCTCCCTTTCCAGCTTTTTGTCACAATTTCTTGCCAATCAATCAAGCTGGCTTTCTTGATCTTCACACACAGAACTGTTTTCTATCCTTTGCACAAGCTGTACATACCATAGGTGATATGTATTCTCTCTCTACCTCTGCCTTTTACAAGCCCTTTGTTTCCTTCACAATATCACTTAAGCATGTCTCCTGGTCCCTCCCAACTCCTAAACACCCTTCCTCCAAAAATTACCTATTTATTTTTGTAAATATTCCATGTATATCTACAGATGGTCTTCCCTCAAAATGTAAATTCAGTGAGAGCAGAGACTCTTTATTTTTGTATTTACAATGCTTGCAATATGTAGGAGCTTGTTTAATAAATGCTTATTGATTGAATGGTGATTCAGCTCCCATGGATTTAAATATGTTTAGATAGATGATTTCTTGATCTACATATCTAGTCCTAACTCAGTCATTACCAACTTGTCTGTTGAACATTTTAAACTGGATGACCCATAGGCAACTCAAACTGAAAATTCTAAGTGATTGGGGAAGGTGAGGAATGTAATAGTATGAAAGCAAGATGAGGTGATGGGGAGTCCAGGGAGTGATGGGTTGATACATGTTTAAGGGGAACATGGCTGGCATGGGGGCCACAGAAGAAAGAATTGGAGTAATCTAAAATTATGGATTGCTTCAGGTTTGAAGTGAAGGCACAACAATTCAGAGCTAAATAGATAAAATAACACAAGTTATTAAAACGGAAAGGAAGATAGCTAAATGATTGCAAATATCTCTAAATAGTGCAAGACAAAGGACATTGAACCAATACTTGAGGCAGAACTCCATGGACTTCCAGGAGAGCATGGAATTTCACTAAGATGTTCAAATTAGAAATAAGAATCTTGAAGGAAGCTAGGAGAGAATAAATGGAAAACTTGATGACCTTTACAATAAATCATTATTAGAATAGAAAAACTTGAATCCACTGTAGCAAGTCATCTGGAATGCCTTTTTTTGTATATTATCCTGTTCTGATCTTATTCACAATTCAAATCTTTCCATGTGAAACTTTGCTTAGTTATTCCAATCTTCACTGATCCAACTTTTCCTTTAAAATCCTTATAATTGCTACCACTTAATTCAACACCATCTTGTATTCAGTATTGTGTAATGTCAGGCTTATCTCTTCAACTAGATTGAAAAGTTTTTGAAGGCAGAACCTACATAGTACTGTAAAGTGAATGATAGTATTCATTTGATAAATGCTTACTGATTAATTGCAAAGTTACTGAAATTAAATCCCTGGACTAAATCCAACTAAACCATGAACTAAATAATTTTAGCACTGATTGCCTCCACACAGTCAGTCTGGGGCTAGCTGAGTGTAGGACCTCACTCCCAGATCTCAGGTTCTGCTGTTAATTTTTCATGGCCTTTAATTTTTAGAGCTTGTGACCATGATTAACAAGGAAAGAAGTGATAAAGGGTTGCATGGAAAACCCAGAGTGACACAAGTAAAGGGAAAGTTGAAAGGGACCACCTAGTCATAAAAGCTGTTGATAGAAACTTAAATCATGGAACTGTTATTTTACAGCTAAGTACAGATCACACTTTTTTAGCTAATCAGTTATTAAGCTGCTGTTTGTCCTTCATTCTCAAAGGAGGATCATGATATCAGGGAGGTGATGCTGTGCCATGACATTCATTTTTGATGAATTGAAGTGAGGGTTGTACAAAGTCATCAGTACTACTTTCCCCTCTGGAATCATCTGGGTTCAGTGGCCAAATGTACATCAGGATGACTTCAGAAAGCCCTGGATGCAGTGAGAGATATTTTCCTTGTTAAGCTAAGGTCTTTAAGGGTTCCTTGTTTGACTGGGGTAATTGCCCATTCAGTTTTAAGACCAGGTAAGAAATAAAGGAGGCAAAAAATAGCCATTTTTACCTAGACAAAAAAAAAAAATTTATCCTCAATCTAAGGAAGGGAGGTCCCTTAAGGTTTCTAGCTAACCCAGAAACAATTGTTCTTTTACATTTACATTCACTCTAAGGCAATTCAAAGGTACTGTGTTAGGTTCCTGGGATATGCAAAGACCAAAAAAAAAAAAAAAAAAGTGTCCCTTTCTACAGAGAACTTAAATTCTAAATTATACAACTATTATTTGGGATAAGGATAAACCATAATCTGAGAGGAGGGAATAGTAGCAGCTGGAGGAATCAGGAAAGGTCATACATGTCACCATGGTATGGACCATACTATATCAATGAACAGTCTTAAAGAACAGTGATGATTTTGAGAGATAGAAGTAAGGGGCATCTTCTAGACACATGGAACAACCTTTGCAAAAGCAAGAAGAAATGGAGCACCAAGTTTGGGGAATGGCAACTAGGCCAATTTTGCCAGAAAGTAGAATGTATAAAGGTGAAATATTTTTAATAAATTTGGAAAGGTAGACTAAAGGCAATAGTATGTTACTAGAAGTAGAAAAATGTCATATTTGTCTTTTTAAAAAAAAGTTGGAGTTAATAGTGTCCACTTAAAATACAATGACTGTGCAATCTGAGATGCATCAATGCCCCATTAGGTCTGTATCTCAAAGAGATTTTTTTAAAAGGAAAAGGACTTTTTTGTACAAAAATGTAGCACCATTTTTTTTTCTGCGTGTGGTGGCAAAAAATTGGAAATTAAGTGAATGCCCATCAGTTTGGGAGTAACTGTACAAATTCTGGTATATGATGGAAATGGAATAGCATTGTGCTTTAAGAAATGACAAGCAGTACATTGTGTTTCCTTTATCTGATATATCGTTTGTGTAGATAAGATTTTTCTTGCACACCAATGATAAGTTTGGAAATATGTATACATATATTCGATTTGCCAATATTTTAACATAATTAACATGTAGTGGATATCCTGCCATCTAGGGGAGGGGTGGGGAGTTGGGGGGAAAAATTTGTAACGGAAAGCTATGTAAGGGTTATTGTTGAAGAATTACCCACACATATGTTATGCAAATAAAATAAAAATTAAAAAAAAAAAAGAAATGACAAGCAGGATGATTTCAGAAAAAGCTGGAAGTATTTCTATGAACTGATGCAAAGTAAAATTAGCAAGACAAGGAGAACGTGGTATGTTATAACAGTAATAAAAATATTGCACAATCACATTGAATAGTGTAGCTGTTCTCAGAAATAGTGATCCAAGAAAATTTCAAAGTATTCATGATGAAAAGTGCTATCCACATCCAGAAAAAATCTGATGGAATCTGACTAATATTATGACTAATATGGAAATATGTTTTGCATGTTCACACATGTATAACCTATATCAAATTGCTAATATCTGAGAGAGGGGGTTGGGAAGAGGAAAGGAGAGAATTTGGAACTCATTTTTTTAAAATGTTTAAATTTGTTCTTACATGTAAATGGGGGGAAAATTCTTATTTAAGTTTAAAAAAATGTAATTTTGCTTAGTGCTTTGGAATATACATCTGCTCTTCCTCACTTTCAGCATTATGTCTTGCTTTCACTACAGGGCTTGTTTATTTTGTGTCTCTCCTTTTCTGATAATATATTTTCACATGTATCCCTTTTATATCACTTTTTGCACTCAATATTTTTTTTTTTTTTTTTTGCTGAGGCAATTAGGATTGAGTGACTTGCCCAAGGCCACACAACTAGGACATGTTAAGTGTCTGAGGCCAGATCTGAACTCAGGTCTTCCTGACTTCAGGACTGGTGCTCTATCTACTACACCACCTAGATGCCCCTGTACTCAATATTAATAACAGAATAATCATAGACTCACCATATCTCTGTGTTGCTCTTTGGGGCAACTGCAATTTTTATTCTTCTAGAATCATGCATACTATAGTAAAAATCTCCATTAACTGGCACTTTTTATTAAGATATCCACAAGATTGGGGAGAGGGAGATTGATTTGGGGGAGAAAGCACATTGCAAGAAAGATTTTCTATGAGATGTTAATTTTTTAAGATGTTAATAATTTTTAAAATTCTAAGGATTACTACACTTTCTCAAAATGTTTACATTCACAGGATTGAACGATTAATTGAGGTTCAGAAAGTTGACCCTGTGGTATTACAAGACCTGAATCTAGGATTAAATTAAATTCAGCATACTCTGCTTAACATAGCAGAAAATAGGCATATTTGAAAGATTTTTAAGCAGCTTGAATTCAAATTAAAAGGGTTTTCTGGTTAGTTTTCATTTTTCAAGGGTCAGAGGATGACCTAAGATGATTTTCCTGATTCAAGGAAGAAGCATTTCAGAAGATGGAAAAGGACCCATATGTACAAAGATGTTTGTAGCAGCTTTTTTTTGTGGTGGCAAAGAATTGAAAAATGACTAAATGTCCATCATTTGGGGAATGGCTGAATAAATTATAGTATATGAAAGCAATGGAATATTATTGTTCTATGAAAAATTGTGAACAAGCTGATTTTAGAAAGGCCTGGAAAGATTTTCATGAACTGATGCTGAGTGAAACAAGCATAACCAGAAATACATTGTACATAGTAACAGCAAAATTGTGTAATAATCAATTTGACAGATTTGGTTCTTCTCAATGGTTCAGTGATCCAGGGCAATCCCAATAAACTTTGGGTGAAAAACGCCTTCTGCATCGAGAGAACTATGGAGACTGAAAGTAACTCAACACATGTTGTGTTCACTTTTTTTTCTTCTACTTTTTTTCTCTCATGGTTTCTCCCTTTGTTCTGATTTTCTCTGGAACTACTAGGAATCTTATTGAATACCAATTAGGTCCTAGAACCTACCTTCAGCCATTCTCTCTGGTATCAACCTGCAAGTCCAAAGAAAGCAAGACATTACAGAGAGGCACCGTCTTCCTCATTAGGAATTAGATCATCAGGAACAGCAGCTGTAGGGATCAGAAGAGAAAAGAGTGGCTGAGAGTTAATTCCCAATAGAAGACAATGGATCAATTAATGAAGAAGAAAGCAGGACTTAAGAAATGATAAGTGGGTCCACCGACATGTCACTGAAGACCAGAAATAAATAACAAGTGTTCCTTGTTTAATAATGTTCCTGTTTGTAATTTTTGAATCTCTATAAAATCTAGCAATAAAAATCATTAGATAATCTCAAAAATAAGAATAGTTTTATATACATATATAAAATCAATCACTTAAAGGTTTGCAAAGCACTCTCCATATAGTATCTCATTTGATCCCTCCAACAGCCTGTGAGGTAAAAGTTTTCATTATCTTCATTTTATAGCTAGGTAAACAGAAATTAAAAGGTTAAGGAACTTGCCCAAGATCCTAAAACTGCTAGGTATGGGAAGTAGAATTTGAATTCAGGTCCTCCTCATTCTAACTCTAAATATTCTAACCACTACACTAATGGCTTCCTTTTGATATAATCTGTAATTTATCCTATATACCTAGTTTATACTTAGCTGTTTGTAAATTATCTCCTCTATTAAACTGTAAGTTGCTTGCAAGCAGGAACTGCCTTTTGCCTTTCTTTATATTCCAGAGCTTAACATTTGGGCCTAGCACATATTAGGTGATTAATAAATGATTAACCATGCAGTCAAAAGGATAATATGCTTGTTTAAGGACAAAAGGGAGAAAATGAATCCCACCTCTGAGACTTGGAAAGTGCAAAAACCCAGTTGGAGGAGGAATGAGTGGGGGCAATGGGCCAATAGAGGCAAGTCCAGACTTTGAGGACCAAGGACAAGAAGCTATGAAGAGAGAATCAGCCCCAACCAAGTAGTGCCAGATGTTAACACCAGCAGGAGACCCAGAAGCAAAAATTTCAATTTACCATAACATTCCAAATTTTAGATTACTCAAGAATTTGGGGTAAATAACAATAACTCTTAACACTGACATAGAACTTTCAGATTTGCAAAGGGCCTTACATATGTTAATTCATTTGATCATTCAATCCAAGTGGTATTTGTTGAGTACTCAAAATTGTTCCTCAAGTTTTACTACAGTAACTCAGAAGGACTAAGGCAAATCTGTAGGCCTAGCCACTTTGTTAAACTAGAAGACCAAGGTGGCTTTCAAGGCTCCTAATTGCTTTTGTTTCCATTTTGTCTAAAATTCATTTTTCCAAATGATGAAAGAAGTCAATCAAGTTATTCTTATTTCTTAAGTCCTTCAAAGATCCTTCATTAGTGAAGCATCACTTCTCTGTGAGCAGCAGCTACTCTTATTTGTCCCTCCTTCTGGAAGAGAAACCTGACATCAGAGAGATGATGCCGTGATAAGCAGGTAAATTGGATTTAAGGGAGAAAAGCTTGTGCAGAGTCACCAACCTCACTCCTCCAGAGCCATCTGGGTCCAATTACAAGATATAGATCAGGATGCCTGGAGCTGACCCTTGACAGCAGGGACAGGAGGGGTCCTGAAGGAGTGAGTCCCTAGAGGCCTAATTCACAGGGACAACCTGTACAGAGAAGGTCCTCTCTCTCCAGTTTCGTGTAGTAGAAAAAATCCTGAACTCAAACCCAGGAAAACTGGTCTAAACCTCCTTACTGAGCAGCCATGGGCAAATTACTATGTGTCTTTATTATATCTTCTGTAAAAATAAAAAATAAAAATCCTCTGGTTGAGACACAGGGTAACAGTGGAGATAACTTGCTTTCGGGAATAAAAACCTGGGTGCAAGTCTGCTTTCAACATGTTCTCATTGTGTGACTCCAGACAAGTCACTTGTGCTCTTGGTACCTAGCTAATTCTGACATTAAACTATAGAGAAGTTGCTGATAGAATATTAAACAGAGTTAAGTAAATAGTACAGTGGCAACAACATGGGACTTAAAATCAGAAAGATAGTTCAGACTATGTCTGACATTTGCTAGCTGTCCAGTGACCAAAAGCAAATTTTATAAGCCCTCTCTTTAGCTGTAAAATGAAAATAATAATAGCACTTACTTCACAAGGGAAAGTTGTCAGGAAGATCAAATGAGATAACATATAAAAAGCATTGTGCATGCCTTGAAGAGGTATATAGAGGCCATCTATTATTATAATGCGAGGTAGCCTATGATGGTTGTCCTATGAATGTTACAGAAAATAAATGTTAAAGGACCCTAAGAGAGAGAAAGATCACTTCTGAGTGGAAAGATAAGGCATTTCATACAAGAGAAACAACATGTAAGGGTAGACACAAGAGTAGGGATAATCAAAATTTATTATTAAGGTTCTAGACTTAACTGGAGTAGGAAGGATGAATTAAGCAGTCCTAGGAAATGATGTTAGTTAGATCAGGGCTTCTTAAATATTTTCTACTCATGACCCCTTTTTGCCCAAGAAATTTTTACATGATCTCAGTTACATAGGTATGTAAAATAGGCAAATCAAACATTTACTGATAATCATAATTTTGCAAGCTCCACATTCAGTAACAATAGCCCATATGGGTCACAACCCCCAGTTTAAGAAGCTTTGAGCTAGATGAAGGGAATCCAAATTACTGAGGTTCTGGAATGTCAGGTTTAGGAATATAAACATCCTTCAGGTAACACACAACCATTAAAGTGTTTTGGGTGACTTCTTGTTGTTGTTTTAAAGCTAGATAGTGATTTAATTAAAACAGTATTTTAAGATTACTCTAGTTTCAATGTGTGAGAAAAATAAACTGAAAGGTCAAAAGCAGGGAGGTGGATTAGGAAGCTATTAGAATAATAGCTTTGAGGGGAAATGTGTAGACTACATTGGTGGCAATGCATGTAAAAATGAAGAAAAGATCTTTAGATAGTTTGAAAGCAATTTAGTAGAACTTGGTAATTGACTGAATATGGAGATTGAAAGAGAATGTTGAATCAAAGATGACTCTAAAGGACACAGGAATGGGATGATAAAGATGTGGTAAAGCAGGTTGTACCAGGCCCAAGATTGCATTATGAATTATGACTGCTTCACCAAACTTTCAACTAAGACATTAATGGGGTCACACCTATGACCACTATAATTTCCCTTTTTCCTTCATCTTTATTAATGGGCTTGTTAAGTGACTTAAAGAAGCATAGGGAAAGTATGTCAAGAGACCAGGAGTAGTGAGCTTTGTAGCCAGAAAATAGCCTTCTCTGTTTTTAAAGTTGTGCCTATAAAACCTAAATTGTATAGTGCCACCAGTAGATGAACCAAATAATTAAGGCATTGTCTCTTCCTTTGTTGAGCTATGCCTATGACAATATTTAGTTCAATGGGCATTTATTAAATGATTTCTATGTGCAAGGCACACTGTGCATGGATCTGGAGAAATAGAAGTAAGAAATAATACTTACTCTTACAATTTAGTAAGAGGGACAAAACAAGCATACAAGTAAATATAAGGCAATACAATGGCTAAGTGCATGGCTATATATATTAGTAAGATTAGAGATTCTAAAGAACATAGACAAAGGTTCACACTAAGTTGATCTAATTCATGGGTTCCTTTTCAAAAGCCTGTGTCCTTTGATGTGTTCTCCTTCTTAGCTACAGCTTAGCTAAGGGTAATTTTTATACAAAACCATAGCTTAGGAGTCTGGGCCCATGTTCCTTTTACTCAATCATACTTTAAAACTAATACTGGTCTCAATAACTTCTCCCACAGAAACTCTAGATATTATTTTAGTACCTTTAAAAGGAAATGAAATGTTGAGTGGATGGTACAGTTTAAATATTATCTGTGAGGAGTCTATATATATAGAGTCCATGCTGGCCCCATATATAATCATGGTTTATAAAAAAATTTAGTTGAAATATTAATACAATAAGGATAGAAGAAATATGGATCACATCATAGTTATCTTAGTTCCCCATTTTGTCCTCTTGGGAAAATGAAGCGACAAACACACAGCCAAAAACAGAGCAATCAGTCTCCCTAGGCAAAAGGCTTTTTCTGGATGATGTCCCAAGATTGGGTGCTATGCAATTTTACACTGAGATAGACAAAAGCATCTAGAGCTTCTCTTATGTATCCCAGTCTTGGACACATTTGAAATGGATTTCAAATACTTTTGAATGCATTAATTAATCTTTAGTAGATTTTGTAAAACTAAACATGAGTTGATAAGAAAATTCCTGTGATACAATAATCCTAAATGCCTTTATCTGAATCTTTCTCCTCCTTTTCTGGGTAAAGAGACCAGTTATAACTAATCTGTATCAGAGAGGTCACATAGACATGAAAGATAGAAAACTGTTAGCTGAAGACATCAGGGGAAGCCTCATGGAAAAAGAGGCAACTCTTGGCCCTGCTTTTGAAAAAACTAAAGGATTTCAATAAGCAATAACACAAATGGAGTCCATTGTAGATGTGATAACCACAAAATTTACAGAGATAGAGTGGTGGGACGAGATCAGGGAACATCGAGTAGTCCTATCTGACTAGAATAGAGAATATAACAGCATAAACTAAATATGTTTGTGTTAGACTATGGAGGTCCTAAGTGTCAGAATATAGAATTTTTCATTTTATCTTCTGTAATGGGTAATCACAGAAGGTTAAGGAAGAAAATAACACAATGAGATCCACATATTAAGAAGATTATTTTGGCAGCAATGCAAGGAATAGATTAGAAAAGAGATAGACCAGAGGCAGGGAGACCACTTTAGCATGATTTAAGAGAGCCTAAGCAAAAACTACAAATGGTTTGCAGTCAATAAGTAAACCCTGTGCTTTCACCTTCAGCCACCATATAACAGGGGAAAAATGGGGAAATTTTTGAATAACAACAATAACAGCAATTGAAGGCAATAATAGCTAACACATAGCACCTATTATGAACCAGGTGCTGTGCCAAGCACTTTACAAATATCTCATTAGATCCTGAAGAACTTGTGTGTGTATAATTTGGAGATTGCCTATATAAACAATTATTAGTCTTAATTTTTTTCTTCTTTACTTCCTTATAATGTAACTGATTTTGAATTCATCTTTGAAATTTTACCAATTTAACAGCTTCCCTTTCTTGGTAACAATTCCATTGCTAATTCTATCTTAGCCAGCTCATCATAGGCTTTTTGTGATTATCTTCTCAGATCTATTGCTCATCTGACCCAGCACAGGTCCCAGATCAGCTTGTCTAGGCCTTATCTACCTTCAGTGCCCCACTAACTACTTAATAGTCTTCTTTGCTTATTTAGAAATTCATTTTATGAGGAAACCAAATTATCATTCTTTGCAGATGATATGATGGTATACTTAGAGAACCCTAGAGAATAAACTAAAAACTTTTAGAAATAAGCCACAACTTGAATGTTGGAGGGGATGTGGGAAAGCTGGGACACTTAATACATTGTTGGTGGAACTATGAACGGATCCAACCATTCCATTCTGGAAACTGAATGGATGCCCATCAATTGGAGAATGGCTGAACAAATTATGGTGTATGAATGTTATAGAATATTATTGATCTGTAAGAAATGACCAGCAGGACAATTTCAGAGAGGCCTGGAAGGACTTGTATGAACTGATGCTGAGTGAGATGAGCAGAACCAGGAGATCATCATACACAGCAACAACAATATTACATGATGATTAATTCTGATGGACATGGCTCTCTGCAACAAAGAATTGTCTCAAACCACTTCCAATTGTTCACTGAAGAAAACCATATACACGCAGAGAGAAGGATATGAAATATGGACCACAATATAACATTTTCATGCTTTCTGTTGAGGTTTGCTTGCATTGTGTTTCCTTTCTCTGATTTTCTTTTTTTTTTTCTTGTAGATAGGATTTTTCTTGCACAACTTGTCAAGTATTTCAACATTATTAACATGTAGTGGACTTCCTGCCATCTAGGGGAGGGGAGGGGACTGGGGGTAAAATTTGTAATGGAAAGCTTTGTAAAAATCAATGCTGGGGAACTACCCATACATATGTTATACAAATAAAAAGCTTTAATAAAAAAAAGAGAAATAAGCCACAACTTTAGCAAAGTTGCAGAATACAAAATAAATCCACATAAATCATCAGCATTTTTATACATCAGTAACAAAATCCAACAGAAAGAGATACAAAGAGAAATTCCATTTAAAATAACTGTCGATAGTATAATATATTAGGGAATTTATCTACCAAGAGAAAGTCAGGAACTATATGAGCAAAACTACAAAATACTTTCCACATAAATAAAGTCAGGTTTAAACAATTGGAAAAATATCAACTGCTCTTGGATAGGTCAAGCGAATAAAATAAAGATGACAATACTGCCTAAATTAATCTATTTATTTAGTGCTATACCATTCAAACTCCCAAGAAACTATTTTACTGACCTAGAAAAAATAATAAAAAATTCATCTGGAAGAACAAAAGATTGAGAATTTCAAGGGAATTAATGAAAAAAAAAAGCAAATGAGGGTAGCCTAGCTATATACCAGATCTAAAATTGTATTATAAAGCAACAGTCATCAAAACCATTTAGTACTGGCTAAGAAACAGACTAGTTGATCAATGGAATAGGTTAGGTTCACAGGACAAAATAGTCCATAACTATAGCAATCTAGTGTTTGACAAACCCTAAAACCCCAGCTTTTGGGATAAGAATTTACTATTTGGCAAAAACTGCTGGGAAAATTGAAAACTAGTATGGCAGAAACTAGGCATTAACCCACACATAACACCATATACCAAGATAAGTACGAAATGGATTCATGATCTAGACATAAAGAATGATATTATAAACAAATTAGAAGAACATTTTACCACTCAGGCCTGTGGATGAGGAATGAATTTATGATCAAAGAAGAACTAGAGATCATTATTAATCACAAAATGGATAATTTTGACTATATTAAGTTTAAAAGGCTTTGTACAAACAGAACTAATGCAGACAAGATTAGAAGGGAAGCAATAAAGTGGGAAAACGTTTTTACATTCAAAGGTTCTGAGAAAGACCTCATTTCTAAAATATATAGGGAATTGTCTCATATTTATAAGAATTCAAGCCATTCTCCAATCAATAAATGGTCAAAGGATATGAACAGACAATTGTCAGATGATGAAATTAAAACTATTTCTAGTGATATGAAAAAGTGCTCCAAATCATTATTGATCAGAGAAATGCAAATTAAGACAACTCTGAGATACCACTACACACCTGTCAGATTGGCTAAGATGACAGGAAAAGATAATGATGAATGTTGGAGGGGATGTGGGAAAACTGGGACACTGATACATTGTTGGTGGAACTATGAACGGATCCAACCATTCTGGAGAGCAATCTGGAACTATGCTCAAAAAGTTATCAAACTGTGCACACCCTTTGACCCAGCAGTGTTTCTATTGGGCTTATATCCCAAAGATATCTTAAAGGAAGGAAAGGGCCCCACATGTGCAAGAATGTTTGTGGCAGCCCTTTTTGTAGTGGCTAGAAACTGGAAATTGAATAGATGCCCTTCAATAGGAGAATGGCTGAATGAATTATGGTATATGAAAGTTATGGAATATTATTGTTCTGTAAGAAATGACCAGCAGGATGATTTCAGAGAGGCCTGGAGAGACTTATATAAACTGATGCTAAGTGAAATGAGCAGAACCAGGAGATTATACACAGCAACAACAGGACTATACAATGATCAATTCTGATGCACATGGCTCTCTTCAACAATGAAATGATTCAGGGTAGTTCCAATTGTTCAGTGATGAAGAAAGCCATTTACACCCAGAGAAAGGACTATGGGAACTGAGTGTGGACCACAGTATTGCATTTTTACTCTTTCTGCTGTTGTTTGCTTGCATTTTGTTTTCTTTCTCAGGTTTTTTTTTTCTTCTTGATCTGATTTTTCTTGTGCAGCAAGATAACTGCATAAATATATATACATCTATTGGATTTAACATACATTTTAATATATTTAACATGTAATGGATTACCCGCCATCTATTAGAGTGGATGGGGGGGGTGAAGGAGGAGAAAATTTGGAACAGAAGATTTTGCAAGGGTCAATGTTGAAAAATTAGCCATGCATATGTTTTGTAAATAAAAAGCTTTAATTTAAAAAATGAAAAAAATTCATTTTATAATGCATTCATTTAAATTCATGATGTATCATCAAAAAGGAAGGGAATCTTATAGCTCATCTGAAAGAAGGATCACCTGAAAGAGTCCTGACCCAATTGGATCTGGAAGACCTAGCTCTGCTCCTATGAACTCATTTTTATGTGGATATCAACCCTGAATCTGTAGCTGATGTACAGTCAGACAACCAACTTAGAGCAAAGATCAGATTCAATAAAACAAATTTGTTTCAAAACAAAAGCAGAAGAAAGAATAATAAGAAAATCATATGATGTACAAATGATGTCCTGAATATCAGGACTAAGAGTGAAGAAGGATAATAGTGTAAATGACAGACATCAATTATCAGTTTTATACAGACATTTAATGGATATAAATCAATTGTTATATATAATATAGAAAACACATAGACAAAAAAAAAAAACCAAGTCTAAAACATCTTAGTCAATCAACATTTGACTTACTTTCCTAGCAGAGATGGAAGCCAAAGGCAATACCAATTTAGAATATAAATTCCTTTGTAAAATCTCACAAAGAAAGAATGTTTATGAACAGTATTTCTTCACAATGCAGAGAGAAGGTGGAGAGTAAAGCCAGTTTAAAGGAAATTTAGCAGGACATTCAACTAAGTAAAACCATCTTTGGTGCATTTGAAGACAAAAATGTAAAGAAAACAAAAAATAAGAAAAATAGAAAAGATCTGCAAATATATTTATAACAAACTTTTCACCATCAAGTAAAGCAAGAGACACTAATTATGGGATCTTGCATCAGAATCCCAGATATACTTATAACTTATGCTATAGAGAACAAAGGCCAAAAAAATAGCTCAATTAGACCGAATGCTCATTAAAAAGATTCACGGCTAACGACAACTGTTTGTTTTTTGTAATTCTAAAAAGATATTATTTAGGCCCCTTTTGCCCATCAATTCACCTCCCCCCAAGTTGAAGCCCTCCTTTATAACAAATAAAGCAAAAGAAAGCAAGATATTGGTTACATGTAAGAATATATGTAGGGGTTTTGTGCTTTTTGTGAATCACATCTCTATATGGAAAATATGCTTCATTATCAGTCTTCTGAAGATATGATATGTCAAAGTTCTGATATCATTCAGAGTTGTTTCCTCTTCCATCATGTATGTTGTCTTCCTTGTTTTTGAAACTTTACTCCACATCAGTTTAAATGTCTTTCTATATTTCTGTGAATGTTTCATAATATAAATAATGTCATATAGAGCATTAAAATTTTTAGTTACTGTTTTGTTTTCAGTTCTTTACCTCAACAAAAAGTTCTGCCATAAATATTCTAGTACGTAAGATTCCTTCTTTTGGTCCCTGACTTTTCTGGAGTACATGCCTAATAGTATTCTTAGTCATACGATTATGTAGTTTAGTGACTTTGGGGGAATAGTCCCAAATCATTTCTAAAATGGTTCAACCAATTCACAGCTCTAAAACTTTGCCCTGATATGATGGTCCCCCACAACTCTTCTAATAATCTCTATTTTCCTCTTCTATCACCTTTGCTGTTCTGATACGTATGAGCTGAAATCTCAAAATTGCATTATGTGCATTTTTCTTGTTATTAGTGTCTTGGAGTATTTCTTCAATCAAGCCAACTCAGAAAGCAGGTATTAAACTTCTTTTATTGCTAGACACTGTGCTAAGCACTGAAGAAACACACACACACACACACACACACACACACACACACACACACACACAAAATATCAACAGTCCCTGCTTTCAAGGATTTCAGTCTAATGAGAGATAGGATATAGAAACAACTATATACAAACAAGATATATAGATATGCATTCACACACATGTATATGATAAATTGGAGATAAGCTCAGAAAGAGATAATACTAAGAAGGACCAGGAAAGGCTCCTTGACTTTACCTGATACTTGAAGGAAGCTAGAGAAGGCAAGAGGCAAAAGTGAGGAAAGAAAGATTTTTAGGCATGAGGGACAACCAGCAAAAATGCATAAGATGGAGAGTCTTGTTCTTAGAACATCAAGAAACCAATTTCACTGGATTGCAAAGTATATAGAGGGAAGTAAGATTACTTAGATTAGATTAGAAAGGCAGGGAAAAGCCAGATTATGGAAATCTTAAAAACCAAACAGAAGATTTCACATCGGAGCCTGAAGACAATAGCAAGTCACTGGAGTTTGTTGAATAATGGGGCAACATTGTCATATATGTGCTTTAGGAAGATCAATCTCATAGCTGAATGGAAAATCTCTTGGATATAAAATGAAGAGGATTTACACAAGGGTGGTGGCTGTCAGAGGAAAGAAGGCAGTGCATGTGAGAAATGTTAATAAAGTAAATTCAATGGGACTTGACAACTGATTGAATATGGAGTGATGGCAGTGGTAAGACAGAATAAGGAATCAAGGATGACACCTAGGTTGCAAGCCTGGGTGATTAGAAGAATGGTAGTAAAAATAGTAATAGGGAGACTAGAAAGAGGGGAAGATAGTGAGTTCAGTTTTGGGGCATGTCGGAGTTTAAAATGACTATGAGATATCCAGTTCTTGATGACCAATTAGCAATTAGAGATGTGAACTTGGAAGTCTGAAAAGAGATTAGTCCTGGATAAACATCTGAGAATCATCTACATAGAGATAATAATGGAATTAATGAAAACTGATGAGATCACCAAATAAAATAATCCGGAGGGAAAAGAGGTGCCTGGATTAACACCCAAGGTTAATGAACAGAATTTGAGAAAGATTATCCAGAAAAGAAATCAACCAAGAGAAAGCAATGTCATGAAAGCCTAGAGAAAAGAGGGCATCAATAAGAATAGGATAAAATCAAAGCCAACAGAGAAGATTAAGATTAAGAAAAAGAATGGGAAAAAAAGATGAAATTTGAGAAGTCCTGAGATTTGGCAATTAAAAGATCTTTAGTAATTTTGTAGAAAGTTGTTTCAATTGAGTGATGGTGTGGGAAACCAAAATGAAGAGAGTTAAAAAAAAAAAAAGGAAAGGAGATGGCAGCATTAATTGTAGATGACCTTCTTAAGGAATTTAACCATGAAAGGGATGAGAAATACAGTATGGTAAATAATGGAGATGGGAGGAACTTGGGATCTTTGAGGAAGAGGGAGACATGAGCATGTTTGTAGGCATCAGGGAAGTTTCTAGTAGAGAAGGAGAGATTAGGGAGAAAGTCAGAGGGGATAATCTGTTGGAAAAGACTAGATGGAATGGCTCACTTGTACATGCAGACAAGACCCATTTCTTCATTTGAGGCAAGGTAAAAGAGGAAATAGTATCGAAAACATCTGAGTAATGTGAGATGAGCAAGAGGTTGCTTTTGGCAAATAGTTTCAATGTTTTCAGTAAAATATTAGGCAAATTTCTCAACTGAAAGGTTGGAGAGAGAGAGTCATGAAAGATTTGAGGATCGATGAAAAAGCTTCAAAAAGTTACTGAGTGGGAGCAGCTAGGTGGTGCAGTGGATAGAGCACCAGCCCTGAAGTCAGGAGGACCTGAGTTCAAATTTGACCTCAGATACTTAATACTTCCTAGCTGTGTGACCCTGGGCAAGTCACTTAACCCCAATTGCCTCAACAAAAAAAAGAAAAAAAGTTACTGAGTTATTGAATTAATTAGCAAGTTGTAAAAGGTTTGCCTTGCTATAGTGTTCAACATTTTTCAATAGCATGTGAGTAGAAGGCAGAGGAGGGTGGAAGTAATTCAAGTAATTCCAAGGAAAAGAACTGAGAGGAGATTTTGAAGGTCATACTGAGAATAAAGAACATGATTAAAGGCTGCAAGGCAGAGGTAAAGGTAGAGTGACCATAGATTCTGATCAGATAAAGGAATTTCATGGTTCATGATCATAGAAGTAGAACTCTTGCATGATAATAAGATCAAGGTATAACTATTTCTGTGTATAGCTGAGGTCAGGTGGAGGAACAGGGAATAAATAAATTGAAAAACTGGGATGTTGAGTGAGAGTGTCAATACATGTGTTGAAGGACCCTCATATAAGTGCAAAAGTTGAGAAGAGAGAAATCATGAGCCTGAACTCACTGAGGAAAGGAGTATCCTAGTAAGTTGATGATTACAGGTACCAGGATCTTGCTTGGGTAATAAACATCGATGAATGAAAGTCAAAAGAAGAGAGGTTACTGGGTGATCATGGAAAGAATAGAAGTGGCAGCAGGAAGCTAGGAGTGTTCTCCCATCATAACCTGTGTGTTGGGACATGGAAAACTTGTAACCAGTGCTGGAAAGAGTAGCCAGGGAAGTAGCATCATTAGGAGAAAGCCACTCTCAGTGAATGCAAGAAGATGGAAAGAGTATGAAAGAAAAAGTTATAAGCATTTAAAAGAAGGCAGTGGAAATCAGTTAACCAACCAGAATTGATTGAGCCAGGCACATAGTAAGGGCTCAATCAATTCTGGTTGGTTGACTGATTTCCACTGCCTTCTTTTAAATGCTTTAGAGTGATATGTTAGGGGAGGTTGGATTGAGAGGGAGGGGAGCAAGAATAATAGATATAAAAAACAATTAGTTTCCTTTTTTTTTTTTTTTATTTGAGAGCTAACTTCTTTGGCCACTTATCTATCTATCTATGGGGAAATGGGTCTTTTTCTTCTATAGTCTCTTCTAAAGCTATCTTCCATCTATTTTATATTTATACTATATGTGCATATATACATATATACATAGATAGATAGATAGATAGTATTTTCCCCATTAGAAGAAAAAGTCCTTTAAAGTAGGGATGGTTTTTACTTTTTCTTTATGTCCCCCATGTTTGGCATATAGTAAACACTTACTAAATGATTACTCATTGATTGATATTTTTAATCATTTCCCAGTATATATTGGATATTGGACTTTTATCTGATAAATTTGCTATAAAGATTTTTTTTAGATTGTTTCCCACCTGATTCTAACTACATTTTCCCCACTTAATAATATATATATATATATATATATTTAATTGTAAAAGAGTCTTCAACATTCATTTTTGTAAGATTTTTTAGTTCCACATTTTTTCTCCCTCCTTTCCTTTTCTCCCTCCTCCCCAAGACAGATAGCAATCTGATATAGGTTACACATGTACAATTATTTTAAACATATTTCCATATTAGTCATATTGTGAAAGAAAAATCAGAATAATAGGGAAAAGGAAGAAAGGAAGAAAAAGTGAAAACAGTATGCTTTGATTTGCATTGATTCTCCATAGTTCTTTCTCTAGATATGGATGGTATTTTCCATCACAAGTCCATTGGAATTGTTTTAGATCACTGCATTGTTGAGAAGAGCTAAGGCTATCATAGCTGATCATCACACTGGTCTAGTTTTTGCTATGTACAATGTTCTCCTGGTTCTACTCACTTCACTCAGCATCAAGGGATAGACTAGACACACAGATTCTTTCTGGACCTTTCTGAAATCAACCTGTTTATCATTTCTTATAGAACAATAATACTGCCTTACATTTATATACTATATTGTATTGAACGATTCCTCATCTGATGAGCATCCACTCAGTTTCCAGTTTCTTGCCACTACCAAAAGAGCTGCTACAAATATTTTTGCATATGTGGGTCCTTTTCCCTTTTTTTTTTATGATCTTTTTGTAATACAGAGCCAGTAAGGGTACGCACAGGTTTATCACCCCTTGGGCATAATCTAACTACATTTATTTTGCTTGTGTGGATGCCTTTTAATTTTAAACAAAATTGATTTTGTCTTTTATAATCATTTCTATCCTTCATTTAGGTAAGAATTCTGTCCTTAATCATAGTTGTGAAAGATCTCTCCTTCCTTTGTTTTCCAATTTTTTAATGATATAACTATATATTTAAGTGTTATATCCATATGGAGTTTATGATGGTATGTGGCATGAAATATTAATTTAAACCTAATTGAAACAAATTACTAATTTAAAACTAATTACTAATTTTTTCAGGTAATTTTTATTCAACAAGGAATTCTTAACCCATTATTAAGTGTCCTGGGTTCAGCTGATATTATACTATTATATTGAATTGTGTATGAGTTGTTACCTAATCCATTCCACTGATGAATTTTTTTAACCTGAACTACAGTTTCAATGATCCTTTCTTAATATATAGGAAAGTTGAAACTACCCCATCCATCTTGCTACCTTAGGAACATCTCAATTAATCAGTCCTTTGGACTAAATGCTCAAGGCTTAGAATGATATTGCCCTTGCACAAGAATAATGTTTGGCTAGAAACTAAGGTGGTACACCATCAACTGGGGAATGAACAAGGAGATCAATTTATAAAATAATAACAACATTTAAAAGACAAGCAACTTTGCAAAACTTAAGAATTCTAATCAATACAATGACCAACCACAATTCCCACAAACTAATGATAAAGCAGACTATTAGGTGATGGACTCAAGGGGCAGACTGAGATTTTACTCTTTGGACATGATCAATGTGGAAATTTGTTATATTTGACCATGCATATTTATTACAAGGTTTCCTTTTTCTTTTTTCTTTACTTCCATGTGGGGTGCTGGTGGGAGAGAAAGAAAATAGATTTGTATTGATTTAGAAAAATAGTCTAAAATTAAAAAAAATCAAACATACTGAAGTAAATAGGATAGGTAAAAGAATGTGGTTATGCCCCAGGGATTATCTACAAATTATCAAACAAGTTAAGGGATAAATTCCAGAAAATGTACTAAGTGTTATTTTTCAGGATGCCTCGAGGAGTAATTGCCTTGATAGAAGAGGAGTCCTCCACCTCAACCTCAGTGAGGTCCTTTTCCCTCTTTTCCTTGGGCTGGAGGACAGACCTTTCCAACTTCCAAGGATATAGGAGATATTAATTGGACTTTCCATCCTCCTTTCACTAGTATTCCAATGGTATTTCCAAATCAGCTGAGGGGAGAGTCTGCCTTGGGAGGCAAGGATAGACTAGACACACAGATTCACTATTCTTAAGGAGACTTTCTTGAGCATCCCAAGAATGGGAGAAAAGGACTTCTAGAAACTAGAGTAACCTTTTGCCACGTGATATCCAAGCTTGAGACCACTTTCTCCAGAGTATCACAGATTTAGGAGGGGAGATTTTCTACTACTTATTCCTATTGGACCACATTAGTAAATGTGCCTTTTTTAAACTATTTAAAGCTAGCTCACTAAATTGATTTCTCAACCAATAATCTTGGGAGGGGGGAAGCCAACTTTGTATCCTGGGACTAAGACATTAAACAAAGTTACCCCTTTGTCTCTCAGCGGCCCCCCCTGAGGAAAAGATACAGTCCTAGTGTTGAGTTCTCTATTTGTTGGTGAGAGTAGGTATTAAGATAAGGATCTCAGAATTTACATGGGCTACAATTGCTTTACTATATAGAGTTTTAAATTTGATGCAGCTAAACCCACTAAATCCCTTCATATTTTTCATAATTCATAATTTTCTTCACAATTTCCCTTAACATTCTTGAATTTTTGTTCTTCCAGATAGTGTGGTTATTATTTTGTATAGACCTTTAAAATAACTCCTAGATAGTTTGGTGTGGCAAATCTGTAAATTAATTTAGGTGGACATCTCAGTTTTTATTTTGTTGACATGTTACAACCATAAACAATTAGTGCATCTCTAATTATTTGCCTTCTCTATTTCTATAAAAAGTTTTATAGTTGCATTTATCCAACTTCTAGGTATAATGAGGGACTCTGAGATACTTTGTCTATTCTGTAATTAGTTTAAATAAGATTTCTTTTTCTAGCTCTTCCTGCTGGGTTTTATTAATAATATATAGAAATAAGGATGATTTTTGTTGGTTTATTATTTTTATTATGTGCCAAGAACTGAGGATAAAAATATAAAAATACAGAATACAATACAAAAATACAAGAGACAGTTACTGCCAAGGAGAATATAACTTTAAATTCTACTGAGGAATAAAACATTCTCACACATTTGTAAATATAGGACACATACAAAAATAATAGCAAGTGATGGCAGGGTGTGCTTGTTAACAGTTATGTCAACAGGAAAGGCAAGGATGAGCAAAAAAATTGACCCAGAGAGTGATTGAGATAGGCCCCTTATCTACTCCCTATTCAGGAACCTAATTGGGACCAATTTGAGGATAATTCATGTAGGGGAAATATAGACCTTTCTGATTTTCAGGATTAAGGCAGTGGTGAGGATGGGAAAAAAAAAAAGCTTGATAGCAGTTTTCTCCTAGCTCCCTTGTGTCTTCTTCCTTCATCTGGCCAAATCTGAGAGCAGGAACCCTAACCATAACTATCTCCACAGTGATAATGGGAAGCTGTATGACTATCTTTTAAGCAGAAGGAAGGAACTTGACATTCTTCTCTTCAAAGGAGCATTTGCACCATCAGCTAATCACTGCATCATGACCCAAATTTTCAATGCTTCTATCACCCAGAACACCTAAATCTACCAGCCTTACTCAAAAATACATTTTGTGTATTATTGTTATGTGTATTGGCCTCTTCTTACTCCTAGACAGTTAGCTTTTTGAGGAAAGGGACTGTGTCTTATCTACAGACTACTCAGAACACATAGAGGAAATACTTCATACATGTTCGCTGTTGTTCTGAAAGATAGGAAATCTCATTTTAATTCAAACACTTTCACAAATCATGTATTAAAAGAAGGGATGAGGAGGTTGTGACTGTAGGAAATTAGCAATACTAAGATCATATGAATTAGAACTGTAGCATACAAATAAAGATGGGAACTGGACTTGTGAATCCATTGGATTAGAGGATTCTCAGGTAAGGGATCTCCCTCCACTAATGCAACCTTATCTATATTTTATGGTCTTAGAAAACATTCCTTAGAAAATTGAGAAATCTGGATTTGAACCCAGTCTAGCTTCAAGTCCATCTCTCTATTCACTATCCCATGCTGCTGCCATAATGTAAAGAAGAGTCTGAAAATAGGGACATTGTAGACAATGTACTGCCTTGCAGCTTTGAACATGAGTGCTGTCAATAAACAGAATGCTAGTGGCTCATCCTTCTCTAGAAACCGGGGTTGCCATGTGGCCATTTACCCGAAACCCCCTTCAAGAGCTGGAGTCAGGAGTGGGGCAAAAGTTGCATTAAATGCACACAGTAGGCACTAAATAAATAGAATCATGGTTTGCAAACTCAGCTGTATCTATCTCTGAATTTCATCCAGTTTTGGAATTGGATTCTTTCATTCCTTCCAAATTAACTAGGTGGCTTGTCTTTTTAACCTCCACAATATCTTTCTAATCTGACTCCTTCTCCCTAACCATAACTTAAAACTCAGAATACTATCACTTCTTTAATAATACCTCCTTCTTGTTGTTTTTTTCAAAATACCTGCAAAGATAGTTTTCAACATTCACCCTTGCAAAGTCTTGTGTTCCAAATTTTTTTCTTGCTCTTCTTCCCCATTGCCCTCCTTTAGACAGCAAGTAATCCAATATAGTTAAACATGTGCAGTTCTTCTAAACATATTTCCACATTTGTCACTCATCACTTTTTGCCTTATTACAACAGCCTCCTAATTGATCCCCCTACCTCATTTTCCCCTCTCCAGCCAATTTTCCACACAGTTGGTGATTTTCCTTAAGTACTGCCCTACTCTATAAACCTCAGTGGCTCCCTAATGCATCCAGGATGAAATTGAGTCCTCTAGTTAGCTTTTAAAATCCTTGATGAAATGACCCCAAAATATCTTTCTAGCTCCTTTAGATATTATTCCCTATTACGTAGTCTTCAGTTCAGCCAGATTAGTTTTATCTCCCTTCCTCACATATGACATTCCATCTTCTGTCTCTCTATATTGCACTAACCATCCCTTATGATTGAATGCTCTCTCTCCAACTCTCTTATAGAATTTTTCTTTCATGTCACAGATCAAACACCATTTTCTCCATGAAGCCTTCCCTCATCTATTCCCAATGCCAGTGTCCTTCCTCCCAACTATCTTGTACCTATTTTGAATTTATTTTTATTATGTGTTGTAGTTATGTGTATGTGTAAAGACAGATTCAGATCTCTATGTCTACAATGTGCATATATGTATATATTTGTGTGTGCAATATACATATGTGTAAATGTGCATATATGTATGTGTGTTACATGCACACACACCCTTATTGTGGCCTTGTTAGAATGTAATCTACTTGGGAATATATTAATTATTTTTTGTATTTGTGTTACCAGTACCTGGTACCTAGTTATACAGTACACATTGCCTGGCATTGTTGATGCCTAATAAATGCTTCTGGATTGATTGGTAGCACCATAGGATATCATAGCTATAAAGGACCTTAGAAGACATTTATTTCCACCCTCTCGTTTTAAAGATGAAACAAATCCAAGGGCTAGTGATAAGATTTTGAAACTTCATTTTTCATTTTTCTCAAGTTACTGAATGTGGGGGGGGGTGGGGAGTGATTGAGTCAATCAACCATTCCACCCAACTTAAAGTAACTGATACTCTAGCATTGATACTTTAACCATTTGAGAAAACCTCTAGTCAATCAATCAGTCACTGACATAAGACTAGGTAGAAGCAACCTAGTTTGGAAGGAGTAAAGAAATCCAAATCAAAACTGGATGAAATGAAATGGTACTGAGGAGGGGTAGATTGGTGATGTTTGAGGAGTCTTGAACACATCCTATGGATCTTCTATAAAATAACAAGTTAATTCAGAACCCAAGCATTTGGGTATGGTATCTCAGAGAACACAGAATTCCAGGGAAGCTATTGAAAAGTTACTTTAAAGGAAAAGGGTCATCTTGGGGGGGGGATGTGGAAGAATAGAGCCTCTAACTAATTGATGTCAATTCACAATCATAGAAGAAAGCACACTAGTAGGGGCTCATAAACTAGAGCATTAAAAATTCCCAACCCCTCAGATACTACCCCTACCTAGATCATTTTTTAAAAATCTTAAGCAGATAGAAAATAATAAAAAACAAAAAAATTGGTATGTGCCCAGTAGGATGTTGGGGAAAATTCAAAATATGTAATAATAAATTTCCATTTTAGAAAAGCATATATAATAATAGAAGATACTGTCTTCATAACTGTCCATCTTTTCTTTGCTTTCTTGTAGGTTTTCTTTTGTTCTATGCTGTGCATTTTTTTTTATAACTGTCCATCTTTTCTTTGCTTCCTTGTAGGTTTTCTTTTGTTCTATGCCGTGCATTTTTTTCCCTTTTCCTCCCCACTTCACCTATGTCAAACTATATACACACACATATACATACATACACATAGTTATATATTTATACATATATGCATATACACACACATCTAAAACAATATTAATATAGTTGACATATGTTGATATCTCTTGATTGAATCTTTTAAAAGTTTGACTTTGAGATCAATGATTACTACCCCTACTCTTTTTCTAATAGATTCTACTCCTGATTATTGCTATGTTTGTGGATTCCTATTCCTAACTCTACTTTTATCAATTTTCCTTGCTATTACTTAACTTCCCTGTCACCCCACCACTTTTCCCTCCCTCTTTATCCCATTCCTATTAATCTACACACTTTATCCCATTCTCATTCATCTACACATCTTTCTATACTCTAAGTTATCCTATTTCCTGCCCCATTATTTCTTTATAGATTTTTAGATTGCTATACCCTTCTTGGTATGTGTATGTATGTATGGTTCCCTCTTTAACCTATTTCCAATTCAAATAGGTTTTCAGAATTATCAGCTCTCCTCTTCCCATATCATTTCATCATTTTTGTTTTTGCCATCACACTTCATTTATGGCAAAACTATTTTTATCTTTTCCTAGATGTTTTTGCTTTTGAGAGTTCATAATACTCAGCTTTATCCCAATGTTTTTTTTGGACTACCCAATTACTATCAAACATGTATTTTACATTTCCATGTATAAAACAATTTGTCCTTATTTAGTTCCTTGATTTTTATATGTTAAATTCCTATTTTCAGGTTTGAAACAAGATCCTAAAAAAATCTGTAAGTTCATTGAATGTCTTTTCATACAATATAATTTTGCTGGGTATATTATTTTCAAGCACAACCTCTAGTTCTTTTGTTGACATATGGTATTCTAGGAGCAGCCATCTTTTATTGTAGTTACTGATAAATCCTGTGCATATTTGAATTGGGTTTTTGTTTCTTGTTTTTGCTTGTAAATTTCTCTCTTTGGCCTGTTTTGAAATTTAGCAATGATATTTCTATATTTTCCTTGTAGAATCTCTTACAGGTCATTGGTACATTTTTCTCTATTTCTATTTTCCCCTCTTGTTGTATCATTTCAGGACAATTTTCTAATTTTTTAATTTCTTGTATTATTGTCTCTTTTTTTGTCATAGCTTTCAGATAGTCCAATTGTTTTGTTTTCTCTGATCTATTCCCCAAATTTGTTTTTTCTTTTAAGATGTTTCACTTTTCTATTTTTTGCCTTATATTTTATTTTATCATTTCTTGGTCTCAACTTCACTGGCTTTCCCTTGCCCAATTCTGATTTTTCAGTCATTTTCTTCTTTTAAGCCTCTGGATCTCCTCTTCTAGTTGGTTGACTTTTTCATACTTTTTGGATTGTTTCTATTTGAAAATATTTTCCCTCAATCTCTCATTTAATTTTTAAAGTCATTTCTTCTATAAATTATTTTTGGACAGCCAGCCATTTAACACTCTCTGGAGTAGGGGAAGCTTTTAACTTCAGTATCCTCCTAGGAAGATGAGCCCTAGTCTTCTCTATTCCCATAGTATCTTTCTATGGTTGGGTCTTTTTCCTGCTTTGCCTACTCATTTTAAAAAATAATTGTGTGACCACCTCCAGTCCTGGGGTGGGGATGATATGGTGCCTCTGGCTTCAGGTCTTCAATTTCCCCCATGCACCCTGATCCGGAACTTAAAACCACAACTCCACCCTCTTATAAGTGCCTGAAGCCTGCAGGCTCCCTGCCCCATGGCTTCTGCACTCACCAGATGTGCCGGTTTCTTCTCTGTGCAGGGCCACATTTAACAGGAGAGGTTGCCTCAATCTTCCCCAGACTCAAATCTCGGAGGAGATGTTAGGGAGGTAAAAATTCCCGGGGTACCTCTTAACCCAGCCAGCTCCAAGGCTAACCAGTTGCTATTTCAGAGGAGCTATCCTGGAGGCTTTTATACTTATCAGTTAATCCTCTATCCTGGAATCTGTCTTTGGGGCTTATCCAGTTGTCCTAGGAATATCCCTGTTCTTCCCCAAGTCTTACTAGTTTTTCAGTGGTTTATGTTCATCCTGAGGTGCAATTTTTTTGTGGAAGAAATCTTCCTGAAATCCTACCATCTCAGATTCTTGAGGGGAAATGTGGTGGCCACCCTCTGGAGATCCAAGTTGCCAGAGCCAACAGATGGATGGATGGATTTAGAATGAAACAGCTGAGATGCCAAAGACCTATTCCTCGGAGCTACTGGAAATAGAATATGGTGATCCTAAGGAACAGGACATTATCTTTTAGTTAAAGCCCTGGGGACCAAAGCCTAGCAGACCTAATCATAGAACTGCCTACCCAGAAATCTAAGCAGAGGTCTTGCCCTTTTCCTCCAGGCTTCCACATCTTTGTCTAAAGATTCCAAGATATTTAATATCCAGAGCTACCCATTTCTCCAAATAGCCTGCAAGTATGATTATGCAACTTGTTTTATCCTTTGTTTTTGAAGACCAGCAGTCATATCATAGGGTATTGTCCTGACTTGTAGGTGAATTGGGATTTAAGTAAGGCAGAATTGCACAAAGTCCTCTCTCTCTTCCTGAGTCATTGAAGTGTAGTGGCAATACAGTGGCCTGAGATGCAGCGGATGACTTTGGTGACTTTGATGTCTAACCAATCACCTGTTTTCAGCCATCTTTCTGACTATTGAAACAAATTCTTCTCATCCACCCATTCTACCTGCATATATTAGGGATAGACATCCCACTACTTGACCAATGGTTTTGAGGCTAATCTGCTAATCGGCATCTGCTGAGATAGTTTTACTGGGGTATGGCCACTGCAAATGCTATAGTTTGTGGGAGCCACAGGTAAGAGTCGAATGAGTCAGATAAGACACCCAAGGTGAATGAGCATCCCTGAAAAAGAGCTAGGCAAAGAGAAATTACTAGGAAGAAGTGAGAAGACTCAACCAATACTTACAGATGATGCAATGTTGTTTAAAGTATTACTCTGTTTAAACCTACAATATAATCTCCAAGTCATTTCCTCTTTACCATTTCCCCCCTTGTGTTGGAGTTGTATTCCATGGCTACCTTTGGCATATATTCATATGCTTTCTCTGTTTTTTCCATGTGCTATTTAAAAATTTTAAATACAAACAGAAAAAGAAATGCATACTATAAACAACTGTAAAAATATTATCCTAATTGTACTAATAATAAGAGAAAGACAGAAAGCTTTATCTGTCAGATTCAACTGAATTGTTGACTTGTTCAACTCTTGCCCTAGACCACCTAGAATCAGTCTAGACTGCATGACTGCTCAAATGACTTGGGTTAATGAGAGTCACCAACTTTTCCTGCAGGTAAGATGAATTGTGTGAAATAAACCTTGCCATCTGCTCTGTTGCTGTTTTCTAAGGACTTCCTGGCTTTACTACTTGCTTTGTTTATATGCCCTACAGTTTCCCGCTATCATCTGACCTACTGATACTCAAAGATGCCTGCCTGGGCCATGCAGTCTGCCCCTATTGTACATTCTATGACTTTTAGGAGTTAGGACTTTTAAAAGTCTTTACATTTACCTTACAACTGAACTCATTGACTTTACAGCTGAATTCTAATATGCTGTTTTCTCCCCACGTGTGAACTTGACTATGGATTCTCTTTTTCCAATTGTTATTCCCAGTGCTGAATATAGCACTTGGAACTTAGTAGCAATAGGAGTTCAATAACTGCTTTTTCATTGATTCATAATATCTGGTTTATGGCTCTCCTGAACCTTCAGGTAAATGCCATCTTTATGGGAAAAAAAGACACACCTATTTTTCCATTTAAGAAAAATCTTAAGCATTTCGTAAATATAGGGAAAAAAACTAGCAACAAGTAGGGACCCCTAGGAAGAAGGATCAATAATGATGTTGAATGTTTCACATTTAAAATTTAATCCTTTTTTCGGGTAAAATGCTCTTTATTTTTGCAATTCTGGATACTAGTTGCTCTTATAAATTTTTAGGAATTTTTTAGTTTCTAGATGTCAAATTCAAGTAATTAAATTATTCCTAATCAAAGAAAAAAAAAGACTAGGCAAGCCCTCACACCAAAGGTACAGTTAGCATAGGAAGGGAGCTTAAAAATCTCTAAAATAATTCATCAGAGCACTATAGCCAGAATGTCCACTTTTTTCTAGGGTTTGGATTCCCAGAATACTTGGGGCTGATCATTTCAGATTAGAAATGAGGAACTGCTCAAAGATCCGTCAGATATCCTTGGAAGAAGTCTAGAGAATTTTAGCCTCGAACCATAAGCAACCATATGCTGTTAGGAGTTCCTGTCCAAAACTTTGTAAAATGTGACAGTGATGTGATGGAAAGAGTACTCTAGTTGGAGTCAAAGATCTGAGTCAAATTAAAAGATATGTGATGATGGGGAAAGTAACAATCTTTTTGTGATTTGTTTCCTGTCTCTGTAAAATGAGAATAATGATATTTGTGCAAAATACTTTCCAGAGGTATTATGAAAAAAAGTTCTTTGTCAACTGGGAGGTTAAAAAAAAAGGTGAGGATTAGAGATGTTAGAGGACCATCAGGAAAAATCATCCACTAGTCCTTTATGGATATCAGAAAACAAATCAAGAAAATAAAAATGGTAAAAAAAAATTGGTTTACATGTGTAAAATACCAATTATATTCATTTTCACAAGTTTCTTATCATTTGTGTTAATTACTGTAAGGCACAATGATGATTATTTATTTATAACATTAAAAGTCATATTAATATTGTACTCTTAACAGACAAGAGGCAGCTGGGTGATATGGTCGGTAGAGTACTGGGCCCAATGTCAGGAAGATCTGAGTTCAAATTTAGCCTCTGACACTATCTTTGTGACCTTGGGCAAATCATTTAACTTCTGCCTCCATTTTATCACCTGCAAAATGGGGTTCTTCATAGCACCTATCTCCCAAGATGGTTATGAGGATAAAATGAGCTAATCTTTGTAAATGATTTTGAGTACTATATAAATGCTAGTTATTATTATTTGATTATAGCAATAACTGAAATAATGTATACATAGCACTTTGTGTATACACAAAGTGCTTCATTCACATCATCTATTATAGCTAACCTTGAATTCATGTGTTTTCAGACTTAATAGTCTGTTTTTTAATTAAAGACAATTTAGAAGCTAATGTCAGTGACCTATGGTGGAGTTAATGGTTATTGTAGACATCATTTCTTTATAGCTAGCTTAGGATAGGATAGGAAAATGGCAGTCACATTAGCTACCACTTAAGAGGCAAGACATAGAAACATAAAGAGCCTCACAGAATATTAAATATAGCTTTGTTATCCAATTTCATAACCAGAGGATTATAGATTAAGTTCAAATTCACTCTTCCCTCCAGTCATTTTACAGAGCAATAATGTGGGCTCATAGTAGTGGTGACTTGCCTGAGATCATATAAATCATGTCGGAGGTAGACTTGGAGTCATTGAGTCCATCACTCTATCCACTAAATCATGCCTACCTTTTATTCTTGGTAACAAAGCCCTGCAACCTGACCCCAGACTTCACTTCTCACTACTTTTCTTGCACTTGATTTGATCTATGGTTTTGACCTTGCTTCTACTTTTTTTTTTTTTTTTTTTTTTTTTTTGCCTCTGGCCTTTCCAGCTCCATGCATGTTTTATGTAGAGATTATTGACGTTGGCTTAAAACAGAACAATTCCTGTCCTTACCTGGATAGGAAATTCCTGATGAAGCCTTCCCCAGTTCCCCAAATTTGAAGGTTCATGGTACTTGCTCAATCTTACTTAGACTGTGACAGGAATGGGGAAATAGAGGCGACAACAAAGATAGCCCCTAAAGCTGAGTCTGGCCATGTTAAAAAGTCACTCTAGATAGCCCAAGTCTTCAATTTCTGATTCCTTAAAAAGAAAGAGACAGAAGCAATTCTATCACATCACCACTTTAATTTCCCTTTGTATTCTGTGGTGACATAGTTCCCCTGAAGAGAAAGATCAGAATTGATTTCATTCCACTCAAATCTCTGAGAGGAAATTACTTTAGGATGGGCAAGTGAGGAATGAAGAATAGAGGTTCCATCTGACTAATTATTATCAATTGATAATCATAATGGGAAGCACACCAGTGGCAGGCTAATGTACAAACATTAAAAAGCAATAAAAAGAACATTTTTAAAGTATTAAAGAGCATTAAAAAGACAAGAGCAATAAAAAGACCCCAAACCCTCATGGGTTGCCCACTAGGATCTAGGAGAAGCAACCCAGAGAATGGAATTCTGTCTTAAGAGCCAGAAGCCTTGGGTTCAAATCCCATTTTTGACATATTTTTGCTCTGTGACCATAAATAAATCATTTGACTTCTCTAAGCCTTACGTTATTAGACAACTCTCTGACTGCATTTGGGAAATAAGTCCTCAAAAATGCTTCATCTAAAAAAGTGAGACAGTCAGGAGTCAGTTAGTTTTAATGTCCAAAAAGATCAGAAAACCTAGACTATGTTTATTCCAAATCATACCCTCCCATGATCACCAAGTTATTTTGAACCAAAGGGAGGTGTTTAGCATTTTGTCTTGTAATTTAACAAAATTATTGTTGAGGAAGGATCAACAACTTGGACATAAGTCAAATCAACAAAGGTCTTTGTCTGCCCTGTAACAGAATAAGTGAAACTGGAGGGGTGATTGAAGAAATAAAGAGCATTTTATCATCAAAGATTCATCCAGCAAAACATAATTGTTCAGAATTTTAATAGTATTGTTATTGGGATATATGCACATGAAAAGGGGAGGGAACAAAGTTAAAAAGAAATTGACAGAGCCCAGAATAAGAGGTTTTAAGAGTTCAAGGAACAGGATGAGATTTCTAAGCATAAGATAATAAGAATGTGCAAAGTGGGGGACAGAGAGAAGGAATACTGATTTGTATTCTTTATTTAAATAAAGTAAGATGCTCAAATTTGATTACTTTGAGATGGAAATACATGACGTGGAAGTGTGGAATAGGAACATGCTTAGACCTGCATCCAGTTCCCCATCTCTGTCACTCATTAGTCATGTGATGATGTCTCTGATCTCTGAAACTTTGTTTCCTCCTCTGGAAAATAGGAATAATGATACTTGTAGTTGTTACCTCACAAGGTTGTTGGGAGGCCCACAAGATAGTGCATGAAAAGCTTTTGGCAAACATAAAGTGCTATATAGTTGTCAGTTATCATAACCATCATTATTATTAAGGAAAAGAAAATCCCTAATGCTTTTATTCCCCCCCCCCATATAAAACAATCTCCCTTCTCCCATAGAAGGTGGCATCTTGCTCAAATCCAGTAATAGTGAAAACAAACAGAGAAACCCAAACTTACTGTGGGATCTCTTCTACCACTCCTGGCTTGAAAATGGCAGAGAAGTCAAGGATACTCTCCCTTTTCTATGACTCAAAGAGTATTGAGTAGCATCTCTGCAGGTAAGTGGTGCAATGGATAGAGCACTGGACCCAAAGTCCCAAAGACTTGAGTTCAAATTTGAACCTGAGTAGATTCTGTCTGCCTCTGATTGGTCATCTGTAAAATAGGAATAATAGCACCTACCTCCCAGGATTGTTATGAAAATTAAGTGAGATATTTGTAAAATGTTTTGTAAAACTTAAAGCGCTACATAAATCCTAGCTATTATCACTATTATTATTAAGTCCTAATATTCTTGGTTCATAAATTCCTTAATATAACTCAACGTTCACTGAACAATATTGTTTTTTAAAAGCAAATAGGTATTTAGAAGTTCAAACCCCTGAGATTTATGTACAGAATCCTCTAGCTTGCTGTGATCTTTGCTTAGCAGCTCATTTTATGTATGAGTATTCTGAAGATGCATGAAAAGAACATGTCAGTAAAATAAAATTTAAAACCGCATTTTTATGAATATTCTTAGGGTGTTTTTTTTAGACCTCCTAGTGAAAAGCATGTATTCCAACCAAGTCTTCTGTCTTCTAGGGAACAAGGAACTTCTCACTCAGTTTGTTTAAGAGGAAATGAAGTTCCTGGCTTCCAGTCTTTGAGAGCTAAGGAGTCCCTTCTGAGACAGTCTGACTATGGAATACATCTTAAGGCCAGGAGAAATCTCAGAGTACAGTCCAACATTGAATCAGTGATGACATCATTAAGGAGCTGGAAATCACTTGCTTTTCTTCCAAAGTCTTTTTTAAAGAAGATAGTAGAGGAGTGGTCAGCGACCTCTTGGTGGAACTGGTGGAGGTGGATGGAAATTCTCTCTGCTAGGAGGTCTGAAATGAAACAAGGAAAGCTTGTTGAGAAACCAATTAGATGGATTCCAAAGTTAAGATCCATAATATGTTACTCAGTTTATACAGCATGCTAAATACATGCACATCCATTTTTACACCCACTTCTTGTGACCAGATGTACATGAATATGTTAATTGTTTTTTAAGAACTAAAGAAAAAGGAGCAATAAAGTTAAGGACAATAGTTTTATGTTAATTTTAGTTGTGGTTCTACAGCTCCAATGGGTGGGAGATCGGTTTAACAGAAATGAATCAAGCAAGATTAAAGTAAAATATTTTAGCCTATGGCTAAAAAAGTAATTAAAAGAAAGATGGGCAGGGGGTGCTATTGATTCTCTTTACTGAAAAGAATGGGGTTAGAGGTGGGGAAGAAAAAGAAAAAGCAGCATAGGATAGCCTAAGGTTCTAGGATGGGTACAACAATGAAAGCCTTATACTTGACTCTTGAGTATCTGCTTTTCTGTATTATGTACCTTACTTTAGAATAATAAAATATTCCTCTGTGTCTCTTAGATTATTGATCTGAGATAGACATACTGAAAAATGTTGCATAGAAGCAGGTTGGAAACTGCTATTAACTTTTGTTTAGTTTTATTTTTTTGTAGGTTTACATTGTATCTGTACATTGTATTTAACTGGACAATCAAACACAATGTATCAAAATGTATTAATTTGCTGATTCTCTAGGGTTTGCTAAGTAAACCATCACCTCAGGAAATAAGAGATAAATTTAATCTTTTTTTTTCTTTTTTGCCTATGTTCATGTTTTTAATTTATTTCTTTTGACTTATTGCCAACACAAATATATCTAGAACTATAATGATCAGCAGTGGGGCAAAGGGGAATACTTGTGTTCTATTTATTCTGATTAGTTTATCATACTCATTACATAATTCTTTATGAAGACTTAGTCTCATTTGCCATGCTTCCATTGTTTTTAAATGACTATAAATGGTTTTTTAAAACTTAAGTCCAGGTGACTATTTATTCATAAAATTGACTATTTGCAGATGGTCAGATTTTCACATATGTGCCCTAACATGAATATTTAATTATGTTGGAAACTAGCCAACAATTGGAGAGAGTACAATCAGACACTCCTTAATTATCATTCTTCTTCACATAATTGTTATGCTACTCAGAACTTGCAGTTGGAGGAATTACTCAACAAATCTTACTGAAGGCCTCTTTTTTGCAATTTTTTTTTAAGTGAGGAAAGGAAACTCACTAAGCAGTTTAGGAAATGATACATGGCTTTTATTTTAGGTTATAGATTAGAAGTTTCAAAGACACAAGAAGGACAACGTAACAAAGTCCAACATTGTCATATGCCTATTTAATTACGTTGGACATAATGGACAACTTCAGTGGGCTAAATATTGAGTGGATAAATTTTACATTGAAAATAAGATCTTTTTAAATAGCACAGTATATCACAAAATCAGGTACACAAAAATTCTAGAGCTAAGATGCTTTCTAGAGCCTTGTTTTCTGCCTTCAAGAGAGAAGACTATGAGTTCTTTTCTTGAAGATTTCCAAGTAGATCAGAGATTTTGAAAAAAAAATATTACAAGAGCTATTTATATATTGGATTCCCAATATACATCTTTACTATGGGTTACAATCTGCCCTTTTAGAAGGTAGCTACATTGATGCAATCATGGACTCGAACTATTTGTATGCTATATATACTTGCAAATAGATTTAATGACATATTTATCATTTTCCAAATATAACAAACTCAAATCCACCAATTTAAACTTCTTTAAAAATATTTTTTAAATGGAATCAGATTTTCAATCTTTCCCCCTCTTTTCTTGTTTCTCCTCCCATTTTCATAATGTTCTTACTAAATCTTATGACCAAATAATTTTACACACTTAAATGAAACTCATCTCTGATTTGGGTGCCTCTTCTTTCTCATTTTCCTTCCCTTTACTGATATTTCATAAACTCTATGTGACTACAGACTATTAACTTTGACAACTTTTTCTGATTTATTTCTCAGCAGTTTCAGCCATGTCTGACTCTTCATGATCCCATTTGGCATTTTTCTTGACAAAGATACTGGAGTAGTGTCTCCACTTATTTTACAGATGAGGAAACTGAGGCAAACCAGGATTAAATAACTTGTGAGGGGACACATAGCTAGTAAGCATCTGAGGCTGGATTTGCACTCAGGTCTGACTTCAGGCCCAATGCCCTGTCTACTGTAGCACCTACCTGCCCCAATATTTCTGTTACCCTTTGCCAACTAGCCTTAGAACTCTTTAACAATTGCATACATGAAAGTCTCCTTTTCCCCCCATACCTTCTTAGACAGATGTCTTTTATTCTACTCCAGAAATTTTTATTTTAACCAGTAGTATGTTATATAATAGATGACATAATTTATATACTTTATCAGAAAGCTATGTAACTAAAAGCATTACATTTATGGAAAATTGATGGCTGAAGATGGGTGATTGATTGCTGATCATTTTCATATTTTAATAAGGGTGCTTAATGGTATAACAGAAGTACTAGCCTTATTTTAAGTCCTTGAAAGTACAAAATGCTGAAAACACAAATTAATATCTAGCATTTTGTATAGTACTACTTCAAGGTTTAAAAAGTATTTTACATATGTTATTTCATTTGGCATGAATAAATCCCTTATACCTAAACATTACATAATATGTTAGGCAGTGTGGTTCAGTAGGCATAATAGGAGTCAGGAGAAATGGGTTCTAGATTTAACTCTGCCATAAATTAGCTCAGTAACCATTGAGAAGTCATTACATTTGCTTGAGAAATCTCCTTAACTGCAGGCTAAAGGAAAATTTGCTTTTCCACCCTTAACATTATAATTCTTTTCATTTACTGAGGCAGTATACTTCAGTGGAAAGAACATAGGCTTTGGAGTCCAAGATCCTGGATTCAAATCCTACTTTTGTCACTATGTCACTTTGGTTTTGTCACTATGTCACTTTAGTTAAGTCATTTAACCTTTCTAAGAGCAGGTTAGACTAGATCAGTGGCACCAAATTCCAATAGAATTTGCCCCTTGGGCCCCATATTGATTTAGAAAACTGCAAATTAGCATTATTAGTGTTGCACTTTATTTCTGTTTATTTTGTTAAACATTGCCCAATTACATTTTAATTAATTATTTTAATCTGGGCTGCACTGGGGAGTTCTGTGAGCCACTTATCTTGAATTTGAACCCCTCTGGAATAGATGACTTCTAAACCTATTCTAGCTCAAAATCTCGGATGCTTCAATATCTAGCTAGCTACTCATTTGACTCAATTGACTAATCCAACTCTTCCACCTAAAAGATGCTGTTACACTTTGGACAAGCCTGGGGTGGAGAGCGCTAGAGGAAGGAGGTAAAGATTCCCAAATCTCAGGGCACCCTATTTTTCCACAATCTCTGGCAGGGATCTGGGAAAGATCCCTTTGTCTCTTAATTATCGCTAGCTGAGAGATACCAGAAGGTAGGAGAGAGGATATGAAAGGAAGGTGAGAAGGTAACAAATACAGACCAATTGGTACAGTTTTGCTTTGGGAATTCTCTCTTCCTTCTAGAGATCAAGTAACAAATAAATTCCCCCTTTCAGAAAATGGGCCCCAAAATAAAAAGTACCCCCAACACACACACACACACAAACACACACTCTTTCTCTCTCTCTCTCTCTCTCTCTCTCTCTCACTTCCCTGTCCTGGAAAGCTAGAAGCATGGGAACAGAGGGACAGCTTTTCCACTCCTAGGATCCAAACCTTGTGCCTGCTAAGGTATAGACCTTCTTTGAACTTCTTGGACCCAATGCCTCCCTGGGAAGTCGCATACTCTCTCTGCCCTCAACCCCTCACCTTGTTTGTCCCTCAGCTACCCCACCCCTATATTCCAGGGACCTAGCATCTGAGAATGCTTCTTAGGAATAAAAATAAAGTTGTGTTTCTCTTTTATCTCTTCTACCACTTACCAGTCTTCCTCACACAACAGGTGCTTAATAAATGTTTGCATTACAACTGCCTTTTCTGATGGTTCCTGCCATCCCTACTCCCATGCAATTTATTTTCATTTTCCTACTTCTTTTTACAAACCTTTACCCCACAAAATATTTGCCAAGAATTATCCCAAGATCTTTCAAATATCTCTGAAAAAGCTGCAAGGTGGGAAGCAAACCTTGTCATCAAGAAGATACTAGCTGCATGATCTTGGACAAGTTCCCTCCCTCTCTGGACCTCACTTCACTATTTGGAAAAATGAATATAAAAATATTTGCATCACCTATCTCACAAGAAAAAGAAATTGGCAAACTCTAATAACAACTTATATATACCTAAGCAATAGCTAATTATTGTTGTTCTTTGATATCTTTTTTACCCTTTTTTATAGCTTTACACAATTTCCTCTAGTCTTGTGCTTACCGTGAGCACACTAAAAATTTTAAATTAACATTTCATCAGATGGCTTATTCTTCACTCCTTTTATAGCTTTTTTATAAAATATTCTCTCTGCCTAATACTTTCCAATTCTTTTTTTTGCTCTAATTTTTAATATCCCTCAATCTAGACATAATTTTCTTTTTAAAACATGTTTATTAATATAATAATTCCTATAAAGTATTTCCAAACATAACCTCTCTCCCCTCTTCTGCTCCATGTACATAATTTTCTAACAAGTTTCTAAATAATTTAAAGGACATAAGAAAGGTTGTTTCCCCTTTTCTTTTCCTTTAATACAACATGGCAGTATTACATTGATTATCTTCTTCCACAATGGCATTACAATTGCCACATTCATAGTGAGTTCAGGTACCAAATAAAGAACCCATTACTTTTTCTTGCTATGCTTGGAGCTAACATATTTTCCTCATCCTGCATCTCTATTGTCAGAATTTTTTGCACTTAAAATTTACAATTATAGTATTAGGTTACTATTGATTTTAATTTAGAACAATGCCTGCATTTTCTCTAGACAAACAAATAGAAACCCTCCATATAAAACTATAAAATCTGAATATATCAGGATGGGAGAAGAAACTCTTACCCTAGTAATGTAACTTATGTATGTCAACCTGAAGATTTACCTTAGGGACAAAGCTTAAGTATCATTTTCTCCCTGCAGGAAGTAATATCTCAATTTTCTGTGTATCCAGACATGTTGTTGGTGTTACTGCACTTTGATATTCTGTTTTTGTCATAGTTATTTGTGTTTATTTCTTGGCTATCTATCTTGCTATGAGCTCTATGAGGTTAGGAATCATGTCATTCTTCATTGCATTATTCAGAGAGCTTTGCACATAGCAGATACTTAGTAAATATTAAAATTCGGCTTGGAAAATTTTCAAAATATGGGTTGTTAGTGGGAACTATGGAGTTTCCAAGAGATTAGGAAGATACCTGCTGACATTAGGAATTCTATAGATGGATTAAAAAGCATACAAACTCATTTCATCATTTATAGCTAGTGGAACACTACATTTGAAAAGTCCTCTAAAACTCTATTGCCATGTTAGTTTATTTCTTAGCATTAGAATGAAATCAGTACTCAATCAGCAAGCACTTTCAAATTTCTTTGGAGACTGCATCTCCCTAGCTTTCCCATGATAAATCAGAATAGAATCATCTTAAAGTGTAGAAGGCATTCATGGCACCATTCCACTGTGGACTGGCATGAAAGATGGCTACTCCATCTCTAAACTTGGGCAAGATCCACTAAGTCTGTCTTCCCAGTAGCAGAGATTAGAGATGCCTGCCACTATGTCTGTCCAACAAACATTATTAAGCATTTATTATATTCCAGGCACTTTGCAAAGCTTGGAGATCCAAAGAAAGGCAAAAATAAAAATAGCCCTTGCACTTATGAAGTTTACATACTAATGGGAAAAATCCTTAAAAGAATAGCAATGTTGCTTAGAGCAATTTTAACATTAATAATCAATGCCTTATATTTACATAGAGCTTTATACTCTCAGAAATATTGTCATGTGCATTATTTAATTCCAATTTCATTTCAACCAGTGGAGCATGCAGTACTATTTTATTTTACTTTATTTTTAAAATAGTATTTTATTTTTTCCAAATACATGTAAAAAATGTTTTCAATGTTTATCTTTGGTAAAACTTTGTGTTTCAAAATTTTTCCCTCTTTCCCTTACTTCCCCCTCTCATCCCATAAAGACAGCAAGAAATCTGATATATAAGTTATATATAGAGAACTACTATTTTAATGCTATTATAGCATTTACTATTTACAAATAAGGAAACTGAGAAACAAAGTGATTTTTATAAAAGTCACCTAATAAATATAAAATAGAATGAACTCTCCACAATACCTTGTTTCACATGAACCTGTTAACTGAGAAACAATCTAAAATGTTTCTATAAACATCATTTAAAATAAATTTTATAATACATTAAAATATAGACATTTTAATAATAAGTGCATTGTGGCTCCAATTTCTTTTTTTTCTTTTTTTTAGCTTTCCAAGTAACATTTTTTTAAAGATGCATTGTATGTAACAAGAATTTGTGGTTTCATACATAATCCTTTTTTATGTTCTATTCTGTATATGGAAATGTTCTCTATCTTTTAAATTTTCCTTTTTAAAGGAAATATATATGGCTCCCATTTCTACTAAATATTTGGGCTAGAAAGGATCTTTAAAACCCTCTGGTACAACTTCCTTATTGTACAGATAAGGGAACTGAGGGCCAGAGAGTTTAACTGAATTTAAATGAATAATCAATAGTGAGGAAGGATTTGAACTCTGCACCTCTAACTCCAAATCCAGCAATCCTTCCACTGCATACAACAGACTTTCTAAGAGTAAGTTTTTCAGAGAACTTTCCTATGCCTTATGGCTCCCAACCTAATTTTTTCTCCTTAAGAAGACCTCCAATCCCTCCCTCTTTATTTTCCCATGCCATTGCCCTGCCCCTGTTTTGATCATACTTTCCCTTCCCAATCTTAGACAAGCTTCATTACACATTTAGCTCTTTTCTCAAATCTCTTGGTTCGCCTCATCCTCTTTCTGACCCTTTGCTAGATATTCCAACCAAGGATTACTTTCATCATCAGCCTCCTTTGTTCCTATTCACATTCTGCTAAATAGAACTACAGGAACCTGTGGTGATTGTGTCCACTACACATGTTATGTCATTCACTGGGCCCTCATTACAGCAAGGCAATCCTTCTATTTCTAATTTATTCTGTACCCTCTCACCACACTGGCTTTTCCAAACCTCCTCTTCTCTACAAGTCTTAACATGCTTTTCCCCACTCTCTCAATGGAGGATCTCATCTCACACATATATTCACCTGAAAATATTTGAGGTCATTTGCTAAGGGCTCCCTCTTTTCCCTATCTCACACCTGACATCATCTTGTCTTCTCCAGCACAGTCCTCATTCCTCCCCCACCCCAATCTTCAGTCTCCCCTCATCTATTGTCTTCATTCTCCTTATCTAAAAGCAAACCCATCTTCCCAAGCCTTAAAAACCCTCTTGGGATCCTAACATCCTGGCTGGCCATCATCCCATCTATCTCTTTTCCCCTTTCTGGAAAAACTCCTTGACAAAACTCTACCACTTCCTCTCTCCTTCCTTGTTTTTGAATTCTCACATCCTTTGAAGTCTACCTTCCCACCTCATCCTTTAACTAAAACTGTTCTTTCTACAGTTACTAGTATTCTCTTGCCATATCAAACGATATTTTCTCAATGTTCATCCTTGACCTCTCAAGAGAACAGATACTGTTGACCACCTTTTCCTCCTAGATAGATGTTCCCCATGTGGGCTTTTCACAGCATTGCTTTCTCCTAATTCTCTTCCTGCCTGGTCTGATTGTTCTTTGTCTATTTTGCAGGATCTTTATTCAGGTCATGCCCATTAACTGTGGGATCCCCAGAACTCTTTTCTGAGCCCTCTTTATTTTCTCCAAATATTATCTCAGCTGATAATCTCAACAAACCCATTGATTCAATTTTCAGCTCTATGAAAATGATTTCTAGAGCTAGTCAAGTGGCACAGTGAAGAAAACACTGGGTTTGGAATCAGGAAGACTCATCACTTGACCCTATTTGCCTCAGTTTCCTTATCTGTAAAATGAGATGGAAAAGGAAATGACAAACTACTTATCTTTGCCAAGAAAATCCCAAATGAGATCATGAAGAGTTGAACATGACTGAGATAACTATCACATATCTATAACTGCCTATTGGACATCTCAAACTGAATGCCCTATAGATATCTTAATCTCAAGATGTTGACAGCTATACTCATTTTTTTCCTCCCAAAGCCTTCCCCCATTGTGAATTTCTTTTGATTGTCAAGAGCATCATCATGTTCCCCACTCACCCAAGTTCTCCACTTCAGTGCCATTCTTGATTCAATCACTCCACACATGCAAACAATTGCCAAATTGTGTAACTTCCTCCCGTACAACATTTCTCAGGTGTGTTCACTTTTTTCCCCTCATATAGTCACCAGTCTAGTTCAGGTCTTCATCTCTTGATTGGACTATTACCTTTTAATCGATTTCTCTCTTCTAAACAGGTCTCCCTCTTGGATTCAATCCATCCTCCCCTCAATCCCACAATCCCACAAAGTGACTTTCCTAAAGTTTGACCATGCCATTCCTGCCCCCTACTCCTCCCTCCCCCCGCCCCAAACTCCCTAATACCGGCAAAACTAAATACAACATCCTTTGAAACTGAAAATTCTTCACAATCTGGTCTCTGCCTGTCATTGCATAATATTGCTCCCTTCTACACAATCCAATCATACCAGACAACTTGTTGTTCCCTGCCTACAACACTCCACCTCCTATCTCCATATTTTCCGTTGACCATCGCTCATGGTTGGAATGTTCTCCTTCCTTATCTCTGCAGATGAGAATCCCTGGCTTCCTTTAAGACTCAGCTCAAATGCTACTTTGTGTTAGAAGACTTCATTGGCTCCTCCAAATTCTACAGTTTTCTCTAAGGTTACCTTTTAAGTATTCTTTATGTATCTTGTATGTAGGAATTTATTAAATATTATCTCCCCCATTGAAGTGTAAATTCCTTATAAGCAGGTTTTATTTTTGCCTTTCTTTGTATTCCTAGTGCTTAGCTGGCATATTGTTGCTGTTCAGTCACCTCTGACTCTTTGTGACATCTCAAACCATACTGTCCATGGGATTTTTTGTTTTGGGGGGTTTTTTGGGCAAAGATCCATGCATGCATGTTGATTGACTGGGACATCACATTTGTAAAGCACTTAGCACAATGCCTGGCATCTAGTGGGTACTAAATAAATGTTTATTCCCTCCCCTCCCTCAGCTGAGACACACTGAGTCCTGGTCTAACTTACCTCTGAGAGGCAGCTCGAGGAGGTATCCTGGGAGGCCTTTCCAATGGCTTGATGCGGGGTTTCTCTGTGGGCTGGGGACCTGGGCTACGGCTTCTGTTAACTTCTGGGAACTCATTGTCCTTCAGGAAGCAAAACCAGCAGGAAGAAAGGGGGAAAATTAAATTTCACCAGTCGTGTATAATGAAGATTATTTCAAATTCTTCTCCAGAGCCAGTAAGTAGGATTTTATGAAGGAGTAGCTTGCAGACCTGATCAGTTGCTTCACACCAACATTGCACATATATATATAAGACTATCATGACTTCCAGTTTCAAGATGGAATTAATCAGGGGGAAGGTAAGGACAATTAGCATCAGCTGACACATCAGAAAGACCTCTAGAGGTATGACCTAAGGGAGAGGTGTCAGAAAGCTCAACTATTGCCAACAAGATCATCAGCCAGTTCTGATAACTGTGTGGTCTTTCCTGGTCTCTTATGATGTGACAAGAATTAAGCCCTTAGTTCTCTTGAACTGCGTAAGCCCTATTATTTATGGAGAAAGTTATATGAAATATTTTTTTAAAAAAAATATTTAAAATTGCTCTTTTGAGAAACAGAATTTTAAATCATCCTAAAATCAACGTTTTTGATGAGTGAGATAGAACCCAGTCTTACCTCATTGTCACCTTCCATCCCACTGCTAACACTGAGCACACTTCGGGTGCTAGATCTGTTACTATTGCTACCTGGTTAATGAAAAGAAAACCAGATGAGCAAGATATAGAAAAAAAACATAGGTTAAAAGAAAATCAAACATTTACTTATTGGTGAGGTTTTTTTTCCTTCAGTTTCTAACAAAAGGTTGTGTGTGTGTATGTATGTGTTTTAAAGCACGTGGCCCATAACCAAATTGACTGCTTTATGTTGAAGCTTTATTTTTGTATTGTTTCCAGCATACAGTATTGATATTATATTGTCAAAGTCAGTGCAACTCTTTTGAAAAGGCAAATGGAAAATAGCATGGAGTTTATATTATGATATATTTCAATGTTTGTTTTTATTTATAAGTACTAATGTATAAGGCAGCTACAATGGATAGAGTGCTAGGCCAGGACTTCTTCCTGAGTTCACTACCTGGGCAAGTCACTTAATTCTGTTTGCCTCAGTTTCCTCATCTGCAAAAATAAACTCAAGAAGGGAATGGCAAAAGCCCCAAATGGGGTCACAAAGGTTCAGACGTGACTGAAAAAAATGACCCAATGACAAAACACATACTACCTCTGGGGAAAAAATCACTTTTCTCTAGGGCTCTATAAAATGAAGGACTGGGACTAAATAATCTCTTAATATTTCTTCCTGCTCTAACTCCTCAAATTCTTAGTTTAGCATGCTGAGGAGTATATAGCCTTTTATCTGTCCCAAAGAAAGCTTGCCTTTAAGGGATGTCCTACTTTACATAGGTCAAATCTCATTAAGGTGAACTCCAAACTGTTCAAATTCTTGCTCTGTGCTAGAATTTTGTTGTACCAAATATAGCTCTAATAAGTGGGCCATTCACTAGGGTCTAGAAGGCCTTTCTTTTTCTTTCTTTCTTTAATATGGAGATTAGTTAGAGCTAGATACATTTTGCAATTGCTTTTCCATAGATTCTGAACTATATTAATGTGACAGAATATTCAAACATTCCTATATGTGTGTATGTATTACATATATGTATCTTTCTATCTGTTCCTTCAGTCTTTCAGTTGTTTTCAACTCTTCACGATTCCACAGACCATATTATCCATGAAGTTTTCTTGGCAGAGACACTGGAGTGATTTGCCCTTTCCTTCTCCAGTGGGTTAAGGCAAAAAGGGTTAAGTGATTTGCCTAGGGTCCCATAGCTAGTAAGTATCTGAGGCTAAATTTGAATTCAGGTCTTCCTGACTCCAAGCCCAGAGTTGTCTCCACTGAATCATTTATCTCATAATAGTGCCAATACAATAATTATTTTGGTATTTTAAAGTTGAAAAAACACCATACATACATTAACTCATTTCATGGCTACTACACACAGATAATATTAGCTCTTTTCAGAGAGATTGTGTGCCTGGCCAATGATCACACAGCTTGTGATTTTAAATCTAGTGTTCTTTCCACTATACTAGTTTGCCCTTTAAGTTAAGAATCTGTAGGTAATAATAATAACACTATTCATTATTGATTGACCATAGGGTATATGCTTTGCATTGGGTTTTCTTTTCTTTTTTTTCTTTTTTTCATTAATCCTAAAATCCTCTCTTCCCCCATTTCCAACCCATTACAAACATATGGTTAAGCAAAACAAATTTCCTCACTGACCACATACAAAAGTAGATGCTTTGAAATCATTCTTTTCATCTGAGTTTTTTTCTTCATTGTCTCTGTCACCAAAACCGTTTATTTGTTCCTTCTTCCACTTTTACTTCCTGATTTCAGAGTTTATGTTAGGACCAGGTTTGGTATACTTCTAAGAGGGAATGTCTGAACTAAGTCTGTGTTTTCTAAGTTCTGCTTCTAATTTCTTGAGGTACTGATGATGTGTTATTCAGCAATTTCAGGAACAGCTCAAGGTAGGGAACCTGCCAGTTTTCAGTGCTCTCAAAGTGATCTGATCCCAAGCAAAATCTGATCACTTACCTCCTGTTAGGAGCTCCTGACCTGGGTTGGGTCTGTACAATACTCCCACATTGGCTTGCTTCTGGATGGAATTCCAGTAGACTGCTGGTGGGCCAAACTATTATCAGCCAGTTAGAAAGCTCTGCTGGTTAAGAGCCCAACCGCAAGCTCCAGCCTAAGGTCCATGACTGCTGCGCAACCTCGAACTCCTACCTTAAGTGCTACTCAGTCAGTTCTGGTTCTATGACCTGGGCCTGGGGCAATGGGCATTTGAGCTACCAGTTGGCCCTTGACTCCTGATCCTAGGTTAGGGCCTTCTGTGCTGCATCTGGACTCTCTTCTTGCTCTGGTGCACATCCTTTCTCTGGGATAGAATCTTCCATAGCAGCTGTCCTTAGGCAGGTTCCGTCCCCAGGGTCTGCAGACCTCTTCCTGGCCTTTGCCTTTGCCTACCTAGGCTGAAAGGATTCCCTGGGAATTATTTTTCTTCTTGGGGTTCCCGATCAGGGCTTTGTCTGCTTTGTTTTTCAGATCTGTGTGAGCAGCTGTGGGGCAGAGCTCAACCGTATTGCTTCCTGCTTGCTACCAAGACTGGCTCTTCCATAGCAGAGTTGCATTTACCAATTTCTCTTTACTGGTTAGACCTTGTGCCGTGTTCACACAACGGCTAAGTAGAATAGGCATACCAGCCGTGGTCATGAAATGGAAGGAAACTAACTGCTCAAGTCAACAAGACAGTCTAATCAGAAAGCTAAAAAAAGTCGGTCACTAACTAGGCATCCTGCAACAGGGAATATTTTTTTTGTGATTTGATAAATCACAATGCCTACAGCTCCCAGAAATCAATTCTTTTTTTAAATTTTATTAATACTTTTTATTTGCAAAACATATGTATGGGTAATTCTTCAACATTAACCCTTACAAAGCTTTCTGTTACAAATTTTCCCCCCTAGTCCCCACCTCTCCCCTAGATGGCAGGATATCCACTACATGTTAATTATGTTAAAATACTTGACAAATCAAATATATGTATACTTATTTCCACACATCATTTTTGTGCAGGAAAAATCGTATCTACAAGAAAGAATAATCAGATAAAGGAAATACAATACAAGCAAACATCAATAGAGAACATGGAAATATTATGTTGTGGTCCACATCTCACATCCCTCTCTCTGGGTGCATATGGCTTTCTTCACTGAACAACTGGAGCTGGTTTGATTTCATTGTTGAAGAGAGTCATGTCCATCAGAATTGATCATCATATAGTATTGTTGTTGCCCTGTATAATGATCTCCTGGTTCTGCTCATTTCACTCAGCATCACTTCATGCAAGTCTCTCCAGGCCTCTCTGAAATCGTCCTGCTGGTCGTTTCTTACAGAACAATAATATTCCATAACATTCATATACCATAATTTATTCAGCCACTCTCCAATTGATGGGCATCCATTCAGTTTCCAGTTTCTAGGCACTACAAAAAGGGCTGCCACAAACATTCTTGCACATGTGGGGCCCTTTCCTTCCTTTATGATTTCTTTGGGATATAGGCCCAATAGAAACACTGCTGGGTCAAAGGGTATGCATAGTTTGATAACTTTTTGAGCATAGTTCCAAATTGCTCTCCAGAATGGCTGTATCCGTTCACAGCTCCACCAACAATGCATCAGTGTCCCAGTCTTCCCACATCCCCTCCCATATTCGTCATTATCTTTTCCTGTCTTCTTAGCCAATCTGACAGGTGTGTAGTGGTACCTCAGGATTGTCTTAATTTGCATTTCTCTGATCAATAGTGATTTGGAGCATCTTTTCATATGATTATAAATAGTTTTAATTTCATCATCTGAAAATTGTCTGTTCATATCCTTTGACCATTTATCAATTGGAGAATGGCTTGAATCCAGAAATCAATTCTTTTCCACCCTGGCAAAGAATGATACCAAAATAAAAAAACACACACACACACAAATAATCTACTTTTGGACTAATATAATGGCTTGCTAACTTGTTTTCTTCGAGTTTATCCCCACTCCAATTCTTCACAGTTGGCAAAATGATTTTCCTAAGATCAATGTCTGTTTCTTGTTCAAAAGCCTTATGTGGCTCCCTATTGACTTGGGCAGTTAGTTAGCACCACAGTGCACAGAGAACTCATCTTCCTGAGTTCAAATCCTGCTTCAGGCACTTATTTAGTTGTTAGATCCGGGGCAAGACATTTAACTCTGTTTGCCTTAGTTTCCTCATCCATAAAATGAGCTGGAGAAAGAAATGGCGATTTAGGGGGGGCGGAGCCAAGATGGCGGAGTGAAAAGGTGACTTTCTGCCTCTCCTCCGATCTTCTCTCAAATCAACAATAAAATAAGCCTCTGAACTGATCTTCAAGTCAACGAACTCAGAAATATTTGGGCACGGTTCTCTGGAGAACTTCATATCAGGTTAGTCGGACTCGGACAGAGAGATAAATAGACTACAACTGTGCAGGCCGGAAGTGAGGGTGGGACTCAGCTCGGCTCATCGTGGAAGAAATTCCAAACTCCAAACTCCAAATTCCAAACACCTGGAGTTTATCTGAGGCACTCGGGACACTCTGCCCTGATTGGGGGCAGGTGTTCTGGCAGACTTGCCTTGTTTAAGGAGTAATTCGGACTTAGTCCTAGCCCCCACCGGCCCAGCACCTTAAATCAACTCGACGAAGTGCCCCAGAGCAAAGCGTCTTCAGCCGAGGTTTTTTTTTCCCCTACCTTAAAGAGATATCCACTCTGTCTAAAAAAAAAAAAAAAAAATGATGAAGAAGCAAAAGAGAGCTCTCACCATAGACAGCTTTTATCAAGGCAAAGAAACGACCTCAGATACAGAGGTTTCTTTAGACAAAAATCCAGAGAACATCAGCCAGGACCATCACTGGTCCCCGTTTCAAAAGGCCTTTCTGGAAGATTGCATAAAGAACCTCAAAAGAGAGCTGGAGGATAAATGGGAAAATAAATTGAAATCAGTGCAAGAAGGATACAGTATCTTGCAAGAAGGATATGATGCTCTGCAAAAGAGATATGAAAAAGACACCAATTTATTAAAAAATAAAATTAGTGAAGTGGAAAAAGAGTGCAGTGAACAAATTGGCCAGTTACAAAAGGAACTTAAAAAGGTAACTGAAGAAAACAACACCTTAAAAATAAGAATTGAACAAACGCAAGTGAATGACTCACTAAGACTTGAAGAATCAGTCAAACAAAAACAAAAAAATGAAAAATTAGAAGAAAATATGAAATATCTCCTAGGAAAAACAACTGACTTAGAAAATAGATCTAGGAGAGACAATCTAAGGATTATTGGACTTCCTGAAAGCCATGATCAAAAAAAGAATCTAAACACTATCTTCCAGGAAATCCTGAAAGAAAACTGCCCTGAGATTGTAGAATCAAAGGGCAAAATCACCATTGCAAGAATTCACCGATCACCTCCTGAAAGAGACCCCAAAATTAAAACCCCAAGGAATATCGTGGCTAAATTTCAGGACTATAGCACCAAGGAACAGATTCTGCTAGCAGCTAGAAAGAAACAATTCAAATACCGAGGATCAATAATTAGAATCTGTCAGGATCTGTCAGCTTCCACACTGAAGGATCGAAGGGCCTGGAACCAGATATTCCGAAGGGCAAAGGAACTTGGATTACAGCCAAGAATAACCTATCCAGCTAGAATGAGCATTATCCTCCAGGGAAGAAGATGGTCATTCAATGATATAGGTGAATTTCACCTATTTCTAATGAAAAGACCGGATCTGAACAAAAAATTCGACACCCAAACACAGAACTCAAGAGATGCATAAAAAGGTAAAAAGGAAAGGACTCTTGAGAACTTTATTTTTACTAGGGGGATACTCAAAGTTTGGGGGTATAATTAACTAAATATTACTTTGATAATATGAAAAAGAGAACTAGAGGGGAAAAGGTT
>JAJPUD010002900.1:217021-284983 GCA_023553655.1 Myrmecobius fasciatus
TTTTTTTTATAAAGCTTTTTATTTTCAAAACATGTGCATGGATAATTGATCCTTCCATAGTCTTGTGTTTCAGATTTTCTCCTCCTTCCCCCTCTACTCCCTTCCCTAGATGACAGGCAATCCAATATATGTTAAACATGTTAAAATATATGTTAAATCCAATATGTATAAACATACAATTCTTTTGCTACACAAGAAAATTTAAATCAAAAAAAGAAAGTAAATGGAACTCATTGTTTATAAGGGAGCTTACATTCTATCATATTTATATCATGCTTACAGCAGTCACTGTTGCTGTAGTTGATCCTTCATTCTCAAAGACCATGATATCAGGGAGGTAATGCTGTGACATGCAGGTAAATTGGATTTAAGTGAGGGAGGATGTGCAAGACCACCTGCCTCACTTACCCCTCCAGAGCCATCTGGATCCAGGGGCCAGATGCAGATTAGGACGATTGGAGCTGGCCCTGGATGCAATGGGAGACCTTGGCCTTTTTAACTAAGATCTTTAACAGATCTCAATTAGACTAACACAACACCCAATCAGTAATTATAGCTAGGTAAAAGAGAGGCAGAAAATGGCCTCTTTTAGCCAATAAAAAATTAAAAATAAATCAATCTGGAGAGTAAGACCTCCAGTGTTTCTGACCCAAACAGAAACAATTAGTATTTATACTTGCTATGAGCCAATCAGAGCCCAAACAATGACCAAGCAGGGTTTGGCCTAGGATCCATTTATTAGTCAATCAATGTGAGCCACTGACTTGGGTTTAAGGTATGGTTCTTAAGAAATCTAGCCTGTAAACCCCAAGATATCTTGTAAGGTTCTAGAGATCAAAATTTCCATTTCTTAGAGCTGAGGACCTGCAGGTAAGGGTATGATTATGTGGGCAGAAGGAAGGGAAAGAAGAATGAAAAGAAAAGAAAGGACATGTGTTGCCTAACTGGATCGTTCCAGTTGGGTCTTCAATAGAGCAGCCCCTACTCCTACCCACAGAGGTTGTTGTTTGTCCCTCACTAAAAGGGGAAGGGAATAAACATTTATTAAATACCTGCTATGTGCCAGGCACTGTACTAAGCACATTACAGATAACTCATTTGATTCTCACAATAAATTGGGAAGTAGGTGCTATTATTATCCTTATTTATAAGTGACTTCCACAGGGTCATACAGCTAGTGAGGCATAATTAGAACTCAGGTCTTTCTTAGTCTAGGCCCAGAGTTCTACCTACTGCACTGTGCCCCCTAGCTGCCACCCCTGCACCAAAATAAATAAATAAACAAACTCCCCCCCAAAAAAAACCAAACTCTTAAGTTTCCTAGAGACTACCTTTCTCATTTGATCCTGAAAAATGGGCAGGGAAGGGTAGAGGAGGAGACTTCCTTTAACACTATGTAGTCTTCCTTCATTATCATAGCCTAGAAGGGGCTGTAGCACCATGAAATAGGAGTCCTTACCCTGGGGTCGACAAACTTAATTTCTAAATATTCTAAATATTTTGATAAGTATTTCATTATAATTGGACATAATTTAACCTTAGTTTTTCAGTTTTGCAGAAATTAGTGATTCCTTAATCTTAGATATTTTATTTTGTGCATCTAAAAGTGTTATTCTGAGATGGGATTTTTAGGATTCACCAAGTTGCCAGAATGGTTCATAACTTAAGAACCCCTGACTTAAAATGAAGTCCCGCAGATGCACAGACTTCTAAGGCTGAGCTGCAGAATGGATGGGTTCCCAAGTTGGTAGAATTCCCTTACAAGGATCCCAAATGGACTAGGTAAAAGAGGAGATTCTTTGCCTCACTTGCTACTTAGCCTTAATCACTGAATGGCTTGCAGCCTCACACTGAGACATGTTGAAGACTTTAGCTTAAAAAAGCCAAGGTCTCCTATTTCATTCAGGACCATCTCCAATCATCCTGATCTCTATTTGGTCACTGGACCCAGATGGCTTTGGAGGAGAACGTGAGGCAGGTGACCTTGCCCAGCCCTCCCTCACTTAAATCCAATTCTCTTGTATGTCATAAAGTCACCTCCCTGATATCACAGTCTTTCAAGACCGAAGGACAAACATGTACATGCACAATTCAGCATCTTTTCACTCTTTTTCTGCCTCCCCTTCTTCAGATTTCTACCCAGAATCAGGTTGGAACCTTGCTTGATCCTTCAGGAACAATGACCACTTCTGGAAGAGGGCAAATGTCTCTGAGATCACTCATTTTGCACAGCCAGAAGTCCAAGCCCATTTCTGGGACATCAGAATTACCATCAAGCCTCTCCAGAGTACCTGGGCAGGTTCTGCTTGCAGGTGTGTGCCTTTGGCTAAATAGACAACCCAGGAAGTTCCAGCTGGCTACAACCTCTCCCACCCTCACTCAGCATTGGGTGTGGTGTAAGGTGCTCTTTCACAGCTGAGGGGACCCAGCTGCTGGAATTCAAGGCAGTTTGGTCCAGACTGGAACTCTTAAGAGGTAAGTTACCTGGTGTGTGACAGTAGCTCTGGAGGATACACAGTAAACCTAAAGATATGCTCTGAAAGGTTTTAAAGGCTTTCCCCAGAGGAAATTAAAAGTATGGTTGTATTTCTGAGAGGGAGCCCTATTGCCTAGTGCATTGTTATTTCCCAAACTCTGCTCTCTACTCTAAATACAAGATGGTGTTAAAATGAAAATTTCTAGGCTTAAAATTTTATTTTAAAAAATAAATTTTGACTTCGGGTTCTCTTTTCCCACTGCTTTACTTTTAGAAAAGGAATGATAGAATGGCAAATGTTTTAACTGGAAAACACCTGTTGTTTATATATAAGAATGCAAGTGACAAAGTCCTAATTCCCATATTCACTCACTGTGCTCATTTTCATTTCTATCTTTTAAGTTGGAGTTTTTCAACTCCAGGGTTGGCTACTTGAGAGTCAGGTTCTCCCCCTTCTTTTTTATGATTCCTTAAATTATTCTGTTTTTCATTCTTTATAATTTTTTTACTGTTATATCCAGTTCTTTATGACCCCATTTGGGATTTTCTTCACAAAAATACTGGCAAAAGGTATTCTGTTCTCCAATTCATTTTACAGATGAGGAAACTGAGGCAGCAGCTATCCACTGATATGTCTAGGATCACAAGGCTAGTGTCTGACACCAGATTTGAAGAGATGACTCTTCCTGATTCTAGACCTAGCTAGGCGTACCTGCTGCACACCTTTACCCATGCTACTATCCATACAAACTGAGCTCATTGCATTTCCTATCTTTGAATTTTTCTTCTTAGCCTCTTAAATCCCTTCCTCTCCTTGAGACTTTCCTGCCTCTCCTGCCTCCCCTACCAATGTTCTCCACTATCTTGCTCTCTCCCTCAGTTGAGTGTAAGCTCTTTGAGGACAGTATTTGTCTTTAAAACTCCAGGGCCAAGCACAGCTCTTAGTACACAGAAGACATGTAATAAATACTTTTTTCACTGACTAGGTCTCCACCTTTTTTAGCTCTAGCAGCAGCAGAGACAAAGGAAAGCCAGGGATTTCTAAAAATCAAGAGATGCAAGCTAAATGTCCATGGTACATTAGGATTCTTAGAAGAAAGGTATATACCACTCATAATGAAACTAAATAAAGGGTGAAGAAACATTCTAAAAAGGGTCATGGAATTTAGAAAGGTTCCTTTAGGTAAGACCTTGACAGGCATCTTTCAAGAGATTTAGGCCTTTTTGATCACTTTTCTAGAAAATGATCCATGGATGTGTGTTTTGTTGCCTTTTTAAAAATTTCTAATCACTTCAAATTTTCCTTTAGGGAAGCACTGACATTAGAGATAAAGTTGTTGGTCTTCCTGTGTTTGAAAGAGGAAATAAGCTGCTGTGTCATTAACTCTAGCAATTCTATTTGCACCCTAATGTTATGCAACACATACTCACTTTTAAAACTTATGAACCATCATTTGCACTTAATCACTTATTCCATGCTCCTTTATCACTTGCTGCTTCATGGTAGAGAATGGGGGGAGCTACAGTACTTTGATTTGAATCATGACTAATTCCACTCATAACTAAGGAATGTGATCCTGAATATACTACATTAATTTTTTTTTAATTTTGTATTAAAATCAGAGACCTAGGCATTGTCTTAGATAAAAAGTAATACCTGATTGTTTCCCAGATTTTTGCTTCTCTTGTTGTCGCCGAGTAATGCTGTCTCGTAACCGTTTAAGATTTTCCTTTAAGATTAAAAATAAATTTATTTTTAACATATATTATGACATTTTCTTTATGGTACCAAGGATATGGGCAGGCTTAATTTTTTTAAAATAAAATATGTCCCTGGAAACAAAATTTACAGGCTCAATACAGATAGCTTTCAACTAATATGAGAGACAGACAGACAGACAGACAGACCTATTAGGGTTAAGGGACTTCCCCAGAGGCATACCACTAGTAAGTGTCTAAGGTCACATTTGAACTCAGGTGCTCCTGACTCCAGGTTCAGTGCTCTATCCACTTGGCCCCCTGGCTGTCCCTCCGTGCATCTTCTTCTAGGCTTCCCTCAAGTTCCATCTTCTTAAAGGTGTCCCTTACAATCCTGCCTTTCCCCTGAACTTCTATATTACTTTCTATTTTCTTTTCAAGAGTCCAAGGCCCTGGAATAGTGAAAACACCAAGCTGGGAGTTAGGAGGCTAGAGTTCTGGTTCCAAGATTGCTACTATCTATTGCTATTGGTTGTCCTTTCATCGCTTGTTTCCCCATCTTAAAATGAAGGAAGAAAATGATGACAATGGGGGCAGCTAGGTGGTGCAGTGGATATAGCACCAGCCCTGAAGTCAGGAGGACCTGAGTTCAAATCTGGTCTCAGACACTTAACATTCCCTAGCTGTGTGACCTTGGGCAAGTCACTTAACCCCAACTGCCTTGGCAAAAAAAAAAAAAGCGAAAATGATGACAATGACAACTCACGTGTTTGTTACTTTAAGGTATTTTTCTCATAATAAACTATGGGCATAGAATAAGTAGTATCATGCTTATTTTACATATAAGAAAACTAAGGCTCATGGAGACCAAATAACTGGCCTAAGTTTAGCAGAAAGGGCTGCCTGCTTAGTGCCCTTGCTACCACTACCTCCCAACAAAGGTAGCTCTGGCTAAGCACCCAACATGGACTATTTGTACTATAGGAATTCAGAGTGGCATTGAAATGCTGATTCTACCTTCTCTCTCTCTCTGCCTCTCACAATAACTCCTTTATTTAAAAAAAAATTTAATAGTATTTTTCCAAATACATGCAAAGATAGTTTTCCAAGCTTCACCCTTGCAAAATCTTGTATTCCAAATTTTTCTCCCTCTCCTCCTCCTATTTCCCCTTCCCAAGACAGCAAGTAATCCAATATAAGTTAAACATGTGCAATTCTTCTAAATATTTCTGTATTCATCATGCTGTTTAAGAAAAATCAGATAATAATCTTTGTGATATATTGCTTTAGCCTCCTTGATATTATTTTATTTAATTTTTTTCAGTATTATTCCTTGGGGAAATTGGTCTATCATTTTTTCTTTGTTTTTACTTTCTTTGGCTTAGGTTTCAAAACCATATTAAAAACATATCTGTACCATAAAAAAAGAAAAATCAGATCAAAAAAGGAAAAAACATGAGAAAAGGGAAAAAAACAAGCAAACAACAAGGTGAAAATACCATGATTTGATCTACAATCTCTACAATTCTCTCTCTCTGGATGTAGATGGCACTTTCTGTCACATCTACTTATCTCTTTATGTGTATGTCTCATCTCTCTAGACCAGGGGTTCTTAACTTTTTGGTGCCATGAACTCATTTAGCAAACTGGTGAAAACTGTGGACCCCTTCTCAGAATAATGTTTTTAAATGCATAGAATAATACACAAAGAATAACTCTGGTAATCCCAAGATTCGTGAAAATAAAGGTATTATTCCCCTCCCCCCCATTAAAGTCCATGGTCCCCTTTGGCAGGCTGGCAAAGCCTGTGGACCTCCTCTTCACACAAAGTTTTTAAGTACATAAAATAAAATACATAGGATGACAATGGAAATTCAAAGGCTAGTGAAAATAAAAATATAGTTCCCCCCATCAAAGTGCATGTACCTGTGAATTCCAATTATCTTAAGAATTCATGTCCTAGAGAGAATGATTTTTTTTTTTAACAACCATTGTCTTACAACCCCTTTTCATCCTGGGTGATTTTATATAAATGTATGTATGTATGTATGTATGTATGTATGTATGTATAGTCAGTAATCTTTCAATTCACATTTGTAGACTGGGTTATATGGCCTCTAACTTGCCTTCCAGCTATGAACCTGGCACATAATAGGTGCTTAATAAATGCTTGCATTTGTTTGTAGATACCTCCAGTGACATAGTGGCTATTCTATCACAAGATAATGGCACATCAGGGGTTAACAGGAAGCCATCAAATAGCTGGAAATAGGTTGGCAAACCCTGGCAGAACTGAGTGCACTGAAAGACAGATGTTCTAGAGGGGAGCAACCTGCCAGGGAGAGAGAAGGGATGTTGGAATCATATGTCAGAAGTGCTTTAAAGCCAGTCCTAACTATGTAATGTGTGATCAAAACAAGGGCCTTGTGATCACAACAGCCTGGAGGGGCATCTGGGGATTGAAGATTAGAAAGGGACTAGTTAAGGGGCAAGAGCCTGGGAGATTCCCAAGCAGGAAAGTTTGTCCACATCAGCAGGGGATGGGGTGGAGCTTTTTTTTTTTTTATTTTAATTTTAACAGCTATGCTCAAGGCGTTGTCCAGCTTCCAGCCTGCTCCCTAAAGGGAGTCAACCGGATCCATTTAGGATTAGAGAACCATTGACAAATTAATCAATCAGCAAATATTTATTAAGTGACTGAACAAAGATACAGAAAGGGGAAAAATGCTGGGGAGGGCATGGCAGGCTCAGAGATGACTAAGTCTGGCTGAGATGGAGGGGTATTGTTGGAAACTAGAATGGGAGACTGGGATAAGACTGGGGAAAGCTTTGGTGGCCAAGTTAAAGAATTCAGACTCTATTCTGATTTTTTTTTTTGACAAGGCAGTTGGAGTTACAATGACTTTCCCAAGGTCACACAGCTATTCTAAGTATTAGTGTCTGAAGATAGATTTGAACTCAAGTCCTCCTGACTTCAGGCCAGTGCTCTATCCACTGTGCCACCTAGCTGCAAACTACTGACAAGCACACAGAGACTGTACCTAAGGAGGACATAGTCAAAGCATTGATTTAGGATGTGTGGTGTATCCAGAGATGATTTTTTTTTCCAGCTACAGAAATTCATGAATAGAATTTGGAAGGGTTGCAATCAGCAATGGGGGAAGGACTACCCACAGCAAAAAGTTTATATATTAGCTTTTTTTGGCAGCCAACTAACACTGACTCATAGGGAACTTGCAATTAATTTTTTCCACATGAAATACTGGTAAGTCATATTTGTCTCATTTTGTACTTTGACTCTTTATAACCTGAATGAGGGACTTTTAAATTTATTTTTGTGAAATTCTGTCTTATTAGATTTAGCCCAGAGTTTTAGTCTGTAAAACTATCTTTGAATCTTAATCCTATCACTGAATGCATTAGCTATCCTTTTTTTTTATAGCTATCCTTAACTATACATCTGATTATATGCCTATATAATTATCAGACTCTGCACAGAACTGGGCCAAGCCAGAACTCTGGAGTATGCCACTAGAAAAATATTTCCATTTTGATTTTACAAATAGTAACTTTTGTTAATAACAATATTTAATATCATATATCACAAATTTTTGTTGTTTAGAGGTTTTTAGTCATGTTTGACTGTGATCCTCCTTGGCATTTTCTTGGCAAAGATACTTGCATGGTTTGCCATTTCCTTCTTCAGCTCATTTTGCAGATGAGGAAACTGAGGCAAATGGGGTTAAGTGATTTGCCCAGGGTCATACAGCCTGCAGTTATCTGAGACTAGATTTCAATTCTGGTCTTCCTAACTCTGCACTCTCTCCACTTGCCCTGATAAGTTGGTAAGACTTTAATTTTGTATTCCAAAGCCTTTCAAGTCATAAAACTTAAAAAACTTTCAGTTCATATTTTTCTGACTACAAGTCCAAGTTCTTGTCACTACATTCAAGGCCTCCTCATGAATTAATGTGGAACATTTCTCTTATTTATATCTTCACTTTATTTCCTCTTAGCTGTGCTTTTTCTGACCTTTTCAATTCCATCTCTTTGATTGATTCAACAAAAACCACTCTCCTATATTATCTTTCTCATTAGAATGTAAACTCCTTGGGGGCAGACTGCCTCCCAATCCCAATTTATAGCTTTTATAATGTTTATTGTTTTTTATTTATTTTTCATTATTTATTTGTTTGTTTGTTTTGTTTATTATTATTTTTATAATTTGAAAAACTTTTGAATACAAAAATAAAAGTCTTCTTTCTCACTTGTACTCACTACTATTAATATTGAATAATTTTATGATTGGGCAGCTAGGTAGTATCATAGTGCACATAGGATTGCACTTGAAGTTAAGAACACCTGAATTCAAATCCAGCCACATGCACTTACTAGCTGTGTGACTCTAGGCAAGTCACATTTTGGCTGTCTGCCTTGGTTTCCTCAGCTGTAAAATGGGGATAATAATAGCATCTACTTCCCTGGGTTGTTGTGAGGATCAAATGAGAGAGCAATTGTAAATCTTTTAGTCTACTGCCAAGAACATAGTAGGTGTTCTATGAATGCTAGCTTTTATTACCACTATGATGCTGATGATCATCTTCCTCTATATTATCATCTCCTTAGCACAGTGCTTAGCTGATAGAATTTATATTTTTTCATTCATTCATTAGGTGGAATTGTCTGCACCATCTAAAATTAATTAGTTACTCAGTCTGGCTTTTCCTGATGTTAACAGTGAATTTCAGATGCCTACCTTAGGTTTATACTCTAAGAAACATAAATCCACCATCTAGTGCCTGCCTACAAGGCCCGTTACTTAAAGGGAGCAGCGGAATTTCTCCTTTACTTCTCCTTTCTGCTAAAGTCATCCTCGATGGGAGACCACAGAGGGAGAGGGGCTGTAGCCTGATCTGGGTAAAGGTTCTGCCCACCTTGTTCTGCCTTTCTTAACAACAAGGAAGGCTATAGAACTGGCCACTGGCTACAGCTCTCCATTCTGGATGTTCTAGCTCCAATCATGACAAACACATGGAAAGCAGAAATTACCTGCTGAAAGCGAAAGGACTCTGATCTCTTTTTCTGATTCAGCTGCCACTCCTTGAAATGGAGAACAGCCTCGTCCACATTAACAATGCCCAGCTTTACTTGTTCCTGTAAGGTGATGAGCTGTCTCTGGCCAGGAGTTTTCATGCCAGCAAATGGATCATAGATGCTTGACTGAGGTCTATCCCTTCGTGGCCTGACCAGGGTCTCTGAGAAAAGACAAAATTAGGTTAAGGTCTCTGTCAATCTCTCTCTTTCCATGTCTGTCTGTCTGTCTGTCTGTCTCTCATACACACACACACACACACACACACACACACACACACACACACAAATCCAACAGGGAAAAGTAGACAGTTGGGTAACATAAGAACAATCAATCAATAAACATTTATTAAGCACCTACAGTGCCAGGCACTGTGCTAAGAGCTGGGGATACAAAAAGAGGCAAAAGACAGTCGCTGCCCTTAAGGAATCTGAAAAATACATTGGAAAAGAACAAAAAGTTGCCATACGGACCCTGGGTGGAACCAATCAAACACCAAGAGTTGCAGAGTGGGAAGTGGGCTGCCTTTGGAGTCAGAGTAAATGGGGTAGGTCCAAATCCAGGTTCTGCCTCTTACTGACATGAATGAGTTTGGGCAAATCACTTACGTTCTCTGAGCTTCTTGTTCCTCCACTGGAAAAAAAGAGGATTGACCTAGATGCGCTCTAAGGTCCCTTCCAATTCTAAATCTGAGATCCTAGGAATTTGTGCAAAACAGGGGCCAGGAAGGAGAAAAAAGCAACTGGCAGAATAGGGACAATTAGACAATAAAACAAAATCAATGTAAGATTATTGAGTTAGGAGCCATGACTTATCTGTCTTTATATCTTCTTTCAGCTCTTTTTTGCAGTATATTGCACATAGTAAGTGCTTAAAATTGGAATCATGCCCCAAAGTCATGTGCATGCCCTTTGGCCCAGCCATATTACTACTAGACCTCTACTCCAAAAAGATCAAATAAAAGATGGAACAATATTATTATGTACAGAAATGTTTATAGCAGCTCTTCAAATTATAGGAAACTCCAAGCTAATGGGGTGCCCATCAATTGGGGAATGACTGAACAAATTATGGTATATGAATGCCATGGAATAGTATTATGCTATAAGAAATGATAAAAGGGATGTGTTTGAGAGGAGCTTGGGATGAGTTATTATGAACTGATGCTGAGTGAAATGAGCAGAACCAGGAGAACAATCTATACAATTTAAAAAGAAATTAAAAAGGCAAATATCTTTGAAAGACTTATGAACTCTGATCAATGCAATGGCTAACATGCTTCCAGAGAATCAATGAGTAAAAAGCATATTACCCACCTCTGATACAGAAGAGATAGACTCAAGCTGAAGAATGAGATATACATTTTGGGGCACAGCTAATATGGGAATTTGTTTTTCTTAATCATGTATATTGGTTACAAAGGTTTTGTCTTTTTTCTCAATTTGGCAGGAGTGGAGTAGGGAGAGAGGGAAGCTAGGAATAGGTTTGGCAAAAAGAAAAGGACAAGAGAGAAGAGAGAAACATTAAAACATGTTTTTGAAATGCACAGAAAAGAATAGAATGAATCACAGAATAGCTTTCAAAGTTACATGCTAAATTTATTACATGTTGGAAAAGCAAGTATATGATGAAGATGTATAACTTTATGTATAATCCTTTTTGTTCTTCAGTGTATATGGAATGACTTATTTAATTGATATTCATTAAACTTGAATTTGTTTAAATGGAAAAAATTCCATAATGAGCCTTTAATGTTTTCTGAATGAAAAACAAATGATGAGAGAACATGGCTTGTGATGAGATTGGAAAGCACAACAGATTTTTTAAGGAGTTCTGAAATCCTCCAAATGAGTTTTATAAGTAGAAGGATCAAAGTGGTCAACAGACCCCTTCAGACCTTAATCTCCTAGAAAGTCATGGATCAAAACAAATATGTAGTAGAGGAGATCCTATTCAGTCAAGGATGATTTTTCAAGGTTATTATTATACTATCCTGTCCTCTCTTCCCAATTTACACATAGTTCTGTTGATATCAAGAACAAAACCAATCCACTTGCAAAAAAAGATGTGATCATATGGCTTCCAAGTTCATTCAGACTATCCCTAATTCTCAATGATATTCTCACCACATCACTCATTTGAAGGATGCCAAATATCTTCTGTGAGGATAAGTGAGAAGCAGTAGAAAATAGGCTAAATTTAAGACCAGAAATAATTTTGAAAACAAATTCTCCTCCCACTCCCACCTTGCAAAAACAGTAACAGATACAATACCAGTGGAGGAAAGATTCCTGATTTACCTTTTCTGATATGGTCAGTAGAAACATACAAATTTCCAGGCCGCTCCTGATTTTTATCTGCAAATACTAAAGAACAAAGAACACTATATAAAAGCCAATAAAAAATTCTGTAGAATACTCCAGAATGACTGTAAAATTTCTTATGAATTGGGTGCACATGGGAAAAATACCTAAAAGGAAAAAAAAATACTCTAGGAAAATACATACTAAGTGTATCACAGTGAAAAAGTGAAAAAAGTCCAGTGAAAAGAGGCAATTATTGAATGTTGATGATCTAATTGAAGCATACTGCAATTATGGGGACCCTTCAAAGCTTGGTCCAATTTAAGCCTCATAAAAGAATATAATATGGAAAGCTGGATGGCACAGTGGATAGAATGTTGGGCCTGCAGTCAAAAAGAGGCACCTGAGTTCAAATCCAATCTCAAGTACTTGCTAGTGTATGCCTCAGGATGTTTACTTCAGTTTTCTCATCTGTAAAATGAGCTGGAGAAGGAAATGAGAAACCACTCCAGTATCTTTGCCAAGAACACTCCAAATGCTGCCAAAAACACTCCAAAAGGAGAGTCGGACATGATGAAAATGATTGAACAACAACAAAAGAATATTAACATATCAGTTACAAAATAGTAGAACTCACTATCTCAAGAGGTGGTGAAAGCTGAAAAAATAAATAAGTGGATGATAGAACTCCAACGGGTTGTTAAAAAAAATACTAGTATGTTGGTCATAGAAGTCTACCCCTAACCTTTGAAGCTCATTTCAACCATGATCTTTGGTAATTGATAGTATTGATTTTTATGACAACATCATTTGTTATTGGTTAACCTTCAATTCTGTGCTCTGTGACAATACCCTTCCCCACCATATATTCCAGCATGTCCTATCTGCCCATTTGAGATTAATATATACCATCAACTCAACTACACAGTTTTACCTCACCACACTATGGAGGGTAGAGGAAATTAATAGTACAATCAATCAATCAACAAGCATTTGTTGAGTGTCTACATTGTACCAAGCACTTTGCTAAACACTGGGGTTACAAAGACAAAAAAAATGAAGGATTTCTTTCCTCAAGGAGCTTACATTTAATGGTAGTGGTGATGAGGATGGAGGGAAAAATACATGCACATACACAAAATAAACTCAAGATTATTTAAGGAAGGAGAGCACTAGAAATTTAGGGGATCAAGAAAGATTTCACATAGAATGTGATATTTGAGTGGAGTATTAAATGAAGTAAAGCATTCTATGTAGCAGAAATGAAAAAGGAGAGTCTTGGTGGCCAGTCAAAAGGAGACAGGAGACAGAACATCATGAGCAAAGAATAGGAAGGTGGTCAGGTTGGTTATATGGCATAGTATAGTCTAGAAAGGGGAAGATCATATAATAAAGCTGGAGAGAAATGTTAGGGCTAATTTGTGAAGGGTTTTAAAAGCCAAATAGAAGAGATAGCTACTGTGTAAGGGGATAGAGAGCCAACTTTGACGTCAGGAACATGGGTTCAAGACATTGCCTTAAATATTTACTTAATTTTGAGAAAATCACTTAATCTCCCAGTGTTCCAGACAACTGAGACTACAAATTGCAAAGCAGATGCTGATCTGCATTAGTGAGGGGAATTTACTTAAAAGGAGTTGCTTGTGCCAACAAAACTCCTCTTGGAAGAGGAGAAGGGGCTTACATGACTCAATGAAACTATGAGCTATGCATGCAGGATTACCTAAGAATTATAGGTCATAATGAAGAGTTCTGACAAAAGGTGATCCACTGGAGAAGGAAATGACAAGCCACTTCAGTGTCTTTGCCAAAAACAAAACAAAACAACAACAGCAGCCAATGAACAAACCAAAAAAACCCATAAACAGTATTAAAATAATAAAAGATATGAAGATGAGCCCTCAAGTTAGAAGATGTCCAAGTAAAGGGCAGAAAGCCTGATGTGTTATGGTACACAGGGTCAATAAAGAGTTAAGACAGGAATGAACAAGAACATGCCAATGAAATTATAGATTTGCTTCAAAAATCCAAATTTTAAAAATTTTGGAAGTTCATATATTATTCTAGAAATAATAGGAAGTCACTAGTTTAGTAAATAGGTATTGTGGTCATGTCTATTCTTAAAGAAAAATTCACTGTGTCATCTATGGGGAGGATAGATTAGAATGGGGACAAACTTGAGGCAGACAGACCAATTAAGAGGCCATTGCAATATAATACAGGAAAAAGGTACTAAGGGCCAGAGCTAAAGTGGTAATTGTGTGCATTGTCAATAAACATTTATTAAGGCCTTATTGTTGAGTCATTTTTCAGTTGTATCCAACTCTTCATGAGCTCATTTGGGGTTTCCTTGGCAAAGGGATTGGATTAATTTGCCATTTCATTCTTTAGCTCATTTTATAGATGAGGAAACAGAGGTAAACAGTGTTAAGAGAGTTGCCCAGATCATCTGAGGCCAGATTTGAATTTAGGAAGTGGCATTCTACCCACTGTGCCACCTAGCTGCCCTTATTAAGGCCTCCTATGTGCATATATGCAAAAAAACCCAATAAAATGAAACTTTACACTATATAATTATAATGTCCAAGTTTGACTCCAGAGAAATGCTGAGAAAATTAACCTTTCTCTATTCTTTTAAGAAGTAAAGAATTATTAATCTGGGATATTGCATATATCAAATAGAAATATGTCATTTGGTTTTGTTAAACAATTCCTTTTATCTCTAAAATTTTTTTTGTTTTAATCTTTGTTACAAAGGATGCTTTACTAGTTGGGGAAAAAGGGGAGGACTATATTCAGAATACAGATATTACAACAAAAAGCTTTAATAACTTTTTTAAATTTAAAAATTGTTTCTTCAATTGAGATCTTTAGCTAAGTTTCAGTTTCACTACAATATAGCAAAAATAGTTATGTAAGTAACTTTGAGTTAGGCAATATTGTAAGAATATAAATTCCTGTACCAAAGCTGGTAATTTCCCTTTATGCTAACTCTTAAATCTAGCTAAATCAAAAATGTGGTTGTCTTGGAAGTGGTTGGGGAACCATTTAAAAAGACTATATTCCTCTGCCAACTCACGGTCTTAGCTGAGATTTATAATCATAGAACAGTAGGGAAATACTCTTAGAGGATTAAAGAACCTTCTTTTTTCAATTCCTGGGAAGAATTTCGCAAAATGGATGCATCCCTTAAGCAATATTCTATGCACCAGTCTTACCTTTAGAAATATAGGATTCACTCTGGGACATCTGGTAATTGGTGTGAAGACTGGTGTCTGGCCTAGGTACCGGCACTGGTGGTCTTTTGGCCAGATCCACAGAAAAGGTAATGTCATCATCTACTTCGTGGTAGACTTCTTCACCCCCACCACTACAGCAAAGGTCTTTCTCCAAAGGGGCATCTCCTATACTGTTGCCTAGGAAAAAGGAGAGAAGCAACTGACCCTACTGGTCTGGCAGAATGCTGTCATTTTGAGAAAAAGAACCAAATATGGACACACACATACAAATACAAAAACACTTCTTAAAAATTTATCACTCTTTGCCTCTTTTCCTCTTCCCCCATTTCTCTCCCCACTACCCATTCCCTCCTATTTGAGGATCATTCTAAGATAGGATTTATCCCCCCCCCATTATTCGTTCCCTCCTATTTGAGGATCATTCTAAGACAGGATTTATCTCCCCCTCCCCATTACTCATTTCCTCCTATTTGAGGAGCACTCTTTAAGACAGGATTTATCTCTAGCCTCATTTTACTCCTTGGGATCTAGGTTATCACCCTATCAGAACTCTATTCAGAGGCCACAAGAGTAATAGGAACCACTCCCTAGATGCTTGTATTGGAATTATGAGAGGATATCTCTGAGCCCACACCAACTTTAGGGCTCCAATGTCCACTTATTACCTGCTTCCTATTCTATAAAGGGAAGGAGAGATTAAGGAAGCTACTGGAACAATCTAGCTCTCCTTCCTTACCTGTTGGTACCATGGCCATCTTGCCACTACCTGTGGCTACTCTAACAAGCTAATTCACTTCCAAAAGTTAGTGGGTAACCATGGTATGCTAAGTGCTAACCTTCTCACTTAATAAGTCTGTTTAAATGGCCTTTTGAACATAATGATTTTTTTTATATGAACATAATTTTTGCTTCAACAGACTAGTTACTGGTGAGCTGATAGACAAGTTTGCTTACTTTTGGGGTTTTGATTGTTTTTGCAGGTGACCCTTTCTGTACTTCTAAAAATATACCACATATGCCATTGCCTACTGGTAAGGCCAGGTTTCTCCTAGACCTACACAAAGTCTTGCATTACAATTCCCCTTTACTCTTTCCTCTTCCCTGTCTACAACACAGCTTTTACCTTCCAAAAATTTGCGAATGATGGAGTCTTTGGTGGCCACAGGAAGAGGATCTGTCGATTTTGTGGTAGATGTACTGGACTGAAGCATCTCTACATCTGGAAGGAGAATTTAGAATTTAGAAAACCAGCAAGCATTTACTGAGCATTTATTATGTACCAAGCACTATGCTAGGCACTGGGGATACAAATAAAGTAAGAAACATGGCCCCTATCCTCAAGAGGCTTAGAGAGGAAGAAATTTTATATATATATACATATATATAATATACATATATATTACATATATATGTATATATATACACAAGATATATACAATGTACATAAAATATATTATATATGTATTATACATATTAACTCAAAAATACATTTACATTGCATATACATTGTATATATGATATAAGATATATACACACACATATATACAATGTAAATTCAGGGTAATCTCAAGGCGGCCATGAAGAAGGGACCAAGAAAATGAGTTTTGAGCTGAGTTTTGATGGAAGCCAGGAAAATTCGAGTTCGATATGAGGAGGAAGTATACTCATCTCTTCTACATTGCAGGAGTTGGGGGCCGGGCATCCCCAAGATCTGGAAAATCCATATAAAACTTTTTGGCCTTTCCATCATGCCAGAGAAAAGTCTGATTTTTTTTCTTTTTCTTTTTGAATGTATTTATAACATTATACATGCATTTTATGTTTTTCTGAGTTTCTAAGTTGGCTAGTCATCACCTTTCATCTGTGGCTTCCACAAAATTCCTATTTAATTTCTTAGGCTGAATATATTGTGATGGGGAAAGTTATGATGTGATGTAGAAGAAACAATTGTATATTCCAGGAAAGAGGAATAGCTCATGAAAAAAGATGGAATTGTGCTTTAAGAACAACGAGGCCATTGTCACTGGATTATGGGATTTGTAGAGGGAACTGAAGTATAAGAAGACAGAGAAGATAGGAAGAAGTCAGGTTGCAAAGGGCTTTAAAAGCTAAACAGAGGATTTTATATTCGATCTTGCTGGCATTACTCTTAAAAGAAGCTTTCCTTCCCAAACAACCTACTGGGTAGGCACAAAGTCTGAGGGCTTGGATTTTGCCAATGGGTAAACTCAGGTAAAGTAGTTTCCTTGAAAGGAGTAGGATGCAGTGACTAAATAGCTTAGAGGAAAGTGAAATTTAAGCTTCTTATCTTTCAATTCCTGGCCCTGACCAGAGTTACCTAAGAGATCTAAGAGTTTGAATTTAATTCAATAGACTAACTGTACTTCAAAAATCTGCTTTAAAAGGGAATAATGGAAATACTTGGCAAGTGGAGTGTTCTAATTACATTTCCTTGATAACTACGGGTTAAGAAGAAATGAATAGTTCCTCCACCTTCCCCATTATCTTTATTGTTGAAAATCTTCCTTAATATATATCAATACACTTTACTGCCTTACAAACATGATTTTATTCTTTTATAATAATTTCAGATTTTTAGGGTGTCAAAAGCATCATTCCACATATAGAACTATAGATTTGAAAGGTAGCTTAGAGATGATCCAAGCTAAGGCCACAGTGGTTGTCACCTGCTCCAGGTTACATCATTTTTTCCAATCTGAGATTTTTACAGTTATAGAAGGTATAAGAGATGATATGAGATGATTACATAAGATGATGCTATACTGACCCTTGAGAAAGTTGGTTGTGGTGGTTTAAAAAAACAAGCAAAAAAAAAAGCCAAATCTCTAACCTAGGGGAATTTCTTGCCAACTGTGTATTTTTGCGGCTATTTCAGAAAAATCTGAAAAGACTTAAATGTCCAAATTAACTATAAAGGACATATAAGGAAAGACAGTATTTGTTCTTTATAGTTAATTTGGACATTTATAACAAAATAACTTATTCTCTCAGTTATCTTTTTTTAAATTTTCTATTTAAAGTTTTGAGTTAAAAATTCTATCCTTTCCCTCTCTCTCTCCTTCTTGAGATGGTAAACAGTAAGATATAGGTTATTCATGTGCAATTATGTAAAACATTTCCATATTAGTCATTTTGTATAAAAATAGCATGCTTCAATCTCTATTAAATAAATATCATTTCTTTCTCTGAAGGTTTCATCATTTGTTCTTTGGAATTGTCTTATATCATTGCTGAGAATAGCTGCCATCCACAATTCTTCATAGAATAATATTGCTTTTAATGTTTACAATGTTCTCCTGGTTCTGTTCACTTCACTATGTAAAAGTTCATTTAAGTCTTTTCAGATTTTTCTGAAATATCCTGCTTATCCTTTTTTATAACATGATTAATATTCCATTGTAATCATATACCACAGATAGTTTAGTCCTTCCCCAGTTGATAAGACATCCCTTTGGTTTCTAGTTCTTAGCTACTACAAAAAGAACTAGTATAAATATGTTTGTACAAATAGGTCCTTCTCCCTCTCCCAGCTACCTTTTATTGGGGGGGGGGGAGATAAAGACCTAGCAGTAATATTGCTGGATCAAAAATTATCCAGTGTTTTATAGCCCTTTGGGCATAGTTCTAAATTGCTCTCTAGGATGGTTGGATAAGTTCACAATTCCACCAACAATGTTTTAATATCCCAGTTTTCCCACATAACCTCAGCCAGCATTTTCCTTCTTTATCATATTAGCCCCTATATTAGATTTGGTTTTTTTTTAATAAATTTTACTCAGTGCTCTATGTTTCTAAGAAATGAAGCTTTTAGGTGCTCCAAATCACTAGTGATCAGAGAAATGCAAATTTAAGACAACTCTGAGATACCACTACACACCTGTCAGATTGGCTAAGATGACAGGAAAAGATGTTGGAGGGGATGTGGGAAAACTGGGACACTGATACATCGTTGGTGGACCTGTGAATGGATATAGACATTCTGGAAAGCAATCTGGAACTATGCTCAAAAAGTTATCAAACTGTCCATACCCTTTGACCCAGCAGTGTTTCTACTGGGCCTATATCCCAAAGAGATCTTAAAGCAGGGATAGGGACCCACATGTGCAAAAATGTTTGTGGCAGCCCTTTTTGTAGTGGCAAGAAACTGGAAACTGAAAGGACGCCCATCAATTGGAGAATGGCTGAATAAATTATGGTATATGAATGTTATGGAATATTATTGTTCTGTAAGAAATGACCAACAGGAGGATTTCAGAGAGGCCTGGAGAGACTTGCATGAACTGATGCTGAGTAAAATCAGCAGAACCAGGAGAACATTATACACAGCAACAAGACTATACGATGATCAATTCTGATGGGGGGCAGCTAGGTGGCGCAGTGGATAGAGCACCAGCCCTGAAATCAGGAGGACCTGAGTTCAAATCTAGTCTCAGACACTTCCTAGCTGTGTGACCCTGGGCAAGTTACTTAACCCCAATTGCCTTACCAAAAAGCCAAAAATAAATCAATCAATAAATAAAAAAAATAAATCAATAAATAAATTCTGATGGACATGGTTCTCTTCAACAATGATGTGATTCAAACCAGTTCCTATTGTTCAGTGATGAAGATAGTCATATACATCCAGAGAGAAGTCTGAGGGAACTGAATGTGAACCACAACACAGCATTTTAACGCTTTCTGTGAATATTTCCATGCATTTTGTTTTCCTTCTTAGGTTGTTTTTTTTTTCTCTCTTTCTATATCTGATGTTTCTTGTGCAGTAAGATAATTGTATAGATATGTATACATATGTTGGATTTGTCACATAATTTAACATATTTAGCATGTATTAGATTACCTGTCATCTAGGGGTGGGGTGGGGGGAAGTAGGGGAAAAGCTTGGAACAACAAAAAAAAAGTTTTGCAAAGGTCAATGTAGAAAAATCACTCATATGTTTTGTAAATAAAAAGCTTTTAATAAAAAAAGATGAAGCTTTTATCAGAATTATTTATTTAAAAAATTTTCCCGCAGTTTTCTGCTTGCCTTATAATTTTCATTGCAGTGGTTTTGTTTGTGTAAAACTTTTTTCAATTTTCATATAATCAGAAATTAACTATTTTACATTTTGTAATGCTCTCTATAATTTCTTTAGTCCTAAATTCTTCTCTTGCCCATAAATCTGACAGATACACTATCCCATGCTTTCTTTATTTGATTGTGGTATCATCCTTTATGTGTCAATAATGTACCCATTTTGACCCTATCTTGGTAGACACTTGGTATACCCTGTGTGATATATTGATTTATACCTAGTTTCAGCCATATTCTTTCTTTTCCCAGCAATCTTTGTTAAATACTGAGTTTTTATTCCCAAAACTTGGATCTTTGGATTTATCATATACTAGATTACTATAGTTATTTACTATAATGTAATTTGTACCTAATCTATTCCACCAATCCACCACTTTATTTCTTAGTATCAGATTATTTTGATGATAACTACTTTATAATACAGTTTGAGATCTGGTATGGCTAGAACACCTTCTTTCTCATTTTCCTTAATATCTTTGAGCTTTTCTTATTCCAGATATTTTTGTTATTATTTTTTCTAGTTCTGTGAAATAATTTTTTAATATTTTGATTGGCATGTCATTGAATAAGTAGATTAATTAGAATTGCTATTTTTGTTATATTGCCTCAGCAATTAATATTTCTCCAATTGTTTAGATTAGATTTTATTTGAGTGAAAAGTGTCTTATAGTTGTGTTTTTTAGTTCCTGGGTCTGTCTTGGCAGGTAGACTTCCAATTATTTTATACTGCCTACAGTTATTTTAAGTGGAATTTCTCTTGAATCATATAGAATATAATATCCTGAACTTTCAAAAGAACTATTATATTCAATATAATAGTTCTTTTGAAAGTTCAAATGATTTCAATTCCAGTAAATCAGGGTTTTCCTCTCTGTACTTCCTATGGAAGTCAGAAACTATAAAGGGAGAAGCATTGTTTCGGTAATAAGAGCTTGCCTCTGCGTGCCCAAATTTTATCCATTTATCATAATAATATGTTATCTGTGAGTGATTATATCTATTCATATTTGTTTACTTGTTTTGGTCATGTGTCCAACTCTTCATGACTCCATTAGTCTTGGCAAAGCTGCATATATGCAATGGGAATGATTGCTAAAAATTTTTTCATGAATTTTTTCCATTTCCACATGAGTCAGAGTAACATGTTGCTATCCATGTGTACACCCATCTGATCTATTTCATACACATGCACAGGAAACAAAATCAACATAATCAAAAAGAATTGCTTCTACATTCAATGAAAAGTTTCTCTGTATGTTTGTTGTTTCTATTAGGTTTGTGTTACATTATAAGCATTTGCACATTATGATTAGCCTAGACTTAAGGGACAATCAAATGCTGTCATTCTTCTAATTCTAATTTTGCGTCTTACATGACTGTTATTTTACAATGACTGGCACAGAATCCTGGGCACTATCTGTGACTTCATTAGCTGAATCAGTCACACTTCGTTTATTATGTCCCTAGTATCTGCCAGACACTATGCTAAGCATTGGAGCTTCAAAACAAAACAAAATAGGTAAAACCAGCCCTTGTCCTTCAGATAAATCATTCTGTGGATTAAGAGTTCTGATGCCAAGTAAAGAGTATTCTCCAAGGAGAGGGAAAAGAGCCAGTGACTTCAATTATTTAATTTGGCCAGGATGAACAATTTCAGTTTTTAAACAACTAAATAACCTTTATCATTAAGCCATTATTGTGCCTAGAGAAGATATAGTTGGGTGGGGATTGGAGCAAATGATAAGTAGAAAGAATGAAAAGTGCGGGAGGGTAACACCTTCCCATGTTTAACACCCTTGGAGCAAAGGTCCATTTACCATGCTAATTATGGGGCTGAACCAGTTAAACATAAACTGAAAACATGTAAAACATGTTGGTCTAATAAACAAAGGAAGCCTTTTATTAGGACCTTTTGATAAGGGGTTTACTGTAGTGACTAGAGATCTGGCCTAGAAGGCAGGGAATCATCACATCAAGTGTTGCTTTGGATACATGCTGGCTGGATGACTCCTGGCTCAATACACTACTAAATGCCCTAAAGAGTTTGATTTACAGAGAAGGGTTTTGGTGGAGGAAGTTTCCTCCTCAATCTATCAAGGCACTAAACTTGATGATGGGGAAAATAACAAGTTTAAATTTGACAAAGCCCTTTCGTTCTTACTCCAAATCTAGCATTCTGTCAACTGTGCCATGTAGCTTTGAAGGATCATATTCAGACATTCTTATGAAGGAGTGAGCCAAGAATGACACCTAAATTCTAAAAAAGCTACTGCATGATACAGCTCATAGGGTGTGAATCTATAATCCTTAGGCATGTGGAAGCTTCCATTTAGGGGTGGCTGGTTTTAAAATGAGAGTACAGTAAAATCTGTTATCTCCAGAATGGCTCTGAACAAGGAAGTACCATCTCTTCTTGCTCAAAGAAAGAACCTTTGACCCGTGGTACAACAGCTGTGCCCCTGAGGATTGTGGCAGGGTCACATTGCTGGCTGGTTTCACCAGCCAGAAGGAGCAGAGCACAGCGATTGGCTGGGTCTAAGAGAGTCATAAGAAGTAACAGGAAAAGAGAGAAAAAAGACAGACGGAAAGCTTTAGAAACAGAAAAAAGAAAATAGTGGGAGATGGGAGAAGCCAAGGCAGTAGAGATGGTAGCCATCAAAACAGTGAGGAAGATGAAGAGCTGGACACTGACAGTATTAGCCAGAAAGGAAGGGAAAGGAGGAGGGCAAAGTCCAGGAGTCTGGGGATCTGAGGCAGAGGCGAAGAGGGAAAGATTAGATGCTGGGTAGTGTTGTGGAGAGCCCCTGGGCTCAGGAATCAGGAAGACTTGAGTTGCATACTAGTTGTGTGGCCCCTAAGCAAACCACTTAACCTTTCCTTGCCTCAGTCCCTTCATATACAAAATGGGAACGATACTGGTAGCTACTTCAAAGGGTTGTAGTCAGAATCAGATCTAGGGAGATAATACAAATAAAGTGTTTGGCAAAGCTTAAAGCTCTATATAAATTCTGGCTAATATTATTCTTACTATGAATAAAATTAAAACAAAATGTTAAAGGTAATCATCGTGCCCTCAGTACTGTAGTACTGAGCATGAGATATTTAGTCTGTGTTCATGAGCCAGGGTGTGTTGGGGGTGGGGGAGTGGGGAGGGATGGTGTTGAGACAGAAAGAAAGAGACAGAGAGATAGAAACAGACAGAGACACTCAGAGACACAGAGAGAAACAGAGAGAAAGAGACAGAGGCACAGTCAGATTGTCAGAGACAAAAACAGAGATCAAGGCACCTGCATCTCAACAAACCCTGAGAGCATCAGTATGCAATATTGAAGGCTTACTACAGCCAGTGTGTCAATGCATACAATGGAACAGCAGGCAAATTAGGACCACACCACTTAGATGTAATCACATCTGTAGCCCAGTGCCATAGCTGGTGTTCAGGAAAATGACCTGGAGTCACTCAGGCAAAGTTAACATATGTTTAACATACTCCATCCAAGAAGAAATGGAAGCACACAATATATCCTGAGAATATTTTCAAAGAGCAGCATGAACAGGAGAAAGGGCATTGGATGTTGCTTCAGAGGACCTGGGCTTAAATCCCAGCTCTCCCACCCACTCACTACCCATGATTTTTAAATCACCAAATTAAAAATATTCTTCAAAAAAACAGAGCATTCCTATCAATAGAAGCAGAGTCTGGAAATACAAGAAATTATATGGAAAGCATCTTAGCATAGTTAATTGGAAAAACATTGATCAAAATACTTGGGTTTAAGTTTTGGCTCTGCTGCTTATTAACTATATGATCTTAGGCAAGTCATTTCAATTCTCTCTTGGCTTCCCCATCTGTAAAACAGGTAACTGATATTCATGCCTTTCAAATATGGGATAACACATTATTTAGATTCGGTGCTGAATATTGTGGAAATTAAGTGTAATTATTATTAACTAAGAATAATTATTAAATACATTATAAATAAATAAAATTATTAAGAATTATTAAATAAGCCCTCATCCTAGAACAGTGAGAACCTCTAATGTCAAGTTCGAAATATAAATATCTAATGACTGTTTTGCTAGCATAAATCAAATGGCAAAATATTTAATACAGAAAGAACTATCCATATTGAGGGGAAATTTGGTAATAGCTGCATCCTCAGCTCTCATCAAAAATGGATAGCAATTTTCCCTAGGGGGAAATCTTCATTTTCATCACTTTTGAACCTAAGTGCAGCATGTGCCCCTTTCCACGATCTCAGGCACAACAAATTTCTATGGGCAGCCCTCAGCTTGTTCTCAAGGGCCAGCAGAGAAGTCATGTGGCTGCTATCCTCCTTGTTCTAGGTACCACCATACTTGCTTCATCCACATGGCTCTCTTTTTCCACTAGCTCAGAAATGTCCATAACTAGTCAATCAGTTTTCCTTGGCTACATGCCAGCTTCATTTTATAATGTGCCATTATACATTATTATAATGTGCCATAGGTACAGGGTCCCATGTGAAATAAGTCCTCCAATGAATGATCACTCTCTGAGAGATCACAGCAAAGATGGACACATAGGAAATACAGTCAATAATTATCTAATTCAAAGGCTTGATATTGATGGGATGAATAAGACTTCAGCAAAAAGACTGTCAGGTCTTGGTAGCTAGATGTATCATAGAGAGGGGCAACAACAGGAGAGGGTCTGAATTTCTTACTGTATATAATCTGGAGGCCAAGTTACTCCCTAACAGGTAATATGGAAAGTGTTTTGCAAACCTTAAAAACATAATATAAATTCTTGCTATTATTGTTATTGTCCTTAAGTGGGCCTCTATTGCAGTGAGCTCTTGTAAAATTCCTTGTCCAATTCCTTGCATTGACATTATTGTGGCCCCACAGTTACTGTGTTCAATCAGAAGACCAAGCTATAAATGTCAACTTCCCCTCACCTATTTTCGACTATAAAAGAGCCTACTGGTACTCTAATTTTTTATTAACTCCATTTAGGAACTTAGCCCACTTACTAAGCATCACAATGGTGATTCATTATGAACTTTGCCCATTTACCAAGTATAACAATAATGGGTTCATTAGGAACTGCCTGACTTATGGCATCTTTCCTATTGTTATAACATCTTTTCCCCTTTTTCAATTGCTAACTCCCTTTTAGAACTGAGCCTGTGTAAGAAAATCTTCACCTCTTGATTTGATGTTGTCTAAGCCTATAATTTCTTTTGAGACAGTTTGCAACATTGGCCTGAAACCCAAATGCATATTTGGGATTTGACCCCTGCACTTCATCATTATGAAGCAATCATTTAACAAACCTAAGTGTTATGTAAAAATGAGCTATTATGATTACAATTATTACTGTATATAAAAATATAGAATCCAGAAACTAGCTCTGGCTACTGTATGCAATACCCAAACTTTGCAATCCTTATTCAGATCCATGCTGTCAAATAAAAAAATCCTTAGTGTTCTAAGGATTACACCAAGTCAGGTAAAAGTCAAAAGAAAATGAAAGACCCTCTTTTACTCTGAAGATAAATCTACCTGCTATAAATTTCTACATATTATATTTCCCCCAGTAGAATGTAAACTTCTTAAGGGCAGGCACTTTCTCTTCTCAAATTGAATTATACATTAAGGACTACACCCTCAAGAGACTAAACCCATGGGAATGTAGCTTTTACATCATACATATATATGCCTGGGACAAAAGTATCATAATTCTCTATAAAATTTCATTCATTGCAACAAAAACATTACCCTAGTCCTTGTGGTAATTTTCACAATTAATCTACTTCAGATGATAATATTAGGTTTGAAAAACAACTGTATTTCTCCTTTCTGTTATCTCCTTTCATCCTCACAACAACCCTGAGAAGCAGTATTATTACCCCTATTTTATAGATGAGCAAACTGAGGTTTTAAGGGGTCAAGTTAATGAGGCCCTGGGTTACTAAGTAGGTTTGGCAAAGAAAGCCTGAAGTACTGATAAGATTATAATGCTTCCTAAAACAAGCTGGGAAGGTCATTGATAAGGATCAGCTGAACCTTACAGTCACCCCAGTGGAGGTCTTGGGAAATCCCATCTTACTTTATCCCATCAGAAAGCCAATTTATGATGTCAAACCCCCAAGGTTAAATTTCCCCTATTAATCTGTCCATGGCCTATGCCATCTTTTCTTAACCCCTTTTAGGGTTAACCTGCCAATCAATGGTGTAATCCCTTTCCCTTGCTAACTATGTGCTCTCCCAAATCTATTTTCCTATTTACCTTTTCTAGTGTCTATTTTACCTCTTTCTTTTGTCTTTTTAACCTCTTCTCTTCTCATAAATAAAGGTACCTTTTGGCAAAGAGAACACCATTGGGAATTCTTCATATGTGTCTTGTTCCTTGTGCCTTGTATTTCAGACTAGGAATTGTTACCCCAATCCCATCATTAGGTACCCACCCTCATCGAAGTTATTTGCACACAGCTAATTAGTGTTTGGAGCAGGATTTAAACTCAGGTCTTCCCAAATCCAGGTATAACATTCGTTCCATTGACTTCTCTTCCAAAAGTAGTTAGGAAAATCCTGCTGTTCTTCATCATCTGCTATTTTAGTTTCACAGGATTTAGATTTAATAACAGCTAAGCAAACACAGTTTTGTGCCCAACCCACACACACTCACACACCCCCACACACATTGCTGAGACTACTTTTTACACTAGCTTATTTGGATGCTTCTTCAAGTATAGCCCATCTTTACCATTTATCATTAGAACCCCACAATGCCAGCAAACCCTGCTCCCAAACCCAGTTTTTCTTGTCAATTCATTCCTGTTCTATAACAGGTACTCCCCCCTAAGCTTATCAAAATAAGCAGTATTCAAAGGTCATTTTAATCAGACTGCCTTAATACAAAGGCTTCTTTATTCAGCTTCAGATTCATCTCATGGCTTCCAACTGGAGCTATTTCCTGCAGTTTTATACTTCCCCTAATCTACCTGAGGAAGAAACAAAAGCCTGCAGTTTGGAATATTTATAGTAAGTAGAGATATACCCCAGAGTAGCCATTAAATAAAAGCAGACTCTTTGCTCTAGGGATGGGAAATGCCTGGGAACAGAGGAAAAGAAAAAGCAGAGGACCTATTGAAGAAGAGGACAAAGGAATAATACGTTTTTCAAGTTGTCTGTACCCATTAATTTCCTAAGGAGAGGGGGTTTTTAGTTCATGAGTACCCAAAGGGTCTGTGGATAATTTTTTTTTGGGGGGGTGGTTTATAAATTTGGTTGTGAAAATAAAGAGTTAAATAGATATATATCCTCTATCTATCTTCTCCTTTCTCCTCCTTCTTCCTCTCTCTTCCTCCTCCTTTCTCCTCTTCTCCCTCCTCCTCCTGTTCATTTGTTTTTTTAAAGCTCTTCTCTTTATAATTGCCATGTTTGCTGCTTTCTCTAACACTGTAATTTTGTAATATTGTACTTAACTTAACAAATACTTTAGTCAGAACACGCTGCACTGGGAAAAAACCAAAGGACACAAGGAAAACTGGTTGTGAATTCCTGCTCAAGTCTGGCCATCTTATGGAAAGGAGAGGAGGAAAAGTACCAACAGGACTGGAAGGGATGAAGCCAGGGGCTGTTGACTTTCTACTCAGATAGGGTGGGATCCAGGCTGTGGGGTTTCAGTTGCAAGTCTGCTCAGATATATGGCTCCCCACTCCCGGAATTCTTTGGAATAGGATTCTTACAGCCAAATCAGAGTCAGTCCCAAGAAAGTCATGACAAAGAAACAGGTGGGGGTCTTTGTGTGACAGGATGTTTTCTCTACTGACCATTTTCCTTCCCCCTAGATCTACCAGAATATAAAGTTAAAATCAATTTCCATTCACAGTCACTGCCAAGGAACAGGAATAATATGGTTTCAGACAATACAATTCTAATTCCAAAATATCTTCCCACCTATGTCTGTTCCAACAGTTTAGAAAGAGGGCTTGAAAGAAAACATGTGCCTGGAAGCAATAACTCAAAGATGGAAACTCATTCATACAGACCTAAGAGCTATTCCCAGCTTTAATAGAAAAAAGGGGGCTATAAATAAAGAACAATTGGTGCTCGAAATAAGAAAATGAGGTACCAATGATGGAAGGGAAGAGTCCAGAAAGGGAGTCTGGGAACACCAAAACCAAGTCCTTTGCTACCCAACTTTCTCTGTGGCTGACCTCACTGACACCCTGATCTGCTAGGGAAAACAGAAGTTGCTCTCCGGCATTTTATGTCACACATGCCAGTAGCTCCATGGGAACAGTGATATGCAAAACAGATAAGAATAAACTGAAACTAGATGTGGGGAAGTCTTATAATGAAGCAATCTTGACTTTCTGTTCAACATTCTCTGTGAAGGGGGTCACTGAAACTTGGTATTGGGGGGGAAAGAATCCTACTCAAAGTTCCAGTGTCTACTATGAGGCCTAATCCTGCCACTAGCCACCTTTGAAACTTTACTTGGATTATTTCACCATATGACCCTGTTTCCTCATTGTAAAATGAGAGGAATTGGAGGAGATGATCTCTAAAGTGCCTTTCAAATCTAACATCCTACATCATTGTGACCCTATAAATTTTTCTGAGATGATTTGTAAAAAAGCATAAGAATTATAAAATTAGATACAGAGGTATGCTGGAATCAGCTTTTATTGTTGTTGTTCATCCTTCATTCTCAAAGAAGACTAATGATGTCTTTTTTTTTTTTTTTTTTTTTTTTAAATTTTTATTTTATTTGAATAACATATGTGTGGGTAATTCTTCAACAATAACCCTTACATAGTTTTCCGTTACAAATTTTTCCCCCCAACTCCCCACCCCTCCCCCTAGATGGCAGGATATCCACTACATGTTAATTATGTTAAAATATTGGCAAATCGAATATATGTATACATATTTCCAAACTTATCATTGGTGTACAAGAAAAATCTTATCTACACGAACGATATATCAGATAAAGGAAACACAATGTAAGCAAACATCAATCAAGGAGTATGAGAATGTTATGTTGTGGTCCACATTTCGCATCCCTCTCTCTGGGTGTATATGGCTCTCTTCAGTGAACAATTGGAGGTGGTTTGAAACATTTCATTGTTGAAGAGAGGACTAATGATGTCTTGATCTGTTCTCATAAATTGGATTTAAGTGAGGAAGAGTTGTGCAAAATCTTCAGTTTCACTCAGTATGAGTGTGAGCATTTGTGCCTCAGAAATCATAAACTGCTACCAATTAGGACCTTGGTTTAGTATTTATTTAACTTAGGAAAATGATGAACTAAACATTAATAATGCAAATTAAACTTAAAAGTATATCTCATATATATATATATGTATATGTATATGTATATGTATATGTATATGTACATACAAACATATATATGTATTTATATGCGTGTATGTATGTATATATATAATTTTTTCCCTTCCCAAAGAACCTGTCATTAAAACATTAACCAGGACTAAATTACTAATCATCAATCCAACTTCTTCATTTTATAGATGAGGAAAATGAGACTCAGGGAGGAAAGCAATTTGAACTCTTGATCCTCTGATTCAAAAGGCAACGCTCCTTCCATTATATGATTAGTCAGTTGCTTAGAGAAACTGGTCAGTCAGCTTTTTTTTGTTATTCATGTCCAGTTAGCCACCTAAACATGACTAAATTGGCAGGGGGAGGGGAGGAAGTATCCTGGCTTCCAACTGTAGATCTCACTCTTAGGAGCTAACTTTGAGCTACAAGTAGCTAGACTTCTCTGGGCTTCTGTTTCATTATGTATAAAATGAAGTGATTGGACTCAATGGTCTTGAAGGTTCCTTCTGGTTCTAGGTTTGGAGAGCCTCAGTCCTAGGATTCCCTAAATGAATTTCAACATTTTAAGCGAATTTAAGTAAAATTATTTGTGAGGACTGAAACAGGGGTAAGATAGGAAGGATCTGGAGTAGCTTGTTCATTTTGTTTTTTATAGTTAAATACAAGGGTCTAGTAAAGTGGGGAAGGAAGACCCCTATGATCATAACCAGTCACAATTCTACTGAGCTTTGTAGTTAATCAAACACTTCCCTCACAATAACCCTGTAATGGAAACATACCAAGCATTTTTACCTCTGTTTTGTAGAGGGAGATAATGGGACTCTGGAAAATTAAATAACTTGTCCAAGTCATTCAAATGGCCAGAAGGCAGAACCAGGTCTAGAACCTGGATCTTCTGGACACCAGTCCAATGTTCTTTAACCTAGGTGCCAGAACTTAACAAATATGAGTACTTTCCCCTTTATAGTAGTTGCTTGGGAGGCTGTACAATTATTTCCTTTCTTATATGTACTTTTCATAGGGACTTTAAGTAGTCAGGGAAGAGCCCCCTAGTATCCTTTTCCATCTTGTTTCTCGTAGAAGAGGAAAGACAGATCTATTTAGCTGGCATGAAGTCACTGGGGAAAATACCTCAGAACCATACTCTGGAAAAGGACATCTCAGAAATGATACACACTTTAACAGGTGTTTATCAAGCTCCTGCTCTTGTGGAACATCACCCCAGGTTAGGCCGGGGGATCACAGAGACAAATGCTACACAGTCCCTGCCTTCAAGGAATTACAATCAAAGAGGCAGGAAGAGAAGGAATGTGTATACAAATGCTGGTAAAAAAGGAGATACTCTGGGCAAAGTACAAATAGAGAGTTTAAGAGGAAGAAATTGCTTTCAGAGGCTTGACTGGCAAAGTGGGAGAACCAGGGAAAGTTTCATAGAAGAATGAAGCAGTTGATGTCAACAGAGACTGAATGGAGGGAAGAGGGGAGGAGTTCATTCCAGCTAACGAGGGTGGTAGGAGTAACCAATCTGAAATAAAACTGGACAGATAAGGAGGAGATATGAAGATTATTCTACTTTGGAGTTTGTGAAGGAGATAATATGAGATGAAGGGAATAGCCCAAAAGAAGTAGGTAGGGGCCTTGAATGTTTGGCCTTCTTGCTTCACATAGGGTTGGTGCCCTTTGCCAAGTGGGAATGGACTATTTTGACTGCCTATAGTTGGTAGAGACCAAGGCATACTCCAGAGTTAAGTCTAACTTTTCAGCATTGATAAATGCTGAACATTGATAAAAAATGTTCATTTTATCAATAACAGCACTGATAAAACCAAATGTCCCTATGATGGCATTCAGGCCACAGCCATTATAATATTGCCACCATAAAACTAAACACATTTCCTTCTTCTTTCCCTCCTCCCTGGGTAGTTTCAACTAATAGTGTTTTCTCAGGACCAAATAATGTTAGGTGATGAATGACTGCAAATATTTGCTTGATGATGAATGCCCTACTTCCTCATACAGCAGAGAGGTTCATGCCAACACCCAGAGAGTCCTAATGACATTCAGAATGTAGCATTCCCATCATCGACATCAGCTCTCTCTCTTTCAAAGTAGTTACTGTGGGAGGCTATGCAATTATCCCACCAAAAATGCTCTTAGTTAAAGGATTTTTGGAACTCCTCTTTGGACATTTATCCTCCTATTTTCTCTATTTCTGTCAAAGGCATTGGGACAATCCAGTCACTCAAGTTGTGTCCATGGACTCGCCCTTGATCCCTTCCAGTTTCTTTTGCCCTACATGTGCTATAAGTAGTAAAATCTTGATGATTATACCTCATGGACATTGCTAATCTAGGTTCCCCCTTCAGTAATACTTTATGATTACCATCTCTTGTGGGCTCTCATCCCCTGGATTGTTGGAACATCCTCACTGCCTCCAATCTCTTCCCCTCTTCAATCTACCCTCCAACTCAACACTCCCAGAGTACCAATCTAGCCATGTCACTCCTTTGCTCAAGAAGCACCAAGGGCTCCCTCTTGCCCCTAGGATAAATACAAACTCCTCTGGTTTTCTAAGCACTTCACAATCTGGTTCTAGTTTAGGCTCAAACCTTTTCAGGTTTGATGTACATTATTTATTTGATTTAAAAGAAATTTCTTTAAAGATAAAATCAGAGATTAAAGGAAACATAGGATTCTGTGAGGTAGCAATGAGGAGGGAGTATAGGCAGGGAGGAAGCTTGTGCAAAGACTCCAAGATGGAGTGGCTTCTATGGGCACAGCCGGCAAGCCAATTTGGCTGGAAGATCAATAGGAGGCGGGAGGCATCAGGGATCAGGAATTGGGAGTTGGGAGTCGGGAGGCATTTAGGATTGGGTTAGGGTTAGAGTCGGGAGCGTACATTTAACAATAAATGATAACTGTTAAAAGACAATGAAGACTCATACTGGCATAATTTGTGTTAAATATTTGCTACAAAAACATATGTTTAAGTGGGGTTTTTTTTAGAACAGCATAAGTATGCCGTTTTAGTGAAGATTTATTTTAAAATTAAATAAATAATAGTATAGAAATTTATGACTGTGAACATTGAGATACACACACCACCGCCACCTGGTGGGCGCACAGCTGAACTTCAAGGGAAGCTGCTTTCCCTCTCTCCTCTTCCCCCTCTTTAGAGGTGTGTGAATAAATCCCTTTGGAAGCTGGATTTCCAAAATTAATTAAATCAGAGTTATAGATTCCTATAAAGTCTATAAGACTCCATACATAGACTCTGGCAGCTGATCTCAGATCATCTATAGTCAAAATTCCCATTTGATAGAGGAATGATCTGGGTTCCAAAATAAGTGAGATACTTTCTTGCCCAAATTCCCAGGGTTGCCCAGAGCCAGGCCCTAGAAATCCTCCAGCTTCATCCCCCAGGTATGATGGCATAATGAGAGTTAGTGGCAATCCCCAGGCTTAGGCTGATTACCTTATTGCAGGATTTTAAAGAAGCATGTTCAGGAGCCAGTTGTTAAAATTTCCCCAGTGAACATTTACACCTTAGGAATCATTAAATGTTACAAATCAAGGTTCAATTTAGCATTTGGTTGATTGTCCAGATTTAAGTAGTAGTGAAAATGTTAATGGTGTTTATTCAATTATTGTTCTGTAAGAAACGATCAGCAGGATGATTTCAGAGAGGCCTGGAGAGACTTGCATGAATTGATGCTGGGTGAAATGAGCAGAACCAGGAGATCATTATACACGGCAACAACAATATTATATGATGATCAACTCTGATGGACATGGCTCTCTTCAACAATGAAATGCTTCAAACCAGTTCTAATTGTTCACTGAAGAAAGCCACATACACCCAGAGAGAGGGATATGAAATGTGGACCACAACATAACATGTTTCATGTTTTCTATTGATGTTTGTTTGCATTGTGTTTCCTTTCTCTGATTTTTTTTCTTGTAGATACGATTTTTCTTGCACAACAATGATAAGTGTGGAAATATGTATACACATATTCGATTTGTCAAGTATTTTAACATAATTAACATGTAGTGGATTTCCTGCCATCTAGGGCAGGGGTGGGGACTAGAGGGGAAAATGTGTAACAGAAAGCTTTGTAAGGGTTAATGTTGAAGAATTACCCATACATAAGTTTTGCAAATAAAAAATAAAAAAATAAATAAAAATGGTGTTTATTCAATCATACCGGACACTCTGTGAATCTATTTGGGATTTTCTTGGCAAACATACTGTAAGGGTTTGCCATTTCCTTCTCCAGCTCATGAGGAAACAGAGGCAAACAGGGTTGAGTGACTTGCCCAGGATCGCACAGCTATTAAGCATCTGAGGCTGAATTTGAACTCAGGGAAATGAATCCTCCTGACTCTAGGTCCAGTACTCTATTCACTGGCTGCCTGAAAATGTTTATAATGCAGATTAAATTTAAAAGTGTGTCCCTTGAGAAAGCAATTTATCAGCATGCCCTTGGTTACAAATCCTAAATTACAAATAATAATGATTTACATCTACGTTTTCAAAGTGTTTTACAGATGATATTGGGTCAGACAATGGCAAACCTACATCGCCTAGGGAACTGTGCAGCCAGATCTTCATTTCTCAGGAAACTAGTGCCTGGTTTTGTCATGAGAGATCTGATGGGGTTCTTAAATCTTAGATGGGGGTTCTTAACCATTTTTGTATCATGGCCCTCTTTGGCTGCCTGATGAAGCCTATGGACCCCTGCTCAGCCAAAGGAATGAATATATAAATAGTGTCTAACAAATCCATTAAGACGACTCAGGGTATTGTAAACTTCCAGTACCCCTCCATCCACTCAAAGAATGGCTAATGACCCAGGGGAAGTCAGGAGAAATCTGCTCATGACAGCATATTCTTCACTTACTCAGCTCTTCTAACTACAGGATCTGTGCCTCGGTGGGGTCATTAGCAGGGTTCTGCCCACCTCCAACAGAGGAAATCCTCTTTCGCTCAGAAAAACGGAAGTGGGATGCCGCCTCATTCTGCTACTTACAAAGATCCTCGGTGGATTCCGGGGAGAGAGTAGCCATGGACTCGTACAGCTCCTCATCACAGCCAGGATTGAGGGAACATTTCATTAGCAAGTCTGTGGAGAGGTGGGCCATTGACTCATACATGGATTTGTCTTCCTCCCCTTGCATTAACTCTTCCTTAATGTGACTCTTCAGCATGTCCACAGTTTCCTGAAAAAAAGAGACAATACCCATCAGGCCCAACTTAAGATGGAATGGTGCTCTGGAAGAGGCTGCTTGATAGTGGCCATGTCTATTGGCTGCTCCAAAATGGGAAGGAAGTTATAGGATGGAAGAAAGGTGATTGAGCAAGACTCTTGGAGAGCCATCAAACCAACACTCAATAGGCAATACAGAGATAAGCTTAATTGTTCTTCGGGCTTTGGTTTTGACTCAACCATTCAATTCCATAGACATTTATTAATGTCTACTATGTACCAGGCACTCTACCATATCATGTGTTATTACTGTTATTCAATTGTTTTCCTAGTGCCTGATGGTCCACGACCCATTTGGGATTTTCTTAGCAAAGACACTAATGGTTTGCTATTTCCTGCTCTAGTTCATATTACAGATGAGGAAACAGAGGCTAATAAAGTTAAATAACTTGCCTAGCTAGTAAGGCTGTATTTGAACTCAGGAAGATGAGTTTTTCTGACTCTAGGCCTGGCACTCTATTCACTGGGCCACCTAAGCCATTCTCCCTGACATTTGTAGGCCCTTAATAAACGTTTATTGCTTGATTGATATGTATAAAGAAAATGTATGTACATATAAGATTAAAAATAAATGTTATATCTGGCAGTGGAGAAGAGGGGAAGTGAAAGGGATTATTGAAAGAGCAGGAGAGAAAGCATGACTTTCATGGGACCAAACCATGAACCAGGACTGGAACTTTTTTTTTCTAGCTAGAAAAACTGCTGCTTTCCCACTATGCACAGTGATTTAATTTGAGAGTACTGACTCTGTTTCCAAGTACTTGGGGGGGGGGTGATCAAAGTCAGTGATGAGAATTTGGATTTGCTCTATTAGGAAACAAAGAATCCTTGCAAAATCCTTAGGAAGGTAGAGACAGTGTATAGGCAAGCTGGTTTTTAAAGGCAGCTTCGAAGTTGTATTAGATGGAGAAGCAGTTGGTTTGAAGGAGGCTCCAGGAAGGAGGCTGCAACTGTCCCAGAAAAAAAAAATGATGAGAAACCAAGTTGAGACTTCTACTTTAATGAAGGAATGAAAGGGTCAAATTTAGATTCACTATAAATTCAAAAGCCATCTTTAAAATTCACTCTTATGTAGAAATAAATGAAAGAAATTAATTTTACTATAGAAACAGCTTTCTATATCTTTATGCTCATGTATAAATTAGTGGAAGGTACCCAGGCAACATATATCTGCTCAGTCCTAGATTTATAACTACTATATATATAGGGTTATAGTGAAACTTGTAAAATGGTTTGCCAATTTTTCTTCAGTTTTCCAGTCATGACCCCATTTGGGGTTTTCTTGGCAAAGATACAGGATGTTTTGCCATTTCCTTCTTCAGATCATTTTACAGATGAGGAAACTGAGGCAATCACAGTTAAGTGACCTGCTCAGGGTCTCACAGCTAGAAAGTGTCATGTGTTTGATTTGGCCCTTCCAGGGTCAATGCTCTGTCCACTGTGTCACCTCACTGCCCCAAGATAATTTCTTGTTAAATGACTTGCACCAAGTGATTTGTCCAGGGTCATACAGATTCAGGTCAGAAACAGATTTTGAACCTTGGTTTTCCTGATTCCTGGATTGTCACACTCCACTCCACTGGTTTCCCATGGTTGTAAGGGAGCAAGCTTAGGAAACAAACATTTTCCTCAGTACTTCTGAACCCCAAGCCCATGCCCTGCCCCAGCCTTACCACGTATTCGTCAATGAACTGCCGCAGGTCCTTGTAGCCATACTTTTCAGCAATGGTGTTGGGATAGTGACCGTGCTTGTTGGCCACACTGTAGGCTTGCAAGGCTCCAGGGCAGGTCAGCAGCAGGGCCGTGAGATTTTTCAGTCCATATTTTGCAGAAAAATGAAGCAAGGTGGGCAGCTCCTCATCCCGCTGAGCTGAAAAAACATTGAAGAAAACAGCCTAAGAAATGGCAGTAATGGTGTTGGACCCTCCTGTTGAATGCTAAAGTTAAGGGAATGGTACCAGCAGAGGAACATGGGAGGGACACCATCAGAACCCTGCTCATACTTTTTGGTCAGAGCTCAAAAGTAGAAAGATGAGATGGTTTTTTTGCCATGAACGCAGAGTCACGTCTGGGGAACTATAGCCTTGGCTGGCAGGGGAAACTAATATTAACTTAAAAGTAACCGGCATTCTAAAGAGATCTCAAGAACCAGGAACCTTGAGCTGTAAAGGACCTTCATTTTGAAGAGGAACAGCTGAGATCTGAACTGAGGTCTTATGATTCCAAGTTCAGCAATCTTTCCAGAATGCTACACTGCCTCCCGGAAATAATACAATTATACCTGGAAATTTCAGTGAGCTTCAAAACTGTGATGTGTAGTGGGTTAGATAACAGAAGTCAGCCTCCTAGTTTTTCTATCTAGTTGTATGTTGTGCATATTTCATTTAGTTTCCTCATATTAAAACACAGAGATGGTGTTTTCCGCAAAGGAACATCATGGGAATTAATGAGTCAATGTTCATTAAGATACAAGCAGAATGGGCAGTGGGAAAAGTCCTAGATTTAGGGGCAGAAGAACTGAATCCTTGATCTACAACTTACCACACATGTTATTCTGGGCAAATCACATCACCTCCCTGGGCATGGACTGACTATGAATTTAAGGTCCTTCTAGTTCTGGAAAGGACCAAATCTGGGATCCTTCAAAATATAGATTATGACCATTATGGGTAAAGTTCCTGAAAATATACCCACATATTATTCAGGGTTAGACCATGAACCCTAGGGTTTGTTGGAACCATTTTATACTAGATCATGAAAACTGGTTGTCAAATTTTTAGTATGAACATTTACACTTAGAAAATCAGCAAATGCTATACATTAGGGCTTGATTTATTATTTTGTTGAGTGTCTCAGCTTGCAAATATGACAAGGAAAATGCTGCTTCTGCAGATTAAACCCAGAAGTGTATACTGCATGCATTTCCCCCAGCCTAAGGAGCCAGTTGTTAAATAATTACCAAACATACCCCATTATAGAAAGAAACATTGAATTAACAATCAGGCTCATTTTTGTCATTACCCAGTTCTAGACCTCAGTTTTCTCAACTAAAATGAGAGCGTTGATTAAATCTATAAAGGTCCTTCTAAATAGTCTATGAGTTTACAAGATTTTATAAGTTTAAAAGCCATGTGTGACTTCATCTTGACTGAAGAAATTTCCTCTTCTAATGCATATTGAAACTTTTGTGTATTTTTTAGTCTTCAAGAGTTACCTAAAGCAGGGCTTTTTAAAACTTTTTTTCACTTGTGACCCTTTTCATTAGAAATTTTTACATGACTGGGTATATAGGTATATAAAATAGATATATTTACTATTTCAAATATTTACTAAGACTAAATCATAATTTTGCAACCCCAATATTCAGATATGGGACCCCAAATTGGGTCAAAACTCACAATTTAAGAAGGTGGGGCCTAAAGCACTATAGATTAAATGCTTGCTTAAGGTCACACAGCCAAATAGGAGTCAGAAGTTGAACCTTTTGAAACCCAGGTCTTTGGGGCTTCAAGTTTCTGTCTACTATGCCACATTTTCTCTCATGAGAATCATAATTTTATGTTAAAAGACTATAATGATAATAATGATAAATAACATTTATATAGTGCTTACTACAACTATTGTCTCATTTGATCTTCATAATGACTGTGCTATCATTAGCCCCATTTTACAGATGAGCACTCTGATTCAAGGCTGGAGTTTGCATGACTCTGGTTCTCTAGGGCTCATCTGTATACTTACTGGTCATCATATCCTCTTCTTCCAGTTGGTTGATTCCAAACAGATGCAGCCCACTTGCAGGAATATTTTTCTTGAGAGACTCAGTTAGAAGTTTGTCAAGGGTCTCGATGTTGTAGGGCACAATTTTAAAGGCCTGAACACACATAGAAGTGAAGACAATCAGCTTGAAGGTCCCATTGACTTGTCAAAAAGGGAACATTTGCAAATTAAGTTCCTTTACCCCCAAAAGTTTGACTTTGTCTAAATAACTATACCTGGCACATGAACTCCACGGGATTGGCTGCACTAGCCAATAAGCTCTCAATTTCTTCCATGTCAGTGTAATAGCAGACAGTTGCTTCACATACCATGAGGTCACCTGAATAAACTTTCAGATAAACATCTCCTGAAGATAAGTCTAAGCAAAAAAGACAGACATTAATGAAATGGGAATGATCCAAGTCAGAACTATGTAATGTGTACAGCAGCTGGAGTTCATGAGTTATGGGCTGCATGCAAAGCTCAGGGTTGAGGTTTTAGAAATGAGCTTGGAGCTGGAAAGAGAATTTGGGAGGTGATGGGAGTAGAGACAGGGAGAAGTTTTGCTCACACACAGGAAAGCTCATTGCTAGTTTTGTTCTTGGACTTGATGCAGGAACTCACTGAAACTCAGAGTTAAGTCACTAATTAAAGCTTACTAGGAAAGTTGGGTTTTTAGATTGCTGGTAAGAGAAAGGAAAAAAAAAACCCTGGATAACTAAGTTTTATAGTATTAAGTACTACTTCTAAAATAATACAGTCCTTCTGTCTAAATAATATAATATCTGACATTTCTATTGCATTATCATGTTGGGACCAAAAAAGGGAATAGATATTTATTAAGTATCTACTACTATGCACCAAGCACTGTGCTAAGTGCTTTATAAATATCTCATTTGGCCCTCAGAACAACTTTGGGAAGTAGGTGATATCATAATCCCCATTTTACAGATGAGGAAACTGAGGGTAGACCCTAATTAAGTGACTTGCCTAGGATCACATATTAAGAATCTGAGTCTATATTTAAACTCAGGTACACTGACTCCAGGACACTGAGTTCCCAGCTGCAAAATGCTTTACATAATGCTCTTTTTTGATCCTTATAATCATTCTCTTAGGTAGTTATTTTGTTATTGTCCAAGTTTTAAAGATGAGGAAACAGGCTCAGAGAATGTGCCATGGTTACTTTGTTAGTGTCAGAGGCAGGCTCAGGGATCTCCTGACTCCACATCCAGTAGGATGCCACACTGCCCCTCAGGCTGATCCTCCTAGATGGGCTTGTACTACCTAAAATTGGATCTGCCAATTCATGCTCCTTGCCTCCATCACATATGCCACATGCGTCAGTCTGCAGGATGGGATCAGGTGTGTGCTGGTCAAGACAGCTGATTGTTAAATTTCCAAAAAAAAAAAAAAAAGATACAAATTAGAGCTTGATTTATTCTTTTGTTGTCTAGAAGTATGAAAGTGATAAGACAAAATGTGAATAATACTGGTTAAACTTTGAATTGCATCATGTGTACCCTGTTTTCCCCCAGAGAGGCAGCTGTTAAATATTTATCAATACACTACTAGCTGAGATTCTAACACTACAGATTGAAGTTATGGAGGACTTTTTAAAAACTACAAGGTCATTTCTAAAGCTATTTATTTGGGGACCTGAACTTCCTTTTTTTTAAGATACCAAGGAACTCAGGATCAGGAGTCTGATTTGATATCTACTTCTTTCTTTTGGGTCTCTCTCTAGGTCAGATCATTTAACCTTACTGAATCTCAATTTCCTCCCAGGTAAAATAGGGCTAATGCTACCAGCCTCAAGAAGAGGTAGGAAAAAGTACAGTCCTGGTATCAGGAAATCCAGTTTTAAATTTCAGCTGATGCTTACCCATAATATCTCCATGGATACCATGTAAATTAACTGGGCTTCGATTTGCTCAATTCATAAAATCAGGATGATGCTAAGCATCACTAGCTTTCTTATAGGGTTTTATATACAAAATATTTTGTAAACCTTAAAAGAATCTATAAACATATCATCATCATCTCACTAGGTTTTTGTGAGATTTAACTCTTTGATTCATTTATTCATCACTAAGTATTTATAAAATACTCCATAGTAGGGACTTTAATTTAAAACAAAAGAGTTCCCCTCAAGTAGATTGCCTTCTGTTGGAGGGAGGGAAAGCCTAATGTATATATACATGATGCCTTAGTATTGCTGCAGTTAGAGTTAAAGTGATATTTGTAAAAAATAAAATAAAATAAAATAAAAAGGCCTAGCTGTCCTGCTCAAGGAGGTCATGGGATTCCCTATTTTCACTAAAACAAAAAAAATTGGCATTTAAAACTCTTCACTGTCACTTAGTATAGTTGCACTAATATTTTTGGGACACCCTATATAAAATAAATTCTAAATAGACACAAAATGACTACAGAGTATTAGAAGAAGAGGAGGTAAGGGGCTGAGAAATCCCAGGGAAGACTTTGTATGGGAGCTGATCCTTGAGTTGACCTTGGATGAACACTAAGGATTCTCAGAGGCAGAGGTGAAGAAGCTAATTTGTTCCTGAAGTGTTTCAGACAGACAAAGCATGTATAAAAGCAAAAACTAAAGATGGATTGTCTTGAATTATAAAATGCTAAACAATGTATGCAGTGTGTTTGGCTCATCAGTAGCAATAATTAACCATCTAAAGCATTGGTTATAAGATTCTTGAGCTGCTGAATTAAGGAAGGGAGAAGAAAATTAGTGGAATCCTGCTTCCTGAACATTAGTTTAAGTTGGTAGTGTTAAAGATCAACTTACTGGGGGCTTTTATAGAAAGAGTGTATTCATTCTCCAGCTTGGCAAGCACACGTACTGCAGGGGAGTTGTTAGGAGAGAATTCAGCTTCTGTCTTCACTTGGTTATCCAGCTTGCATTTCACAATAACATAAACTGTTGTGTTCACCTAAGAGGAAAACAAGTAAATCTACAGTGTTTTCTTATCCATTTTTCAATTAGAAACCTAGAGGTTGCCCTATGCCAGGCAGCCCTCCAAGATTCTAGTCCTTATTATTGTTACTGGCTATGGTGAAGTTGATTCTCACTTGGGAATTCATTTTCCTCTTTTATAATATCAGGAGACAACCTTACCTCCTAAGTATTCATGCCCTAAGAGCCCTTAGGGAGGACATCTTGTTTTCTGGGTTTTCCCACCAAAATACCAAAATCTCATTCATTTCTTATTGCTAAGTAAGCAGCCCTATCAGACTGCGAACATCTTGCTGCAAATTTTACAGTTTTAGTCACAATTATTGCTTAGCTTATTATATACCTTTTCCCATAAAATTCTTCCTTTATCTCAGGAAGGTATGACAAATGTCAACTTTTACTGCTAATAAAGTAACCTGCTCCTGGTACAAGTGGCTGTTGGCTGGGGTTCAGGCCTGCTACCTTGCCCCTGGCATAGTCATATCTTATCATTTAATCAAAAGTAATCACCTATTTTACACATTACGTGCTAGAAATTGGGAACATAAAAGCAGACAAAAACATGGTCCCTGCCCTCAAGGAATTTACATTGTAATGGAGGAAACAACATATTAAAAAACAATTTATATCCTATTTATCTTATCTATCAATCCATCCATCCATCCATCCATCGGAGGAAATAACATACAAATAACTATTTACATTCTATTTGTCTTATCTATAGATACATCCACTCACCTGTCTATTTGCCATCTATCCATCCATCCATCCATCATTCTATTCACCTGTCTTTTTGTCTATCTTTTGGTCGATCAATCAATCTATCTATACAGTAGACATAACATAATCTCAGAAGAAAGGCTCTATTCAATGGAGGAGGTAGAAGGAATAAAAAGAAATACCTCTGGCAGAAAGTGGGATTTGAGCTGGGTCTTGAAGGAAGCCAGAAAGTGGAAGAGAGGAAACAACATTCTACCACCACCTTTCTCAAAGTCACATTAGAATGAAGACTCTATGAAAGGCTAGCTAAGAAGAAAAGTATCCCTTCCTGAGACTTTCAGCAGAATGTGATAAGGTCCTTACCCCACAACGAATTCGGTTTGGCTGCACCACCATCAGGTTCTCTGGTGTGGTCTCCTGGGAACCGTTCCTCTGAGGAGAGGAAATATTCTCAGAGGGAAGAGGAGCCTTCTCGTCTTCAGCCTCAGTGTCGGTGATGGAATCACAGCCAGAATCTGTGGACAAAAGGATGGTAGAGGTCATGAGAGGAGCAAGAAGGAGGAGAAACACAGAGCTCATGTTTTCATGTGGTCAATTCCCTACCTCCCCCCTTTCTTACTTATGAAAGCCCCAAAACCTTTCCCAGTGGAAAATCATTCAAGATGTCCAAAAAAAAAAAAAAAAGCCTGTAAAATAAGCAAATCTGGAAATCTGGGCAAAAGACTGAGGTAAGGGAGAGGGAGAGGAGAAGACTAGGACATAATTAAAAAAAAAAAAAAAAAAAAAAAAAAAAGCTTTGCAATGCTACAGGAAAGGCAGTTAGTTAGCTAGGCCAGAGGGTCTGGAGGACAAGATACAGAGTGAGCCTACCAAGTGTCCATCACGTGCTAATTCTTAATTGCTTCCTCTCTGCCCCTTTGTTAAGAGCTGGCTTCTAAACTGATCAAGTGAGTAATCAACATTTATTAAGCTATGTATGAGGCACTAACCTAGGACTTAGGGAAAGAAGGAAATATGCATTTAAGTGTCTACATGTGGCAGGCACTGAGTTAAGCACTTTTACAGATAATATCTTTTTTGATCTTCTCATTTACAAGGAGCCATGAACCACAACAACCAAGAATTTTACAAAGATAAATACTGGGGAGAAGCTTCAGTCAGAGAAATAAATACACAGTGCTAGATGTATTCTAAAGTCATCACTGCCGGCTTTCAGATTAATCCACTTAGGAAAAGCAAATAAGGTTTGTTAAAGCTGGAACCATAAAGGGTCTCAGGATTGGTGTTGCTCTCCCAGCTCCTGGTGGAAAGTCATTGTTCTCTTATTGCTATGCTGTGTTTCTCTTGATTGTAATTATTGGCCTATGTGATTCTATATTCCATTCTGCCCTTGCAACACCTGCAGAGAGATCTCCCAGTGACTGTGGAGACTTTCGGTCTCCAGACTTGTTCTGTCTTTGGGGACTCACATCCTCTCTCTCTTCACCTTGCTTCCTTCCTTCAGTCCCTGGGCCTCTCTTGGTTTCTGTTTACCTGGCTCTAGGGCCATATCCTCCACTCTGCCCCTGCACTGTCTGGAGATCTCCCAGTGGCTATTTATGGAGATATGTTGCTTCTCCAGATGGGTTCTCATTTCTGATACTCAGACACTCTTTCCCATCTCCCTCCATTTCCTGGCTGGTTTCTGACTACATTGCTGTCCTCACTTCCTATATTCCATGGATACTTACATTCGGTTCCCCTGATTGTCTGCTACTCCTGATATAGCACAATGCATTATATAAGTGCCAGATTATCTAACATAGTTTGCAAATGCTATAGAAGACAGATGGGGTGACTTGTATTGCCCCCAAATAAGAGAGAGGTCACTATGAGGTACAAAGGACATTGGAACTGATCTGACATAGAAGAGGCTGTACATACAGTATGTATAAGGTAAAACTAGTAAGTAAAGGATTCATGGGGATTCATGGATGTAATGGGATTTAACTCAAAAGTCAAAAAGTATCAAATTGACCCAGGTCTTAAAGAAGGTATAGGGATGTAGTGTGGCAAGTTAGCAAATCAACAAATACCTACTATGTGTCAAGCACTAAGTAAAGTGTCAAGGAAACAAAAAAAAAAGGCAAAAACAAATAGTCCCTTGCCTTTAAGGAGTTCATAGTTCAATGAGGGAGATGATATGTAATATACACATATAACATATTTATATGTGACATACATGTAACATATAGAACAAATATATATATATTATATAAATATATATATATATTTGTTCTATATGTTACATGTATATGGGGGCAATATATTTATATATATATATAATATATATAAACAAGTTATATGTGGAATAAATTGGTTATCTTTATAAAGGGAGGCATTTATATAAGCAACAACACCTGGACCACTGGTTCATTTGTAGCAGAAAAAGACTATCCTTGCTCCTTTATAAGATGGGATGATGGGGAAATGTCATATTTCAGATCACCTAGGATGTCACCTGCCCCTTTTTCTCTTTTAGCAAGACCAAGGTTTAAAAGGCTCTGGATCACTGCAGAGATGAAGTACACACTCCCCTCCTGGATCTTAGGTATCTGGAGCAACAGAGAATGTAGGCCCCTCTTCCTAGTTATGACTCTGTGTACTTCCTAAGGTCATTTTGTGTTATATAAAGATTGATTTCTTGTTCAGGGACAGATTGGATTGATTGCCATTCAAAAAGCTAATTCTGAGTTTCTATGAACATAAATAAAGGCAGAGAGGCAAGGGAACCTAGAGAGTGTGTTTAATGAGCAGTGGGAAAACCGCCTTGACTAGAATAGAGGGTGTGTTTTAGCCAAAGGAAGGAATTAAGATTGAAAAGGAAAGGTGAGAGTGAAGGGGTTATGGGAAACAATAGAGGATTGCTGTACAGTCTTCTACAGGGAAGTGACATGAAAGCAATAATTTGGAAAGATTAATCTGCCAACAGTGTGCAGGATGAATTAAAATGGGAGAGGCAAGAGGTATTGGAATCTCCACCTGGAGAACAGCTGCTTGCTAATTGAAAGTAAATGCTAAGACAATTCTTTTTGGTTGGTAGTGTGTCTACAATTTTAGATCAGAGCATGATATTATCATGTGACTTGTCACAGTTGAATATGGTCAAGCAGTCATCAAGTCCAGTGAGGCAATTAGGGTTAAGTGACTTGCCCAGGGTCACACAGCTGGTGTCAATTGTCTGAAACTGGATTTGAACTCAGGTCCTTCTAAATCCAGGGCCACTGTGCCAATTAGCTGCCCCACCAAGCTTTTTTAAAAAAATCTATTTCCATATTTCCATGTTGTGCAAGAAAAATTAAGACCAAAAGAGAATAAAACCATGAGAAAGAAAAAGCAAGCAAGCAACAACAACAAAAGGCTATACTTCTAACCACATTTAGTCTTCATATTTCTCTGGATGTAGCATTTTTCCATCAAGTCTTTAGAAAAAACTATTTTGATCACTATTTTAATACAATTGATTTCCTTTGTAATGTTATATATCTTATTTTATTTTAAACATTATTCTGAAAAAGAGTCCATGAGCTTCAAAGAAGTCCATGGCACAAAAATGATTAACAACTCGAGGTATGGTATACCTAGGGTCGTATTAGGAGATGGTGGGGAGGAGTCTGGCCTTATAATTTCATCAGCATAAGGAACTTCCAGGGTGGTAACATCCTTTGTTGATACAGATCAGCCCCTCCTAACTTATGGCCTTGAGAGAGAGTTCCTTGTGTCACTAAGAGGTGGGGGGGGGGGGGAGTAAGAGCATGAAATACATAGAAGACACTCTTCTAGAGAGGATACTGAATGATAAATCAGAGGGAGAAAATCCATGAGTGAAGATATGAGCTTTGGTTATTGATTTTTTGATTGTTTGTGTGTGTTATTATTGTTGTACCTATTGCTGTTTAAATACTTTTAGTAAGTGCTTTGAAAGTGGGGAAATAAATTGCTTCCAAAGCACAATCTAATGCACACAAAGGAAACGTTATAATTAATTTTTTGCTGGGCTCCTGAGTGATAATGGGATAGACCAGGTACAAAGACCAAGACTGGCAGGCTTAGACCAATTGAGGATGGCCAACAGTTAATGCAGATATGGGGTCATGGCTGCAAAGATCCAGCACAACCAAGAGTCCAACAGTTCCATGGAAGCAGAAGAAAGTAAATAGTTAAAGTAATTGGATCAAAGAAACCTCCTTTTGTTTTAGGAAGAATAGAACAAGATAATAGATTCTAGACAGAGAAGCCAAAGACAATGTCTCAGCTCCAGTCCAGACAAAGCTGGACCTCTGACTTATCTGGACCAGACCATTAGTCTGATGCCACTGGCCTCCTTGCCATTTCTTGCGCACAACATTCCATTTCAGGCTTGGTGACTTCACTGGCTAATACCCATGACTGAAATTCTCTCCTTTTCCTCCATCTCTTCCTTTCCCAGAATTCTTTCAGATCCTATCTTCTGTAAGAAGCTTTCCAGATCTCCTTTATTGCTTGTGCTTTTCTCTTTAAAATAATTTCTAGTTTGTTATATATATATATATATGTATGTATATATGAATACATACACATCTATCTATCCATATATTTATCCATCCATTCATCTATTGTTCTATCTATCCCTCCATCCATCTTATTTATCTATCTACCTGTTCTATCTACTTGTTCTGTCTGTTGGATGGATGCCATCCATCCATCTATCAATCATTCTATTGTTCTATTTGTCAGTGTGTCCCTTAGTCTATACACATACATAAGATAGGTACCTAGATGACACAGTAGATAGAACACTGAGCCTGAAATCAAAAAGACATAGGTTCAAATCTGGCCTCAGAAACTTACTATCTTGTGACTCTGGATAGGCAATTAATATCTGTCTACCTCAGTTTCTTCAACTATAAAATGGGGATGATAATAGCATCTAACATCCCAGGATTGTTGTGAGAATCAAAATGAGATATCTGTAAAGCACTTAGCATAGTGGCTGGCACATAGTAGGTACTCTCTTAAGTGATCATTGCTGCCTTCTTCCCTTGTTTATACATAGTTATTTGCAGATTGTTCCATTAGAATGTGAGGTCCTAGAGAATAGGGAGTGGTGGTGTTGTTTTTGCCTTCTCTTTATCCCCAGAACATAGTATAATGCCTGGCATATAGTAGCTGCTTAATAAATGTTTGTCAACTTGATTCATCCAGAAACAGAAATCAAGTTTTATTTAAATTCAGCAGACATGCACTGATTACATACATAGCACAAGAGGAGGTACACAGATAAATGATACTCAGTTCCTTTCCTCCAGAGTCTCAAATGAATAAGAGAAATAGGATATATATAGAAATGTTTTTTTTTAAATCATAAAAAAATCATTTAAAATGTCATTAGAGGCTACAGTGCTAAGTGTGCTCTGAGGAAGGATAAGATCTTTTTTGCAAGGTTTTGAGCCCTATAAAGTTGTTGACTGCGTTAGATGGACTTGGCTCACTTTGGGTGAAAAGTGAGCAGTAAGATGAATTTGACTCATTTTGCCAGTTTCCAATGAAGACAGTGGTCTGGCAGGAAAAAAAAAACAAACCTGTGGCCTACTCAATTTCAAGCCTGTTTGGACCTGACTCAAAATTGACTCTGACTCACAGAAGCTGCCCTATTTATTTAACCCATTTAATGGGTCCAGGGATGCCTCAATTTTCCAAATAAAAAGTTCCCTAAGGTGATCCAGAGCACAGGGCTTTTCTGAATGCTTTCCCAAATAAGCACTGCCTTTCTGGGATTTATGTACTTAAAAGCCACAGGCTGCAGCTGAGATGGATTTTTTTTTTAAACAAAATAAGAGATGAAGGTCAGTACATTCAAACAGCGGTAAACCATAATTGCTACGGAGCCCCTTAAAAGCTTGTTGTAAAAGCTCCAAAGTGGCTAAATGTAATCCGCCTCAAAAGGAGGTCAAACAATTTTGAGGTTGTGAATGCTTCAATTTTACACATTAGTGCCCTGGCTCTTCCCTTTCCCTTGATAAAGTTCCATCAGTGAGGAAAAGCAGTTGAGCATGGGTGGGATTGGGATCATGGGGGCCATAACAGCAAATACAATTCCTGTATTTAGAAACAGCATGTATTTAGAATGGGGCAAATAGTCTTAACTATGAAGTTAAAGAAAATCCTCGAGGATGGCAAGAAACAAAATGTACTGATCCCAGTGTGAAGGGTAAAATCATTTCCAGAACAATGGCTATCATAGGATCTAAGTTTCCTTGGGGAAGGTCCTACCCTTCCTCACACCCAATAAAGATATCCCTTCTATAGCCATCCTTGGTATCACAATTGGGATTTTCCTACTTAATACGTTAATTTAATTTATGCCTTTGGTGGATATCTGAGGCACTCTGCTGAGTGTTGAAGATGTAACAAAGAATAAAAACTGCCCAAGTTTATATTCTAATGGGAGAAACAACAAGGACATATTAAAGCATGCAACATAAATGTAAAATGGATAAATAGCTATAAAGTAGCTACAGTATAAGCTGAATAAATATATACAAAGTAGCTATTATATAAAATAAGGTATGAGATATGAAGAAACATAAGGCAAGTTCCTTGAGAACAGGGATTGTATGTCATCAAGGGTCTCTATTATATATTACATTTTCCCAGGCTTCTCTGCTAAGAAAGGAAGGGTAGCATAAAAGATAAAAGATTTTTAGCATTTGAAAGGCTTAGGTTTAGACTCCTTGCTATATGTCTATGGATAATTTATGTAACCTCCCAGGGCCACAAGCAACCTTCTAAGCAAGGGAGAGCTGGTAAATGTTTAACAACTGGCTCTCTGGGAAAAATTCAATTTCTAATATTAACATCCTCTCCATCACTTTCTTAAGTCTAGACAATCAACAAAATAGCAAACAAATCCTGATTTGTGGCATTTGTCAATTTCCAAGATATAAATGCTACAGTGAAAATTTAACAACTAATTCTCTGGGGAAAGTTTAATCTCCATTATTAACATTTTCTCCATCTCTTTCTTAAATCTTAACAATCAATAAAATAGCAAACAAATCCAGATTTGTAGCATATGCCAATTTTCAAGGTATAAATGCTTATAGTGAAAATTTAACAACCAGCCAGCTCTTTGGGAAAAGTTTTATTTCCTTTATTAATATTCTCTCCATCATTTTTTAAAGTCTAGACAATAAAAACAATAAATCAAGCCCTGTTGATTTCCGAGATATAACTGCTCATGTTGAAAATTTAACAATTAGCTCTGGTAGGAGGAGCAGCCTCCAGCATATTCCTGCCTCTTTATAAGTTATAGATAAGTGGATGATCTACATCATCAAAGGGAGTGTGTTTCCATTCTATGAGTTTCACAACCCAATGAAGGTAGGGGTGGAGAGCAGAGAACCAAGGTTGCATCTGGGGAAGGGATGAGGTAGATAAAGTCTCCCAGATGGCAGGTGACTTAGTGATTCAGAAGTAGCTGTTTGGTTTCTCAGAAACTGCTAAAACTGAACTCATAGGTCCGGGAACGTGAAATCCACAAGTTATGGCACCTCTAAGGGAAACCCTGGAAAATGCCTCTCCTATACCCCCATGCTACACTAAGGAAGAAAAGAAAGATTTGATGTTTTAGAACAATTTCAGGTGAAATGTTTACCCAAAGGAAGAAAAGAAAGATTTGATGTTTTAGAACAACTTCAGGTGAAATGTTCTCACAATGACGGCCAAATTTTAGGAAGACGTTCATGATTTGCAAAGTAATAAGTGTACAGCACTTTCCCAACCTCTCTTTGCTGTGAAGGGGTCACCAGGATGCCCCTCTAGGAGCCTCCCATTTAAGAGAAGGGCCCAGGCCAGCTGTGTTCACTATGTTCTCTGGGCTCAGCTGCTGATTCTACAGACCACACACACTTATCCTGACCCTTCCCCACCCCTTCCCATTTCCTTTTAATACACTATCTTCCTATTCTATTGTAAGCTCCATCAGGACAGGCACTGGCCTTCCATTTGTTTCTGTTTATATTCCCAGCACTCAGCACAGAACCTGACATGTTAATAAACGTGCACTTAATGAATGCTTGTATATTGGGTTTACATATATATCTTATCTCCATTTTGTTTAGCCCTTTCAGGTGTGTCTGCTTTTTCATGACTCCATTTGGGGTTTTCTTAGCAAAGATACTGTCGTGGTTTGCCATTTCCTTTTCCAGCTCATTTTACAGATGAGGAAATTGAGGTAAAAAGGGCTAAATGATTTGCCCACTGTCACACAGATGGTAAAAGTCAAAGGCCAAATTTGAACTCGGGTCTTCTCTATCCATCTAGCTTCCTTCCTTACCTTCTCCATTAGACCGCAAAATCTTTGAAGACAGAGACTATTGCTCCAGCCTCTTAAATGGCTTCTCTACCTTGTTTAGGACTGCCAGATTAACATTCTCAAAACACTGCTTTCACTGCTACATCTTCTTTCAATAACCTACAGTAGCTCCCAATTGTCTACACATAAAATCCAAACCCTTTGGGTTGTCAGGAAAAACCCTCAATATGTGGTCCTTTCCAGCCTCATCTGTGACTATTCACCCAACATAATCCCTCTAATCCTGTCAAAAAGGTCCTTTTACTTGGTTTTATTTTACTTTCCTTTTCAAGGAAGTGTGAGGCATTTATTCTGCCCTCTAAGAGCTCAGGATTGTCTAAGAACACACACTTGCACATGAACATACAATTTGTATATATTCATCCATCCATCCATATGCATAAATGTGCAAAGAAGGGTGTGTTTATTGATTGTGCACTCAAGGAAGCCTCTGAAGCTGAGATGCAACAAAGTATGGATCAATTCTCTGCCACTTGTGCTAATTTTGATCTAATAATCAACACTGAGAAAAAAACAGGTTGTTCTCCACCAGCTAGCATCATGTATACCTGGATCAATTTATGGCAAATGGAGAAATATTCAACACCGTGGATAAACTCACTTACCTTGGCAGTATACTTTCCAGGAACGTATACAGAGATGAGGAGGCTGTTTCATGCTCAATATTTGGGAGACTCCAAGGGAAAGTATGAGGGAGAAGAGGTATTAGACTAACTACCAAACTGAAAGTCTACAGAGCTATTGGGCTGACCTCATTGTTGTACGCCTGCAAACCCTGAACAATCTATTAGTGCCATGTCAGGAAAGAAAATCGCTTCCATTTGAATTGTCTTAGGAAGATTCTGAAGATCACCTGGCAGGATAAGGTACCAGATATTGAAATCTTTTTTTGAATTGAATTGTCAACCATTCAAAAGTTACCTCAGAAGGCATAACTCCAATGAACTAGCCACATTGTTCAAATACCAAATGTATATTTGCCTAAAAGCCTATTTTACAGAGACTTCACACAAGCCAGGTTTTCCACATGGTGGTCAGAAGAAGTAATACAAAGAAGTGATCTCAAAATCTCTCTGAAAACTTTGGAATTGATTGTGTGACATGGGAGATACTGACACAGGACCACTCACCACCCAGCATGGCGTGCCCTCAATCAAAGAAGGTGCTGTGTTCTATGAGCAATAAATGCAGAATTTTGGTAGCTCAGAAGAAACTTGAAATGCACAAATTTAGAGAATCCACCCAAATGTTCATGTGAACTCTGTGCCTGACCCGTGGTAAAGCATTCCAAGCTCTTATCAGTCAGATTATTCACAGTTGAATGCATTGTTCCATGACTCTAACATAGAGATATCATATTAATCTCTTTGAGAATGAAAAATAATAACCAACCATATGTACACAAATATGTGTATATATTTAAATCTGACCAAGTCAGGTCCTGACCTCAGGATCAAATTTACCTTCCAGGACACTAATTTGATGGTGCCTTACATTGACTCCTTTCAGTTGCTTCCCTGACTTACTAAACTTCTCATGGTCACTACGTGTGTGTGTGTGTGTGTGTGTGTGTGTGTGTCCCTCAATTCCATGTGCCCAAATGTATCCTTTCCTTGATGCTTCTGCTAACCTCCAATAGTAATGTCCTCTTCAGCCCAAATCTGAAAATCCGAGATTCTTAATTTACTATCTGCTCTGACAACTGGTGACTGCATCTACTGTACCTGGCCCTCAGCATAGACACTCACCTTGTAATCTCTACTTTGTTGCTGCCAGCAGTCCCAATAGGTCACAATCAAGCTGGCCTCTGTCCCCAAAATATGCTTTACATATTCTTACTTTTACACCACCTGGATGCTCTTGAGCAATCAAGGATTAAGCCCACCATGTTCTAGGTGTCATGGTAGATGATAGGGATATACAAGGAGCTTATTCTATCAGCACATCACTTTGATCATTCATTCTTTTCAATATACCACATTGCTCCAAGAGGTTTTCAAATAAAGGCCCTAAATGACAACTTGCTAGGGATGGTCCACATTGACGGAACACTTTAAAGTTTCATACTACCACTCTGTAAGGTAATCAGTGCAAATATCATTGACTTCATTTTATGGATGTGGAAACTGAGGCTGTGAGAAATTAAATGATTTTCCACATAGTAGATGTCATGATCATCTTCTAAATCTAAGATTCTAAGGCCTGGGGATGTAATACTTTTCCTTCAGGGGAAGAAGAAAAGAAGAGATTACTTTCAAATAAAGGCAGTCTCTAAGCATAAATTAGGAGTTCTCCTTGCCTTCTTTCTGTTTGGAATTACTCTCTCTTCCCTAAATTTGGTCTGGAGCTGCTTACTTCTTAATCTGATGCATCTCTCCCTCACTCTATCTATCTCTTCTTCCTTCTCTAGATAGTTTTAGACAGAGGAACCTTAATGATTATGAATTTCAACTCCTTTCACAGATTAAAAAACTGAGGCCCAGAGAAGGGAAGTGACGTGCTCAAGGTAATTATTATAGATAACAAGTAGCAAAGGAAGAGAGAGCAGGACAGAGATCCTGTTTTGAAAAGGTTCTGTATCTGAGAATGGAGAGAGAAGTGAGCTGTTTCCCTAAGTCCTACTGTACTTCTCTTCCCCCTTGTTTATTTTCTAATTTAGGCATCTCATTCTCTTCTAAACACACCAAATGTTTAATAGTCTGCTTTATATCAGAGTTTTATTAAGGCCAAAGAGATGAGCTTACCTTGGGGGAAAAGAAAGCAATTGCTAAAGGCCATTAACAGAAAAAGAGGAGGAAGGAAAGGGGGTGGAGGAGGAAGAGAAAAAAAGAAGAAATTAGAAAGAAAAAGAAAAGGAAGGAAGGAAGGAAGGGAAGAAAAGAGGGAGGAAAGAGGGAAAGAAAAAAGAGAAGAAAAAGAAAGACAGTTTACTTGAGAAAACAAACAGTAATAAATGTTATTGCTATAAATTCATCATTTGCAATTACAAATGCTAACACTAATAATATCACATCTATGGCACTTTAAGGATAGGAAAATACTTTGCAAATATTACCTCATTTGGCTCTCACAACACCTTGGTGAGATTGATGCTATTATTATTCCCATTTTTTGGATAAGGAAACAGAGATGTAAAGTTTTTTGCCCAGGATCCAAAATGTCAGAGATTGGATTTGAACCTATATCCCCCTTTCCATTCCAACAGACCTGTTTTTTCAATACAATAATAATAATAGCTAAGTTCTATAGTATACAACTTGTAGAACCAACTTTTATGAGCTTTTATCATAGATACAAAAGTCTGTGGGTACAGGATGGCACAGTTCAGTTTGAATGACTCTTTCCTTCTGGGCACACATGCTACCTATGTCTCATTTCAGTAATTATTTACAAATCAGTGATTCCCTACTCTCTCTCTTGCCTACCTTGTTTAAGGAGAATTTTTCAAGCTACAAAATATCCCTTTCATCACAAGAAAAGCAGCAGTGCCCATGCCAGCTGCCTCTAGTCCTTCAAGATATACCCAGTCATCTTTTTGACAGAAAAAAAGCATCTCAGGAAATCCTAACTGCCAGACATTTACTGGCATTTCTCAGAAGATATTTACTGGTATTGTTCAGAAGGGAGAAGATAATACTGTCATTTCATGGTGTCAGCGTGATGACCACTGTACTGGAGAAGAGCCCACAAGATGACCAAAAAAAGAGGGAATGAAAAATCATAACTGGAACTGAAGTTTCCCCACATGCTGATTCACTGGCCAACTACCTCAAACATCTGGTTTCCCTCCCACCATTCAAAGCCCAAATGTGCTCTTATATCTCAATCCACCAGATAACTCTTTGTGGTCCTTATGCAGACCTCATCAACCTCCTTCCCTTAGCCCTCACTTACCTCCCAGATTCCAACCTCTACCAGGTAATCTCTTTCTGAAGCCTGTGAGGCTGTGTCGTTGTGCTCCTACTCATCAGTTTATCCTAAAATTCTTGGGTGGCCAAACTAATGCTATCCCAGGACCACATAAGGAAGGACTCACCTTCCTTGCTACCTGAAGTCCCAAAGACTCCTAAGAGAACTGAGGTTCTCTTAGAAAGGGGAAGGGGGTAACTGCCACAAAGGTTTAGTTATGAGATCTCCTCGATCTGAGCTAGTTGTTTCACTTGGTGGCTGTAGAGGAACTTGACAAGTATTTAAAAATAAAATTAGAAACAGGAGGTGACACCTTGGTTGTTTTTTTTTATTTCATTTTGCTGCCCCCCTCACTTACCTTCTTTGCAGAGTCAATAGAAATAGAATCCTCTCACTAGAAATTTAGTCCTGACAACTGAAAAGAGGAATATTTCTCTTCTTCTGCCCCATCTTCCATTCCTCAACAAGTTAAGCCAAGATTGGAGGAGGGGGCTGCTGACTCTCCTAACCTAGGGACAAAAGTTTTTCAGAGGCTGAACTTTGACTGCTTCGTGACACTTTGGACCATCTTTGTTCTATTCATTCCTCCTAATAGTATGAACTTAGGGGCCCTGCAGATCCTTTCAGTTATTCAGGTTTAGAACTCCAGTATCATCCCTGGTTCTTCTTTTTCTCTCAGTGCAACCCTATTCGATTATTTGCCAATTTCTATTGATTCTACCATTATGGCATCTCTCCCCTTCTCCTCCTCAGTTCAAGCCCTTCTCAGTCTTGTCTGGACTATAGCTACAGCCTCCTAATTAGGTCACTCTCTCCAATCTTTCCCCTTTTTTATCCATCCTCAACACAGGTGTCACATTCAAATTCCTACAGCATAAATTGGACAATGTTATTCTCCTGCTTAATAATAAATTCCCTTCTACAATCAAATTTTCTATTATGTGACCCTGGTGTATCTTTACAGGCTGATTTTACATTACTCCTTCCCTTCATCCATACATATGATGTCAAACTATATTTCCTGTTCATAGCATGAACACCTTTGTAGGCTGTCCACAAAGATTGCCCCCCACATGTTTGGAAGGATTTCCCTCTTCACCTCCACTTCTCTAACAGAACAACTTTAACTCCATGCTTTACCAGCATTTCTGGGCTTGTGCTGGCCAGCACATGTGTGATTCAAATGGTGTGCTCTAGTGAATCAGCTTCATTTTAATTGGCCTGACTTTCCCTACCCATGCAATGTGGGCCCTGGACTAGATGACTTCTTAATTTCTCCTTTCCCTCCAAATTTCTTTCATTTTAGTATCTCTCTTCTTTTTTTCCCCAAGGAAATAAAAAAGGTAAGCCACTTCATCCTTAGCTTCCTTGCAGGCTCAACATAGGTGCTATGTCCTACAGGAAACTTTTTTTTTGACACCCCCATTTGTTAGTTGTTTTCTTGCCCCTCATGTTAAATGGTATTTACATAGCTGTGTAAAGTGAATCCCTCTGGTAGAATGAAAGCTCCTTGAGAGCAGGGCCTGATTCATTTTTGTCTTTTTTATCTGTAGTATCTAGCACAGAACCTGACCTAAAATGGTTAATACTTGTTAAATTGAACTCAATTTTAAAAACTGAATTTAATTGAACTGAGTTGGACTCTTCTTTGCTAGGGTCCATGCCCTTTAATTAGCACTCATAGACCAGTTCTTACAATTCAAGGGAAATGAACTTTCAGAGCAATATATTGAAGGAAAGGGGGCCCAATAGACCCCTGTTTCATCTTTCAGGAAACCCCTGTGTTGCTAGCCAAGCAGGAGATACCACAGCTCCTATAAACAGCTTCCTCTTTCTTCATCTCTTTCCGACACTTATAAATGTATTTCCTCTTTTTATGTAAATAGGGGACAAATAGCAAAATGTAGCCACCTAACTGGATTCTAACAGGTCCCTTAAAATGGAAGTCTCTGACTTTCTGTTGGATAGAGTGCATCCAATCTAAAAGGTGATAATTTGCTTGTTTAAGAAGAAGTGGGAATTGTTGTGGTTTAATCAATTAAGTTCTTTTAGATCAGATGTCTTCAAAGAAAATTGTGGAAACATGACTAATATGGAAATGTTTAAAATGATTGTACATGTCTAAACTATATCTGATTACTTGCTGTCTTGGGGAGGGAGGTGGTAAGGGAAGGAGGGAAAAAATTTTGGAACTCAAAATCTTACAAAAATGAAAGTTGAAAACTATCTTTACATGTAATTGGAAAAATAAAATACTATTGAAAATTTTAAAATAAAATAAAATGATAAAAAAAAGGCTTGTGGAAATAAAACCAGGCCCATCAAGTCAAAATCTTCCTTCCCTTCATTTCCACCCATTAGTGATATAACTAAAGGAACTGCTTGAATTGTTATGCATTTCCTCCATTTAGGCCAATTGGTTCCATTTCTGATTTTGGATGCATTTATGATGTGAAGTGGGGTTGGTTACCTTCACTTTCTATTTCTAAGGTTTACTTTGCCATCCTCACTCATTTATGAGAAACTAGCATATGGGGTTTTCACAATATGGCCAGAAGGGTATTTCCTACGGGGCTGCCCACCAACACAGGCAGAGCTTGATATGTTGGTAAGTAGCTCCAAATCCAACTTGGAACTAGAAGGCCACCAGAGAGTTGTCCTTCACCTAGAATTTGCCATAGGAATGGACCTCAGACTTGGCGATTGTCTGAAACCATTTGGAATGAAAGGAATTTTCTGAAGCTCTTTAGTTCAGCTGCTTCATGATGGACCTGAAAGGAAGCTTACCTATTCATGAAGATAGCACTGTGAAATGAAAAAAACTTGGAAAGTGGAAAGAAAATGGTATATAAAGTCAAAAACTTGATTCCTGCATTTGCTACTTACTATCTATAGTATGTGGCTTTGAGCCAGTCACTTAGCTTTTTTTGGACCTTGGTTTCCTCATATGTAAACTGAAGGATTTGGACTAGATGAACCCTGAAGTCCCTCCTAGCTCCAGTTCTATGATCTCTGTTTCTGGATCACTAAATTTTAAGTCTAAAAGAGACCCCACACATGAAAACTGACAATGGGTGAGCAGAATAAGATAATTAGTTAAACTCAGAAATGAAAGGTGTGAAAATAACAAAAGTCTTGTTTTGCTATAGCAATAAAATGACCAAGTACAATGATTTGATTTAATAAAATCATCTTTCAAAAATACAGCTGCTATGATATTTTAAACATAAAATGTCCTAATCTAATATATTCCACTTGCCTTTTATAGATACTGTAAAATGCAAGTTTTTTCCTGGAAAGAATTTTTTTTTTCTGAGACAATTGGGGTTAAGTGACTTGCCCAGGATCACACAGCTAGGAAGTATTAAATGTCTGTTAGATTTGAACTCAGGTCCTCCTGACTTCAGGGCTAGTGCTCTATCCACTATACCACCTACCTGCCCCCCCCAAAACTATTTAAATAAGAAGAAAGTACTACTAAAAGGGACCCCAGAAATTACCTAGTCTTAACATCCTCATTTTATAAATTAGGAAACAAAGCTTAAGTGACCTGCCTATGACAGAGTACAATATTGCTCATCTCCCCACCAGGAAATAGCAATTATGGGAACAAATGGCCACAGAAGTGCTCCTCTGAGTCTGGTGTTCTGTAGCTCAGTCAAAGTATAGTTACTAAGTGGCCTGATAAATAAATTTGGACTCTGATAGATGAAGTCTCTTTCCCCTATAGAATTGATTTAATAGTGTAATTTTCCTAAGTTCAAAAATTATTATAACTATCTGGTTGTTCAGGTACATAGGAATTCATATTGTACTATGATAAATACAATGACTAATGGGGGAAAAAAGAATGCAGGATGTCCCATAGAAACTTATTTGGAACTATGCCCAAGACAAAGTTATATAAGCTTGAATCAATTCAAAATGTACACTTACTATTGGATCATAGTTGATTGTATGTGTGTGTATGTCTTTTATCTTGAAGGGACTTGAGAAATAATAGAATCATAGAATTAAAACTTAGAAGTCTTGTAGCTGAGTTCTTTACTTTTAGATACAAGAAAACTGAAACATCGACAAGTCAAATTATTTGCCCATTGTTATACAGATCATAAGCAACAGAACTGAATTCGAATCCAGATCCTCTGATTCTAAGTCCATTTGACACATTGTTTATTTACAATGTTTAAAGCTTTTTAAGTCTATGTCTTTTGTTCATATTTCCTTTACTGATCATTATTTTGCTAAGATCTATAAAGGGTATCTTTAAAATGTCTTTCCTTCTCAAGTCTTAGAAGGATATCCAAACCCAATTTTTTTCAATATTCTATTGATGTAATTTTCATCTTTATATTTCTGTTAGATTTGTCAAAGTCCTAAAGAAGATTAAGTCTCCTACTATTAATGTTTTAGTATCTATGTTTTGTTGGTTAGCTGTTGGGTTTGTTTTTTCTTTGTGGTTTTTTTTTGGGGGGGGATGGTGAGTGTGTGTATGTGTGTGTGTGTGTGTGTGTGTGTGCGCTTGCGCTAAAGACATACACACATACAAACACTTATACTGTCATTATCTATGACACCTTTAAGCACAATGCAGTTTCTCTGTTTCTTGATATTGTCTGTTTTGACTTTGGCTTTATCTGAAATCAGAATTGCAACTCCTACTTTTTTTCAGAAAAAATAAATTTTATTCTAGTCTCTCACTTTAAATATGTATTTATTTGTCCCTGCATTTTAGGTATGTTTTTTAGGCAACAAATTGTTGTCTGTGTTTTCTAATCCAATATACAACTCTGCATTTTTTATGGGTGAGTTTAATCCATTTATATTCATGGTTATAATTATTACATTTTACTTTCCTTCCATTATTTCCCTAGTATATTACTCCTTTTTTTAATCAGCATAAGGTACAATGCATCTTTGTTTATGATTCAGTCCTAAACTTTATGCATACATAAATGAATTTGTACACATTTTCCTATTTCTAACATAGATCATGGGATTCTACTTTTATTCATATAATCTTTTTAATACTTTCCATATCATTCTGAATGGATGTATCATTCAAGGATCATCCTCTCTCCCCAGTTGCTTATTCCTTTGTGGGTTTTTTTTTTCATCTATAATATCCAGATTCTAAGAATGATAATTTTCTCTACTCCACACCCCAACTCCACCATCACCTTTCCTTTTCAATGTTATTAAATTCCAAAACTTATTGAATCATTAACTTTTGACTTTTTTCTGACCATGGGTAACTATAGAATACCTGGTGTTTGACTTCTCTTATTGGCTTCCTGCTGCCTTTTTGGCCTTGCTCTGATTTACCTGGCTTCTCCAACTCTGATCTGCGCTAATCTCTAACACCTGTAGGCAACCAAACCTTCCCTTTGCATATCTTAATTCTCTACTACCTATAACTCCTAGTTCTCACCTCTTCTTCAGAATCTTAGCCCTCCTTTTGCCATGTTCTTGTGTATCAGTAAATATTTAGAAAACATAGAAAATAGGCTTTCAGACTTAATATTGTACTTCCATCTTGTTTATTATATTGTCCAAACTTATTTTCCCAGCCTCAGCCATGCATCTAATAGCTCATAAAAGACCACTAGAGTTGGGGAGTCAAAGGAATGACCTGAACTTACCCTACTAAACAAGACTAAAAACAGGCTAAAAATATTGATTTTGTTTAATAATTAACATCTTCACCAAACTGACAACTGTAATTTCCTATTAGTCTGTTCCAAGAATTTTTAGTTTCAGTTTTAATGTAGTATATGGTGTGGCCTTCAATTTGCCTCTCTTGAGGTCTAAGGTTGGGATGAGGAGTGGGATTTGAGGGTGGGAATCAGTGAGACAAGATCATAGAAATTAAAATTAATAAACTGCAATTATTTACCTTGTCCCATACATATCTAGAATAGAAAAAATGAGAAAAGGGAGATAAATTGAAGAATATTTAACATCTTTCTTTACCTCTTTTTGTTTTGACTCCTAGTTCCCTCACTCTCTTCATTTTCTTCTCTAGCTGTAATATTATTGTCAACTTAAACATGTAGTTTTGCAAGGTCTACACTCAAGACGTCATTTATTTCCTCTTTATTCAGAGTTCATCACCCTTTCAGGATTGTAGTGCTACACCCTGTTGTTCTTTCTTCTACTTTTCAAGTTAGGAAGAGGGACAGAAAAGTTTTCCCTAATGACATTTTGAAAATTAGCAATTAATTTGGGTCAAAGTTTATCACTTGCACTTTTATATGAATTACATATTTGAGAGAATTTTAGAAATCATCTAACCCAGTCTCTCACCTAACGTATAAATCCTGTCTCGAGTATCCCTGAAAAATGCACATTCAATCTCTGAATTTATTCAGGTGATGAAGAGCTCATTACTTCATGCAAAATACTTCATGAGTCAGTTATCATTGCTGTTCTAAATAGAAAAAAGAATTTTTATTTTTTAAGATAAACTGAAATCTAGTTCCACAAATCTTCTGCCCATTCATTGGAGCTCTGCTTTCTGCAGGTAAACAGAATATATCTAGTCCCTCTTTTATAAAACATTCCTCTAGTTAATTAAAGATAGCAATCACGTTTACCCCTGAATCTTTTATTTTCTCCAAGTAAAAATCCTTTTCATTGTTTCACATATAATAGTTTCCAGATTGTTCATCAAATGAGAGTCCCCCATTTCTGGATATCCACACTTTTGTCTTCCAGATCATCTGATAATTGTGGCAGGTGCTCTTTAAGGGACTCTGCACTCAAGGGAAGTGGCTGATGAATAAAAGATCCATCTCATCCTTTTTATTTTCAGTGGGACAAAGTCAATCTCAAAGGATAAACAGGTAAGAATGGATTTTGATCTTGATTTTGGCACCCCTCTCTGAACTTCCCTATTGCTTGCTATTCAGGGCACCATAATCCTCCTCTTCATCCAGATTCACCATCTTGGAGTCACTTCTAACTTTTCACTCTTCCTCACCCCACATATCTAATTAGTTGCCAACTGGAGCCAATTTTACCTCCATAGTATTTCTGTGCACTTATATATAGTTACCACTCATATTCAGGCTCTCATAACCTCTCACCCGGACTACTGTAATTGGCTCTTAACTTATTTCCCTAACTTTAGCCTTCTCCAAACCAGTAACTGTATTATTAATGTGCAGATCTGACCATATCACTTCCCTATTCAATAAACTCCAACGGCACCTATTGACCCTAATTTCAAATATTACTTCAGTTTCATCTTATCTTTTAATTTCTCTTTGTTTTATGTTTTTTTGATGCTATTAGTCTATCAGCAATAAGCATTTAATAGGACTTTCTATATATGTCAGGCACTGCGCTAAACATTGGAGATATCGAAAAAAAGAGGAAAACAGTCCCTGCCTTCAAATAGCTTATATTCAAATAGACCACATACAGATATATACATGATACATATAAGGTAAATGCAAGGTAACTTAAGAGGCAAAGGCATATATAATGTTTATTATTATTATTAGTTATATATATGTATGTATATATAAATGATTTGTAAGTAAATATATATGTATGTATATATGTAATATATATGTATGTGTGTATGTGGGGTATGTGTGTATAAATATATATAGCCTAGCATTGCTAGTGTATAAATATATATAGTGTATATATATGTGTGTGTGTGTATGTATGTGTGTGTGTATGTATGTGTGTGCATGTGTGTGTGTGTGCGTATAAATATATATAGCCTAGCATTGCCATGAAAATGCTAACCTAGAATCTACCTGGACTGATATAGAACCATGGAATTGTGAAGCTATTTTGTATGAAAATTCTGGGAGAAAAACATTCAAGGAGGAAAGTTATCAGATAGCATCCTCTTATCTTGGTACTGTGTAGGGAGAGGCCAGGGGCCTAGTTATTTCTTCCAACCAGAGACTAGGAGAAGCTGCTCTATTGCTTCAGCTCAGGACAATCAAAGCCTTTGCTGTTCTAAAGTAGCTACCTTGAACAGATGTTTCCATGCTAACAGACCTCCTCTGAGGTCGGCCTCTCCCTCTTTCTGATTAGGAGCAGGGACTCTAAGCAGAAAAGCCATTTTGTGCTCCTATCTGGCCCAGATATTAATGGCTACTGAACTGAGCACTTCTCTCCTTTGTCTTCCCCTCTCCTGGCTCACAGTTGTTGTACTGTCTATTCCCCTTTTGATAAAAGAAAACCCATGTTATGTAATCAATGCAAGAACTGTGAATAGAAGTTGAAAAACTTCTCACTGTGGGACAACTGGGAGAAAAGCATCCAGGCTCTAATGGAGAATGTGTGGAGAGGTGATGGAGTAATGAGGAAGTTGGTCTCAAGCCTTTTTGGTCTCTCTTGGATCAAGACCTTTTATTTGAAAGTTTCAACTAAGAGAAATACCTAAAGGAACTCCTCTAAAACCAGTAGTAAATCAGTGCTTTAAGGTAGACACAAGTCAACCCAAGACTGGGAAGGGAAGGGGAGGGCTTTTTGTAGGTCTTGCTGATGTATACCTGGAATTCTCCCTTTCCTCTCTTAGTGGCTTTCTAGCAGATAAAGATACTTACAGAAAAGGGATTCTCCACAGCCATTTCTCTATCTGGATTTACTCACTGTGGAGTCTACCTTCCCTGGAGTTATAATTATTCTTATAAGTCAAGTTATATATATGGTAATGTGATATATATATAGGAGGTACAGATGTGGCCAAAATATTTTTTACTACTACTCAAATTAGTTTGAAGACTTATCTCCTTCAACATACTCCAATGATTTCCTACTGGCCCCAAGATTAAGTATAAAATACAGCTCCTTAGTTTAGTTTTTAAAGCCCTCCATAACCTGTCCTCAATCTACTTTTCCAAACTTCTTATATATCTTTCTCCTTATCACACACTTCATGTTCCAGCCAAACTTGCTGAAACATTTCTTACTGTTCCTCACACATGACACTTATTTTTCTTCTCTTCACCTTTGCAGAGGCTGATTCCGATGCCTAGAATGAATTACTCTCATCCCAGTTTTGTCATTCAGAATTCCTCCTTTCTTTCAAAACTCTGCTCAAGCAACATGTTCTAGGTAGCATCTTCCCTAATCTCCCAGGTTCTAATGCCCTCCCCCAATGTACTTTCTATTTTATATGGGTTGTGATTTTGTATATAAATATATAGAGAGAGATGTATCGTAAAAATATGTGACATATACATGTGTGTATCTACAATACACAAACATATCTGTTTGTATAATGTAAACATACTTGTTATATAGGAATGTGTGTTATACACATGTTATATATGCAAATATGTATATAAACACATTGTTACAATCCAGGATGCATATATGCACTTAATGTATGTGTTTTTATGTATATGTGACATGCATACCTATGTATGTGCATGTATTACATGTGTGTTATATGTATACATAATTTGTGTGTGCAATCCAATTTGTATATACTTATTTTATATGGTTTTTTGTATATATGACACACACACATATATATGTATATGTGTGATATATGTAAAATAGGTGCTCATACATTGGGGAATAGCTAAACAAATGATAGTATATGAATGACATGAATATTATTATGCCATGAGCAATTGTAAATGCAAAGAATTTAAGAGTGTAATGAGTATGATTTTCAGATGATGAAATTAAAACTATTTATAATCGGGGCAGCTAGGTGGCGCAGTGGATAGAGCACCAGCCCTGAAGTCAGGAGGACCTGAGTTCAAATCTGGTCTCAGACACGTAACAGCTGTGTGACCCTGGGCAAGTCACTTAACCCCAATTGCCTCAGCAAAAAAAGCAAAAAAAAAAAAAAAAAAACTATTTATAATCATATGAAAAGTTGCTCCAAATCACTATTGATCAGAGAAATGCAAATTAAGACAACTCTGAAGTACCACTACACACCTGTCAGATTGGCTAAAATGACAGGAAAAGATAACGATGAATGTTGGAGGGGATGTGGGAAGACTGGGACACTGATGCATTGTTGGTGGAACTGTGAATGGATCCAACCATTCTGGAGAGCAATTTGGAGCTATGCTCAAAAAGTTATCAAACTGTGCATACCCTTTGACCCAGCAGTGTTTCTATTGGGCTTATATTCCAAAGAAATCATAAAAGAAGGAAAGGGCCCCACATGTGCAAGAATGTTTGTGGCAGCCCTTTTTGTAGTGGCTAGAAACTGGAAACTGAATAGATGCCCATCAATTGGAGAGTGGCTGAATAAATTATGGTATATGAATGTTATGGAATATTATTGCTCTGTAAGAAACAATCCAGCAGGACGATTTCAGAGAGGCCTGGAGAGACTTGCATGAACTGATGCTGAATGAGATGAGCAGAACCAGGAGATCGTTGTACACGGCAACAACAGTACTATATGAGGATCAGTTCTAATGGACATGACTCTCTTCAACAATGAAATGCTTCAAACCAATTACAATTGTGCAGTGAAGAAGGCCATATACACCCAGAGAGAGGGATGTAAAATGTGGACCACAACATAACATTTTCATGTTCTCTACGGAGGTTTGCTTGCATTGTATTTCCTTTATCAGATTATTCTCTCTTATAGATACTATTTCTCCTGAACAAAAAAATGATGTGTGGCAATAACTATACATATATTCGACTTAAGTATTCTAACATAATTATCATGTAGTGGATATCCTGCTATCTAGGGGAGGGGTGGGGAGTAGGGGGGGAAAATTTGTAACAGAAAGCTTTGTAAGGGTTAATGTTTAGTAATTACCCATACATATGTTTTGCAAATAAAAAGTATTAATAATAAAAATTTTAAAAAAAGAGTGTAATGAGTATGAACTGATCCAGAGGGGCCATCTCAGGTAATACGCTCCCATGGCTCTTCTGACAATGACCAGAAATCCCAAGGGCATGGAGACTCTGAGATGTAGTATTGGAAAGGATCTCAGTTAGCTTGATCAATACCCTCCTTTTATAGATAAGAAAACTGAAGACACCCGTGGAAGCTGAGTGATTTCTATAAGATTGCACAGATAGGAGATGTCAAAAGATGGATTTGAATCTAGGACCTCTGCCTCTGATGCTTTCCATCCTACCAGACTGAAATCAACTATGATTAAAAACAAGTAACTGCAATTTCCCCAAGATAAGGATATCTATTCTCAATCCATTATTAATTTTAATTGTTTTTTACCTGCTATTTGAGCCTATATCATGGATACAAAACCAAACATGAAACAATGCTAGTCCTGGAAGATCATAGAAAATGGAAAGAAAACCACAAGGCTGTTAAGGGAAAGGCCAGTATCTCCATTTTCAAAAGAAGAGACTACAAACTATAGATCGGTAAGCTTGCCTTCAGTTCTTGGAGAGTTCTCAAATGGGTGATTAAAGAGATGGCTGATGAATGTCTAGAAAAGGAAGCAGTGATCAAAAAGAGCCAGCATGTCTTCATCAAGAACAGGCCATGCCAGACTAATCATATTTCCTTTTTTCATAATTATGAAACTAAACTAAAAGGTAAAGGAAATACAGCAGAGATTGTTTATGTAGCCATTAGGGAAATATTTGACATCATCTCAGACTATCCTTATGGATAGAACATGATTTGGGTTAGAAGATAATACAATGAGATGAATTCAAAATTAGCTGAGTAGCCAAACTCAAAGAATAGTCCTTAATGGTTCTATCTCAGCTTGGCTGGAAGCCTCAAGAGCAATGGCCCAGGGACATGTGCTAGGCCATATACCCCCTTTATCCGGGTTTAGATAAAGGGATAGATGGCACACTCATCAAATGTGCAGATAACACAAAGCTGGGAGGAATGACTAACACATCCAATGACCAAGCCAGGATCCAAAAATAACTTACAAGCTAGAGCATTGGGCTGAATCTAATATAATAAAATTCAGGAGGAATAACCATAAAGTCTCTCTGTGTCTCTCTCTGTGTCTCTGTCTGTCTGTCTCACACACACACACACACAATCTCCATTTCAACAAAATGCAAGAAGTCTTGTTAGCAGTTCGGGAAGATCTGATGCTTTTCATGATCTATAAGCTTAATATGAGTCAACAAAGGAACTGACGTGATGTTGAGCTGTGTTAAGATGGGCATAACTTCCAGGAATAAGGTGACTATCACTCAGTTTCCTACCTTGTCAGATCATATCTGGTCTATTGTGCTCATTTGTTGGCACCACAGTTTTAAGAAAAACATTGCTCTACCATTTCCATACCTTTTTCTATGTTATCCACCCCTGACTGTAACAAACTCCTTCCTTTAGTACTCTCTGCCTTCAGAATCCCTAGCTTTCTTTCACTGACATTTTCTACCAGGAGTCTGTTCTGATCCTCTCAGATGCAAGTGTATTTCTACAAAAAATTACCTTGTATTTTTATGTATATTTGACATAGATGTACACAAATATATACACATATAAATATGCATATATATATAGAGAGAGAGACAGAGACAGAAAGAGATACATACAAATATTGTCTCTCCAAATAGAGCATAAGTTCCTTGGAGGATCACAGTGTCTTTGTATGTGCCTGGCACATAGATGGTGCTTAATAAGTGCTTGTTTATTGACTGATAAGCTGGAGAGATTTATCTAAAGGAGGACAACCTGGATGGTGAGGAACATTAGAACACAACTCTCATTAATGTGGCTGAAGAAACTGCGGATGGTTAGCTTGGAGAAGACTTAGAGGAGACATGATAACTGTCTTCAAGTATTTGAAGGTCTGTCATGGGAATGGACACTTTTGGTGAACATAGATTTCCCTGTTTTATGCCACACACAATCATAAATTGTGTGTATGTGTGTGAGAGAGGGAGTCAGAGACAGACAGAGAGAGATATAGAGATAGAGAAAGAGACAGAGACACAGAGAGATAGAGAGAGAGACAGACAGAGACACAGAGAGACAGAAAGACAAACAAACAGACAGAGACAGAGAGACAGGGGAAGAGAGACAGATAGACAGACATATTCAGACACACACACACATAGAAAGACAGACAGACAGAAAGAGAGAGAGAAAGAAAGAGCGAGAGAGACAAAGAGAGACAAAGACAAAGAGAGAGATAGAGATAGAGAGAGAGGAGGAGAGAGAGGGAGGGAGACAGAGAGAGAGAGACAGACAGACAGATAGATACAGACACACACACACACACACACACACACACACACACACAGATTTTGACATTTGCAGGGGAAGATTCTTCTGTTTGTCCTTCATTTTTGAAGATAACTGACATCAGGAAGATGATATCATGACTTGCAAGTAAATTGGATTGGGAGGGCTGTGCAAAGTCACCCACCTCACTTTACCCTCCAGAGCCAGGGTCCAGTGGCTAGATATAGATCAGGATGACTAGAGGTGACCCTAGATGCAGTGGGAAGATATCTTTTTGGAGAAGAACCTTTAATGGGGCCATTTTTGCCCTACCCATTTAAATGCAAAAATAGATACCTGGTTTATTAACAGTAACGGCTTGCATTTGTAAAATTTTTAAGATTTTCAAATGCTAAGGGCAGCTAGGTGGCGCAGTGGATAGAGCACCAGCCCTGAAGTCAGGAGGACCTGAGTTCAAATCTGGTCTCAGACACTTAACATTCCTCAGCTGTGTGACCCTGGGCAAGTCACTTAACCTCAATTGCCTCAGCAAAAAGAAAAAAAAAA
>JAJPUD010002901.1:0-10154 GCA_023553655.1 Myrmecobius fasciatus
TTTTTTTTTCTTTTCCTTTTCTATGAAAAGGGTACTTCCAAATGGCAAATATTTTCCAGCATCAGATCTGGGTGGAGCATCAGGGATGGAGCATCAAATGCAAGAGAAATGAAAACGTTCCTAAATGCTTTGGCCCAATAATAATTTACTTAACTCTAAGATTTGCTACTTACCATTCATGTGACTTTGGGCAAATTACTTAAATTCTTTAAGTTTTCATCTCCTTACCTATAAAATTAAGGAGTTCATCTAGATGATTCTCAACATCCTCTAGTCTTATATTTACTTATTTTTCTTTTAGTAGACTAGTTGTCAAAATAGCATGGTTCACTACCATGCTTGTTTTGTACAGTGTTTTTTCTTAAGGGCTAAAGTCCCTTTTAGCTCTAGATCTAGGAATTTATAAAGTTTGTGTATCCATTTTTCATTGAAAAAAAATTCAAGTCTCATGAAAAAATAAACCATCCTCTTGGATGATTGAATCTATTAAGTAGTCAGTCAACAAGCATTCAATGATTGCTATGTGATAAAATTCACATGTGAATGAACTATGTATCAAATGTTTACAAATCCATGGGAAGAAAAAATATCATAATGTTTTATTTTGTATAAAAGGCATTTAAACAAATATTTATTTTCCCACACATATCACCTATGTATTTTGTGTATTTCTCTCTTTCTCCATCCCTCTCTTTCTCTTTTACTCCCTCCAGAGGTAAAGAGAAAAGAAAACATCTCTTGTTCCTATGCACACAAACTGTTGAAAACTCATGCTACAAAATAAATTTTAATGGGATCTGTTTGTCATGCACCAGGCAATGAAATGAAATGTCATTCAAGCAGCAAACAGAGAATAAACACTGGATGGATGGGTAGAACTCTTGCAACCTTTTCATAGAAGATGTGTACTATGGATGAAACCCAAGTAATTCTCAGAAGCAGGGCATCAGTTGTAAGATGTACTTGTGTGTTTGAAGTTGAAAAGCAGGGAGAGACAAAAGATTTAGGTAAGTGCAGGTGGATGTTTTTAAGATGGGGAGTGGCAAAAATCTTTGGGCAGCCTGGACCTCTGTCAGCAAAATAACTGTTAAAGAAGGGGAATTTATATATTTATGTTGCAGGAAAGGGGAAATATTCTGGAATGTCTCTATAACATTTACTATTGAAGATAGTTTTGACTGAAGAATAATCTTTGAGCCAATTTACATAAATTAGCTACTGAAGGATTTCATTATGTCATGGTCTCATCTAAAGGTGCTGTGGAATGCATAGGATAGTGTGAAAGCAAAACTCAGATGCCTGTAATTATCCCCTATATAACATATAACAACATAATACCACAGATATTGAATTGTCAACAAATAGTTGGCAGCTTAATTGGAAGCAGAGGGCAGTTAGTTGGCCACCATTACTCACTTCAGAAACCTAGATGTTGACAAATGTTTATGGATATCATTGCTCAAAGAATGTTTCATAGGATGATAGGACTTAGGACTATGAAGAACCTTAAGAAACCATTTACTTCAAGCCCTACATGGAAACTGAACCTGAGAAAGGTCACATAGATATTCCATAACTGAGTCAGGTCTTTTCACTTTAAATCTAGTACATTATTAATGTATGTCTACTGCTTTCCTACCTTAAAAAAAAAAAACAAAGAAATTTATGAGGAATATGAAAAGAAAAACCCTTCAAAAAAATTCAAAACACATAAAACAAAGCTTTCTTTTTATACATGAACCGATAATTTGATTGCAAAATAATGTTCCCTAAAAGGTAAATAAATTTTATTGTTTTAGTGAGGAAAAACTGGATAATGCCAAAAGGAGAGTATGATACAGTGAACACAGCACTGACTTTGAAGTCAGAGAACTTGGGTTCAAAATCTGTGACACTATCTTTGTGACTTTGTATAAATCATTTAACCTTTATGGGACTTAATTTCCTGATCTATGAAACGAGAAGATTGAACTAGAGTGCCTTATAACTCCCTTGTAGTTCAATATCTGTGATATTATGTTGTTATATGTTATATAGGGGGAAAAAATCCACAACTTAGTTACAGTTTGTGTTCCAGAACAATGTACTTAAATGTGATTTGTTTGGAGCTCCAAATTCCCTATTGCAGAAAAAAAAATTATGAGCTGTAATGAAGTAATGATAGAAATGAGTTTACAGTTTTATTTGCAAATACCCCCTTTAAATTATAATATAACATTTTTGTATCAATAACAAAGGCTTCAGAGATCATAGGATCAAAGGAAAACCACAAAGATTGGAAGAGGAAGAAGAGAAGATGTTATCTCCCTTTTCCTTGGCATAGAATTACCTCAGGCAAAAAAATTACCTTGAAAATAGGTGAAATGTATCCTTTCCAATACTTCCACCTCCTCATCTTCCAGGGCCACTTTCCCCAGATCATTAGTTCCTAATGCTGCACCTACTGCCCCTAATTCCCTGCTCTAAATTTATGTCTTTTATCCCACTCAAGCACTCCAATCAAGCCTTCTATTCCTCAATGTATATGATCTCAGCTAGATGTTAAAAAGAAAGCCAGATGACTAAATTCACACAAATATGTCAATGTGTATCTTGGACAATGGATAATGAGCTAAGTCCAGAAATGAGTAGGAAGATGACAACAGACTGGTGTGCATAAGGGAAAATGAATAGTCTTTTCAGGCTTCCTAAACTGCTCACCAATGCAAAAATCTATTTCTTTATTACTATTTCCCCAGTGATTCTACAGGGATGTTAATCAGGTAATATCTATCTGAAAGAATTAAAATAGTAAATAACTCAAGAAATCCAAATGTGTTCCAGGCACTATGCTAAGAAACAGTTCCTGTTCACAAAAAGTTACTATTCTTTTGAAAGTATGATTCATGAGAAAAAAAAAGAAGAAAGAAAGAAACAAGAACCAACAACTCCCAAATCTGAAATTGTTTTAGAAAGAAATTTAATAGGTTGTTTGATAAAGGAAAGCCAGCTGAAAGGGAGGTGTGACTCCCTTCCATCCAGGCTTTCAAGGGGTTTACATTATATAAGATTTAGATAAGGGTTCTCTTACACAAACCACATGTACATAGTTAAACAAAGTTGCTGGAAGGGCAACTTGCAAGGGAAGTAATTTGAGATACCTATGAATAACCTTAAACATCTAATAAAATTTGAGAAAAGCCAAAACACTAAGGAACCCCAATACACAAGCTGGGGTGAACTCAAAACAAGACTGGGGCACCCAAAACAAGAATGCTTTGAGTGGAACCAGGAATTGGGATATTATAAAATACCTTGTGGCCATGTCTATCAATTTTAGAGAGTTACTAGGGTCAGGCAACATTCTGGGTGCAGACAACCTTTAATCATGTTGGACTAGATTTAAATATAATTTTTCCTAAACAATATAATAAAAACTTCCCCTACAATTTTCCTCCTTTTGGCTTTTTGAAGCCTAGCATTCTCATACTAGTGAGAGAATGTTATAAAAGCAGAAAATCTGTATTAAGGTATTAAAGAGAGTTCACTAAAACAACTTGAATCAGCTGTCCTCCTTATAGACAATCTTGTTGATAGCTTGACATGATTCATTTTAGGAGGCATAGGGGCCAATTGATGACAAGTTCTTCCCAATGTCTCAAATCAGAAGGATCAATTTAAGTATTAATGGCTGTAAGTTAAGGGACTTAAACTTATGCTAGGAAAAAAGTTCACTGTGACTATGAGTATCACAGAAAATAATAATATCATGTTGCCTTCAATATCATAAATGTTAGTTTAACAAAATCATAGTTTTATATGTAGACAAATTCCCATTAAACAGATTCTATAAGTAAACTAAAACAGATTACAGATTAAACTACTTTTAGAGGTTTCACAATGGACTCATTTGAGATTGTAGATTTACATGTTACCAAAGTGACTAAGAAAACTCAATGTCAGGGAAATCCTTTCCTACAATTAAGTAGGATAATAACTTAACTATTTTGGGGGGGGGTTCTGAGGTCCCTTTGACGTCTACCTGAGAGATGTTAAACAGTTAGCGTTATTATTTCATAAAGCAAGTTTTGATCTGGTGAACTTTATAAAACAGAATGTAAGCTTTCAGTTGACCAAGTTGCTGGAAGAATGGCCTTGAACTCAGAACAATAAGAATTAAAGCATTCCTCTCTTGGAGGCAAACATGAAACCAACAAAACAAAACAAAACAAAAAAATATAATCAATATTAAATAACATCAAGTCTCCTCTTAAACCACTCTCAATGTCCATTTGATCAGCATATTTCATCTTGTCTCAGATATCCATTGTAGTCATTTAGTCCTTGTAAGCATTATCCCTTGAAAATTCTAGAATTGGTTTCATTTTCAGGACAATTCTCTTCTAGAAGGTCTATTTCCCTTGTTCCAATTCACTTGCAGAGATTACCTAGGTAATTTTGATAAAACTTACCAGTAACATGACAATATAATTCAGTACAACCTCCTAAATTTGGTTTTCCAGTAACTAGTTTATGTGGTAAAAAACAGATTAAATCTTATGAAGTTAATCCTATTAATGATAGTGCTATAAGAAAAACATCATAATAGAGATTTCTGATTTACCTAAAACTAGAGAATTTCAGTTTTAACATATATTTGTTCTCTCTAACTCTATTTCTATATCTGATGTGGACAGTGCCATCAATACACTAAAGGAGGAATATTTATAAAAAGGATCCATTAGGATTCAAATTATAAAATAAATTCTTCTGTCTCTTAATATTATGGGAGAAACTTCAAAACAGGAAAAAAGGAAAAATATTTTTATAAATAATATAATTTTACATGTAAAAATCAATACAATTTTGAGAATTTATTATTAAAACATACTCAAGCATGCATGGGGTGTGTGGGGAGTTTAGGAAAGACTAGCACCTCTTAGATAAGGGCTTCCCTAGTTCTTTTCAGGGCTACAATATTACCTATCAAGCCCTACAGCAATAGGTAGGTGACAAAACAGCATGTGTAGGTACACTAGGAATTGTAGTCACAATCTTGCACACAGGTGGTCCAAGTCATTCAGTTTGCCTCTTGTTATGAGAAAAAGCCTAGAAAAGTGCCCACAAAATTGGCTGCTTCACTTAACCCTGGCCAACTTACTGTAGAAACTAAGATTCCACCCTGCAGTTGAAACAAAAAAAATGTAGAAAAAACTTTTGCAGATATAATTCCACTCACCATCAATATATGGCATCTGTGCATCCTTGTGAACAATACAAAATCAAATAGACTTGAGATGAATAGCCCTTGTTGCAAGAGAATTCAGCAGGTATTGCATCCAAATAATAGCTCTCAGTGAAACAAGGCTTGCAAATGAAGGTCAGCTTACTGAAGTTAGACCTGGAATGACCACGGTGAAGGGGAACACTGTTAAGCTGACATAGGTTTTGCAATTAAAACTAATCTAGTCATTAAGCTTATATGCCTATAAAAAGGAGAACAACAGATTTATGACAACACAATTTCCCACTTGCAAGAAAGTACCATGCTACTATCATCTCCACCTATGCTCCCACCATGATGAACTATGATGAGGTCAAAGAAAAACTTTATAAAGATCTGGAGACTCTCATCATCAATGTGCTGAAAGAGGATGAGCTTCTGGGTGACTTTAATGCAAGAGTAGACATAGACTATCTGATATGGCAGGGGGTCCTTGAGAAGAATGGAATTGGAAACAACAGCAATGGCCACTTGTTACTGAAGACTTGCATCTCATGAACTTCTCATCAACAAAACATTTATTTAAACCCAATAAAATTTCATGGTTACACCCTTGCAACCAACATCAGTGTTTTTAAACTGTGTCATTGTAAGGAGAAGAGATAGATAAGATGTTATTGATGAAGTGACATGTGGAACAGAGTGCTGAACTGACCATAGACTTACCATCCCCACCCCAAGCTAAATATTCACATTCAACAAAAGCATTGGGCCCAAGAGAAGATGACTACTAGAAGATTTAATGTCAACAGATTAGAGTGTTTCTCCAAATGGGAACAGTTCATTGCTAAACTGGAAGGAAAGCAGAGCTATAGTTGGAAGCAGTGGAGCAGAAAAGAGATTTGGTAGACAGTGCTGTCTTTACTCATCTGGGCCAGAATATTCTCAAACATCAAGATTAGTTTGAGAAAAATGATAGGGAAATTGAGAGTCTGCTAAACAATTTATTTATTTAACTTTCCAGAGATGTACATTTAGAAGATGAGGCTGATGCACACTTACTCAGATCTAGCTTAGGGTTTGAGAAGCTCTGAAAGAGAATATGTGAGAAAAGAGGTATTAGACTGCTTGCCAAACTGAAGCTCCAAAGAGTTATTGTTAGTATATTTTATTGTGTGTCTGTGAAACTTGAACAGTATAATAGTGCTGTGCCATGAAACTGAATTGTTTCAATTTGAATTGCTTTAAGAAGATTCTGAAGGTATCTAGCAAAATAAGGTACTGGACATTGAGATATTTTGTCGATCTAAACTGCTAAGTATTCAAATTCAACTGCAAAGAGTGTAACTTCTCTGGGTTGGCCACATTGTCCACATTGTTTGAATGCTAGACAAGACATATTTTTTAAAGACAATTAATGCAAGACAGGTGTTCACATGGTGATCAAAAAGAAGCAACTGTAATTCATTGTGAAACATGGAAGACACTGGCATAGCACTGCATAGCATAGAATCCTCACATCAAAAAAGATGCTGTGTTCTATAAGCAAAGCAGAACAGCAGTAGTTCGAAAGAAACATGAAAAGCACAAATTTGGACATCTTTATTCTTGATAGTCATATGTTTCAAATTGTTATCCAAAATAGTTCAATTAATTTAAAGGTTCACCAGTAGTTCATTAGTCCTAATTTTTTCACATTCCCTCCAATGCTTATCATTTCTTTTTCTGTCATAGGTATGAGGTGATATCTGAGAGTTATTTTAATTTTTAATTCTCTAATCCATGATTCAGAGAATTTTTTCATGTGACTATTGAGAGCTTTCATTTCTTCTGAAAACTGCCCATTTGTATCTTTGACCATTTATTAACTGTGGAGTGGCTCTTCTTATTTTTATAAATTTGGTTCAGCTCCCTTTATCTTTAAGAAATAAATCTATCAGAGAAACTTTCTGTAAATTTCATTCTGATTTTGACTGCCTTAGTTTTGTCTCTGCAAAAGTTTTGCAATTTCATATAATTAAAATTGTCCATTTTACTTTCTATGATTGCCATTTTGTTTGGTCATAAACTCTTTTCTTATCCATAGATTTAACAGGTAAATTTTTCCGTGCTCCCCTAATTTACTTAAGATATCACCCTTTATATCTCACTCATCTATCCACTTTGAACTTAACTTAAAATAATATGGGATATTGGTTTTTTTCCAAACTGCTTTCCAGTTTATCTAGCAACTTTTATCTCTTTTAGAAATTATCAACTTAGGACCAGATGGATTTACATGTGAATTCTACCAAACATTTAAAGAACAGTTAACTCCAATATTATATAAACTATTCGAAAAAATAGGGAATGAAGGACTCCTACCAAACTCTTTTTATGATACAGACATGGTACTGATACCTAAACCAGGTAAAACAAAAACAGAGAAAGAAAATTATAGACCAATCTCCTTAATGAATATTGATGCAAAAATTTTAAATAAAATATTAGCAAAGAGATTACAGAAAATCATTCCTAGAATAATACACCATGACCAAGTAGGATTTATACCAGGAATGCAGGGATGGTTCAATATTAGGAAAACTATTAACATAATTGACTATATTAATAACCAAACTAACAAAAACCATATGATAATCTCAATAGATGCATAAAAAGCATTTGATAAAATTCAACATCCATTCCTATTAAAAACATTAGAGAGTATAGGAATTAATGGACTTTTCCTTAAAATAGTAGGTAGCATCTATTTAAAACCATCAGCTCGCATCATATGTAATGGTGATAAACTGGAACCATTCCCAATAAGATCAGGGGTGAAACAAGGTTGTCCACTATCACCATTACTGTTCAATATTGTATTAGAAATGCTAGCCTTGGCAATAAGACAAGAAAAAGAGATTAAAGGAATTAGAGTAGGTCATGAGGAAACCAAATTATCACTGTTTGCAGATGATATGATGGTCTACTTAGAGAACCCTAGAGAATCAACTAAAAAACTATTAGAATTAATCCACAACTTTAGCAAAGTTGCAGGATACAAAATAAATCCACATAAATCATCAGCATTTTTATACATCACCAACAAAATGCAACAGCAAGAGATACAAAGAGAAATTCCATTCAAAATAACTATCGATAGTATAAAATATTTGGGAATATATCTGCCAAGGGAAAGTCAGGATCTATATGAGCAAAACTACAAAACACTCTCCACACAAATAAAGTCAGATCTAAACAATTGGAAAAACATCAAGCGCTCTTGGATAGGTCGAGCGAATATAATAAAGATGGCAATACTACCTAAACTAATCTATCTATTTAGTGCTATACCAATCAAACTCCCAAGAGATTATTTAACTGAACTAGAAAAAATAACGACAAAATTCATCTGGAAAAACAAAAGGTAAAGAATTTCAAGGGAATTAATGAAAAAAAATGCAAATGAGGGTGGCCTAGCTGCACCAGATCTAAAACTATATTATAAAGCAGTGGTCACCAAAACCATTTGGTACTGGATAAGAAATAGAGTAGTGGATCAGTGGAATAGGTTAGGTTCACAGAACAAAATACTCAATGACAATTGTAATCTAGTGTTCGATAAACCCAAAGACCCCAGTTTTTGGGATAAAAACTCACTATTTGACAAAAACTGCTGGGATAATTGGAAACTAGTCTGGAAGAAATTAGGCATTGACCCACACCTAACACCATATACCAAGATAAGGTCAAAATGGATTCATGATCTAGGCATAAAGAATGATATTATAAACAAATTAGAACAATGTAGGATGGTTTACCTCTCAGACCTGTGGAGGGGGAAGGAATTTGTGACCAAAGAAGAACTAGAGGTCATCATTAATCACAAAATAGATAAGTTTGACTATATCAAGTTAAAAAGTTTTTGTACAAACAAAATGAATGCAGACAAGATTAGAAGGGTAGCAGTAAACTGGGAAAATATTTTTACATCCAAAGGTTCTGATAAAGGCCTCATTTCTAAAATATATCGAGAATTGACTCAAATATATAAGAATTCAAGCCATTCTCCAATTGACAAATGGTCAAAAGATATGAACAGACAATTTTCAGACGAAGAAATTGAAACTATTTCCGGTCACATGAAAAGGTGCTCCAAGTCACTATTGATCAGAGAAATGCAAATTAAGACAACTCTGAGATACCACTACACACCTGTCAGATTGGCTAAAATGACAGGAAATGATAATGATAGCTGTTGGAGGGGATGTGGGAAAACTGGGACACTGATACATTGTTGGTGGAACTGTGAACGGATCCAACCATTCTGAAGAGCAATTTGGAGCTATGCTCAAAGAGTTATCAAACAGTGCATACCCTTTGACCCAGCAGTGTTTCCACTGGGCCTATATCCCAAAGAGATTTTTAAGGAGGGAAAGGGACCCACATGTGCAAAAATGTTTGTGGCAGCCCTTTTTGTAGTGGCAAGAAACTGGAAATTGAAAAGATGCCCATCAATTGGAGAATGGCTGAATAAATTATGGTATATGAATGTTATGGAATATTATTGTTCTGTAAGAAATGACCAACAGGAGGATTTCAGAGAGGATTGGAGAGACTTGCATGAACTGATGCTGAGTGAAATCAGCAGAACCAGGAGAACATTATACACAGCAACAAGACTATACAATGATCAATTTTGATGGACATGGTTCTCTTCAACAATGATGTGATTCAAACCAGTTGTGCTGCGATGAAGATAGTCATATACATCCAGAGAGAGACCTGTGGGAGCTGAGTGTGAACCACAACACAGCATTTTAACGCTTTCTGTGAATATTTCCATGCATTCTGTTTTCCTTCTTAGGTTGTTTTTTTTCTTCTTCTCTTTCTAGATCTGATGTTTCTTGTGCAGTAAGATAACTGTATAGATATGTATACATGTATTGTACTTGTCATATAATTTATCCTA
>JAJPUD010002901.1:10254-111663 GCA_023553655.1 Myrmecobius fasciatus
GGGGAGGGAAAGGAAAAGCTTGGGAAAAAAAAAGTTTTTTTGCAAGGGTCAATGTTGAAAGGTCACTCATATGTTTTGCAAATAAAAAGCTTTATTAAAAAAAAAGAAATTATCAACTTTACAAGTATTAAAAAAATACTATACACAAAATAGAACAAAAAAGATTATATGTGAAACTTTGAATATTATAACTTACTTAAAAATAGCAAATTAACTGTTTTACTTTCAAAACTACTCTTATTTTCTTTCCTTCTGAGTCTTTCTCTGCTTTTTTATGTGCAAAATGCTTCAATGATTTTATTTCCTTTTTGTTTTTTTTTACAGTATACTACCAGCTCCCTGCTCTTTATCAAATCACCCCAAATTACAAAAAGGAAAAAGGAAAAAAAACACCCTTGTAATCAATAAACATAAGCAAGCAAAACAAAATTCCACACTGACCATTTCAGAAAACATATAATTCATTCTAAGTACCTTGCAATGAGAGGTAATTTTGAAGACATTAAAAATATACATAGTTTTATAGCCCTTTGGCAAAAGTTCCAAACTGTTCTCCAGAATGGTTGGACTGCATCATAACTTCACTAAAGTGCAGTGGTGTACCTATTTTTCCATATCCCTTCCAGCATTTGTCATTTTCTTTTTCTGTCATGTTAGACAATCTGATTGGTGTGAAGTAGCATCTCAGAGTTTTGTTTTAATTTGCATTTCTCTAATTAGTAGTGATTCAGAGCATTTTTGGTCACATGACTTTTGATAACTCTGATTTTTTTTTTTATCTGAAAACTGCCTATTCCTATCCTTTGACTATTTAGTTAGTGAAGCATAAAACAGTGAGATAAGCTTCACTAAAAGATCTTTGCTACTGACACAGAGGATACCTAGTAAGGAGTCCAAATGGAAAAGGACTTTCCTATTAGTTGTTGAGATCCTCTGGATGTTCTTTTTTTTTTTTTTTTCAGGTGTTGTATTAATTGCATTAAGGTTTGAAACATATAGTACTTCCTAAATTATTTCCATAATCATGTAAAAGAATTCATCATAGCTTTATATGAAAACAAATAAACACAAAAAACAAAGACTATCTGTTGTCTAAACTATGACAAACACTTGAATGATCTGGACACAAATCTTAGACATCAGCACATGTATCTTAGATGGATTGGGCTCATCACTAAATGGGAAAAAGGTGCAGGCAAGTTTGCTTTTGGGCAATTGTACAGTACCTTTGATGACCTGGAGGTTTCATTTTTTTAACATAAATATTCTTCCACAATTATACAGCTGTAAAATAATGAAGTCTACCATTTCTCGAGAAATTAAAGTTGTAAGTTTCCAAAAGGGCAATAGAGAGATGTATGTTAAGAATTAATGAATTGTAGAAAAAAAGTATAAAAGATATGATCAGGGAAATGTTCTACCAGCAAAGGAAGTTGGTGGGTAATTCAGTAAAAGCAAGGAATGAACTCAGAGCCACATCTTACACTGATTCACATATAATATATACCTAAAGGATATCTTTGAGAATGTAGGATTGATCTTTTATGGTAGATTTGTGAAAGTACATGAACAAAAGTCACACAAGAGGGAAAGACATGAATGGCCATGATCTGTGCTTGTGGAGAAAGTTATTTGCTGGGGTGGTTATTGCTGCTCTTTGTTCTTTGTTTTGAAGAGGACCAATGACATTTCAAGGTTGTAATATTTCAGAGTCATGTGTGGATTGGATTTAAGTGAGGCAGAATTACACAAAAAATCATCAGCCTCATTCTCTCTTCCAGAATCATTGAGGTCCAGTCAAGATGACTGGTGATGATGGCTTGAGATGTATTGGATGACCTTTTGTTGAATTAATGGCAGTTAGATGGCTCTAGAGTACTTAGTATAGAGTTAGGAAGATCTGATTTCAAATGTACCCTCAGATAGTTATTAGGAGTATGAATTTGGCAAGTCCCTTAACTTCTGTTTGCCTATGAAGCAGCTAGGTGGCTCAATGGATGAGTGCCAAGTCCGGAGTCAGGAAAACCCAAGTTCATTCATATCTGACTTTAAATATTTGCTAGCTGTAGGAATCTGATTAAGTCACTTAATATTTGTTTACCTTAAGCCACTGGAAAATGAAATAGCAAGCTACTTCAATAACTTTGCAAATTAAACCCCATGAACTGTTTGGTACATGGGGTCATGAAGAGTTGGACACAACTGAGCAACTGAACAACAATAACATTTCAATTGATAAGATGCATGAAAAGATTAATTATAACAATTATTGTAGCTGGCATTTATATAGATTATACAATGTGCCAGAAGCTGTGCAAAGTACCTTACAAATATTATTTTGTTTGATCCTCAAAAAAAAATTTTTGAGGTAGGTAGTATTGTTATGGATAATCAAACAGTAAGTTCCTAAAAAGGTCATTTGTGTGTGAGAGTCATTACTAAGTCAAAAATTTGGAAGATGGGGATTGCCTGAATATATATGTATTAGCCAGTGGATGTGAGAAGAAGTAAGAAGAAACTGCAATAATTTCTCTAAACATATGGAAAGCTAATTTGCAGACCTGCTCTTGGCCAATCAGCCTTATTTCAAGTTCTCTTCACTTAGTGATCTCATGAATCCCTTTAGCTTTCCCTCTGCCCTCTATTGAGAACTTTAGTCTACTATTTCAGAAATGAGTTTTATATAATCCCGTTTAGACTTATCAGTTATTCTCATAGTACTATAACTGAGTGCTTAATACTTTCAGAATCTCTTTAATGAACCCAGCTAAGAGCTTAGCCTCTGCTAGTATGTCCATTTTCCCTAGGTCCAAGAAGACACTAAGAAAGTAGCTGACCCAGGAAATTGAAGTCAGAACCAGTACAGGGATCATCTGGAATCTTCTGATGTGAGTCCTTATGGAGCAAAAATGACCAGACTAATATGATTTATTTCTCTTCAGTTACATATTACAATTTTATATTGCTAACTTAAAAACATGAAATGATGTTCCACTTGCTATTGTTTTGATTTTTTAAAATAGCAATGGGACAATCCTTCCCTGGATAATTTCTGAAGAAAAAAAGTTTAAAAGGTAGACTGTATGGTTTCTACTTGGGGAGTCAGATCTCCCAGGCTGAGGCTGAAAGTTATTAGAAAGCTTACAATTTGAAGGAATAGCATCTTTAGATCATCAGAGAAGCTTTAGGAAGCAGGCATGCTGAAATTCAAAGTAAATTAAAAATAGTATTCATTCAAACCAATTTCACTGATCCTCTTAGCAGTAGCCAGTCTCCCACCACACACAGGTTTTCTCAGAGGAGAGTCCAAAAGTTGGTTTTCAGTAACCTGAAAAAAAGAAAGAAAAACAACTTTTATGAAAATTTTTTTCAGTTTTCTAAAGACATAACTAAAAGTTTTAAAATCCAATTTTAACATAACTTTTACCTAGACCACTAAAAGTATAAATACTATAAGATTGGGGATTTACACCAGTAGAAATTTTCTGATAAAGGTTCCAATGGAAGTAACATGAGAGGCCAGGGTTGCCATTAATGCTAGTGATGATGATGCTATTGTTTCTATGGTAATGATAACAACAAAGATGATGATGATTATAAATTCACATTGATATGGTATTCTTTTCTCTTTAAAAAAAAAAAACTAGTGAAACAGCACAAATGTTATCAGCCCCTTTTTTCTTAAAAACACTCAGATTCAGGGAAGGTAAGTTATTTGATTAGGGTGATACAAATAGTTGCTATGTCAGGAAGGTTTTGAAGTAAGACTTCCTAATTCATAGGCCAGTGATACTTTGATACTTGTGGGTTTTTTTACTTTGAAAAGTGAGGGAATGGGTCCCAAAGATTCTATTTAGTCTTTTTAACCCATTAACCCATTATTGATGAATATTTCAAAACCTAAGTCTAATAGAAATACCACAGACTTGGAAATCAGGACATCATATTTCTATTCTCGAATCTGACATTTTCTTTGATGATCACTTTTCCTCTCTGTCCTCAATTTCTCATTCTACAAAATGACAGACTTGGGCTAAATGATCTTAACATATAAGTCTACATTCTATTTTTAGACCAAATCATCTTCAATAAAATTTTCCTTGAGTTTAGTTTGTAAAATTGCACAGTATTGCTACTTGTTTTACCTAAATTTGCTGTTTTCAAATTTTAGCACTCTAGGTTTGGAAAGTTCATGTTTGCCCTGTTTGTAATTACTTTCATAATATCTTACACTTATTTATCAAGTCTTTACCTTTTTAGTCTTCCTTCATCAGACCACTTCGCTAGCCTCTTGATCATTTTAGTTACCTGAAAGCATTAAACCTATAAACTATTTAACAAACCATTATATCATTGTGCTGGAAAGAGCATTGAATTTAGCAACAACACATTTCAGTATATACATTTAGAGTGTGTCTGCTTTGTACAGTGTACTATTCTATATCTTGGGTTTACAAAAATTAACTCCCTCAAGAAGTTTATATTTCACTGTGTTCAAATCCTTATTCTGATATATAATTGTTATGTTCTTAGTTATTTATACTTCTTCTCTCCCTTAACAGTATATCCTTATGGAATTCTGACACCAAGGTAAGGCAACAAACATTTATTGAGCTTATTGATGCCAGGTATTGTGCTAAGTGCTAGGAATAACCACTAAAGCAAGAAGAAAGGCAGTATTTGTCCTCAGCAAGACAATTAAAAAAGTGTAGATGAAAAGCAGAAGGGGACATAGTGATAAAAGGGGAGTAGAGGCCAAATCCAGACAACCAGAGCACAATCTACATAGGACAGATACCTAGGCAGACTAGGCCCTTCCCCAAAATGAAATCCCTGGAAAGAACTCAGCAGTAATAGACAGGGGATAACAAGGTAAAAGGAAGGCTAAGATAGGAAGGTAGATGAAATGTGGTAAAGTTCAAAGATCACAAAAAATAGCTGGGAGGGTAATGTCGTGGCAAATTCTGTTTTTTGCATTTCTTTGCAGTCTTATCTCTACACACAATGCCTGGCAGAGTTAATCATTAATGAATGCTTGTAGACTGACTCTGCCATTTGGGGCAAGTCACTTCATTTCTGTAATTCTCCAGGTTCCTAATAAGTTCTGTAAGTCCTCCAGGAACAAATGTTTTTCATTTGTGAAATGAGGGCATAAGACTAGACAGACTCTAAGTTCTTTTTTATCTCTATATTCTGAATAAAATAATATAAAGCATATAAGGAAAGGAATAAACTCAGGCAGTAAAAAGTTACTGAAGTAGTTACACTTAGAAGTGATATGGACTAATTAAAAAAATGGATACCTGGATTAATTTTAAAAATGGGTGTAGAAGTGCAGGCGTAACAAATTTATATACATATATAGACACATGTATATGTGTAGATACACATATATGCCTATATGTATGTGTGTATATGTATGTATATTTGTACACATATATTTGTACCTAATAGTAGTCATCTTTAGGGTAGAACAGGAGAAGAGGGAAGAAAAAAAATCACACCATAATTTTGTTGTATATTTGAAAGGAATAGTAAAAGTTGTATATAATAGATTTTCTATTTCACATATAATTGTCTTTTTTGTTCTATCATGTTATAAAAATATTTTTTATTTCTTAAGTCCAGAATAAAATAAATTATTTTTAAAAAGAAAATTAATGATTCATTATCCACTTAAAAGTGTTTTTCTTCTCTTAAGTTTTAATTTGTCATTGTATATATTTTCTCTTGATATTTCTCCTTTATTAAACTAAAATTTTGGAAGATATGAACAATATATTCTCAAAATGTGTGTCTGTAAAGTTCTGCCCTAAATATAGACAAAGGAATCAGACATTTGGGGGCTATGATAGTGGTAGAAACCCCCAGTCATACTCTGTTACCCATCAAATCTTGAGGGAAAGAGAGATCAACTCACCTCTGGTTCCTTTGTATTACAATATAAATCATTGTTATGGAGATAGCTACAATAGTATCTTTATACAGGAGAAGAAACAGAATCTCTGAGAATTTTAATAAATTCTTGCAGTACTTTTGTTGGCAATGAAACCCAGCCTCAAATTCAGGTCTCTGATTCTATGTGTAGGTTTTTTCCCCACTATATCACATGGGCTTTCAAGATTTGGACCTAAAGCATTTTTTTCAGACAGGAATACCTTTGTTAGAAACTGGTTCTTACTCACGAAGAGTAATGGTGAAGCCTCTATTATTTGTTATAAATATCTAAATAAGAGTAAGAATGAGAAAAAGTTAAAATTGTTACAATGATGAAGGTACTTATCTGTATAACACTGAACCATTAAATATATAGTAAGGTGGAGGACAAGAGAGAGAAAGGACAAGAATGTAACCCAGAAAATTGATTCTGAGACTGAAAAGATGAAGCCTGTGCTCAAAGTTAAAGCAAGAAGTCTAAGCCAAGTGCCTTAAAGAAGAACTATCCAAGTTGGGATTGTAGGAAGAGTGAGAAACTGTAGCAGGAGACAGATTATATCAGGCACAAGAGAACTTTTAAATCAAAACAAAATGCACTAGACAGCAACTCTTAATTAAGGTTCTCATTGACATAGAATTGTACAATCATAGATAGAGATCTGGAAAATGTCTTAGAGATTAATAGTTCCAATTTTCTTGTTTTATAGATGAGAAAACTAAGGCACAGAGAATGTGAATGACTTACTGAGGGTCACAATTTAAATTTAATTCTTTCTGATTCCAAGTCCAATTCTCATGATACCTCATTATATTTCCCATGGTTATTGTAAAAAAAAAAATTCCTCCTAATTAATTTCCTTGCCTCTAAAAGTTATTTTTCGCTCAACTATTAATGTCATCTTTATTTTTAAAAATACATTTTATTGATATAATTTTATATCATCTAAATTGCTCTCCAAACTGCATAGCACCTTAAAAAAATGCTTGTTACTTTGCCTTGTTGCCAGCTCTTCAGAAGGATGTATTGAAAAGAGAAAGAGGGGAAGGGAGAAAATGAAGGAGGATGAGGAAAAGCAGCAGAAGAAGGAGTGGGGATAATCTGATAATATATACATATCTGTCTGTGCTTTCTCTCTGTCCTATATCTCTTCAAAGGTATGTGGGGAGGTCCTTTCTCATATTTCTTCACTGGGGCTAAATATGTTCTTTGTAATTTTGAAAAATTCATTTTCTATTGCTTTTAGGTTGCCATTCTTTCAATTTACATTATTGTAGTCATATTTTAGATCTGCTCATTTCACTTTGCATCAATTTGTGTCTTTTCTTTAATTTTTTTCAACAACAAAAAACTTCCTTTTCACTCTTCACCTCAACCCCAGTTGAGAAAGAAAAATAAAAAGAAATACCTGTTACAAACATGTATAATAAAGAAAAACTAATTTCCACATTAGCCATGCAAGAAAAAAAGTCTCATTTTGTACAGTGTTATTAACATATCTATCAAGAGATCGATACCATGTTTCATCATTTAGTCCCTGAGTGTTTAAGTTTTTCAAAGTTATTTGTCTTTAGAATAGTGGTGACAGAAATTGTTCTCGGTGCTATTTTCTTCACTTTGCCATCAGTTCATGTAGAGCTTCCCAGGTTTCTCTGAAACCATCTTCTTCACTGTTTCTTAAAGCATAATAGTATTCAATCACATTTATATGCTTCAACTTATTCAATCATTCTTTCGTTGATTCTCCCTCAATTTCCAATTTTCTACCTTCAGAGTTTGTTTTACTTAGGACTAATCTTGCCCTTAATCTGGGTTTCCTCTAATTCTCCCTTTTCCTATCTCCTCTTTCCCTTCAATTTCTCTGTAGAGTGAAATTTATTTCTCTACATTTCTTTATGGTGGTGGCTGCTTAATCAATAGTAATACCAACAATATTTCCTCAGTACCATTCTTTCTTTCTGACTTTATTTTTATCTGTATTAAAAACTAGGGATTTTGGCCTTAATATTTCTGGGGTATTGCTTTTTGGGGATTATTTTAGGAAATGACCAATGAATTTTATATCTACTTTGTCTTCTTGTTGCAGGAGATCTTGGCAGTTTAATTCAATGATTTTTGAAATATAATCTCTCAATCCTTTTTGATCATGACTTTTAGGTAGCCAAATTATTTTTAGATTATCTCCTTTCAATCTGTTTTTTTTTTTTTACTTTCTTTTTGGATTCATGATGCCTTACATTTTCTTTTCTTTTCTTTTTTTTTTAGCCTTGACTTTTTAAATTTTCTTATTGCTTCCTGGAATTATTACTTCTATTTGGTCCATTGTAATTTTCTAGCAGTTTATTTCTTGAGCTGTGGTCCCATTTCCTCTTAAGAAATCACATAGTTCAATGATCTAGCATATGTTGCTTGAATATTCTCTTTCTTGTTGCTCTTTATAGGACTTTCTTAACTTTGGGATCAGAAATCTGTCATGACTCCAACTTACTTCCTGTTCATTCTCAAATAATATCAAAATCTCACCAGCCCTACAGCTATTAGAACTTTTATTTCTCCCCTGTTCTCTTTTTTCCTTGGAGCTATTATTTCTGTCTAACTACCTATGAGCAACCCTATTTAAACATTTCTTAAATTCAGGTTTTGGTTTCTATAAAAAGAATTTATCCCCTAATTTATACATTTTACATGATCTATAATCTGGAAAAAAACACAACATTTTTTTCCACCAAGTATATACAGTGAAAATCACTAAAAGTGAAGTCATTTTCATAATTGTAAGTAGAGTACCTATTTATGAATAAAGTCTCATTACATAATTTTAATTAGAGAGAAGAGCTAATTTCCTCAGTAGTTCTGAATTCTCTAGGACCTTGCTTCTTCATCCCCCTCCTGCTGGGTCCCCCTGCTATTGCTACTACTGCTCCCTCACCTTCTAAATGGGCTGTTGTAGAGAGCACTTCCAGCAGGTGCTAAGTCCCAAGAACATCAGAACTTTTAGGATCATGCTTCTATTTTAACTTCTTGTTCTAATAAATGTAATCCATCAACCTTGATATTGCCTTGGAAAGGATATAACAATCTAAGATCCAATTGCTTCACTCACTCTCCTGTAACATCACAGTATAAAACATCCTTCTTTGACCAGTGCTCTTTTCTTAAATGCAATGTCTTGCTTTTATATTCCTATTTCCAACACTTAGCACAGTGCTTGGCACATAATAAGAATTTAGTAGATACTTTCTATTCATTCATTGAGTAGAAATGTGAAAAAATGAATAAGAAATATAGATGTCATAAAAGAAGGCATCCAAGACTCCACAATTCTGTAGCTCTTCATTCACTTAGAGAAAAAAAAATGATGATGATGATAACAATAACAGCAACAATAACTATGATATTATAATGATAGCTAGAATTCACATAATACTTTACGGTTTTCTCAGCATTTTACCTGTTCTACTGGAGTTATACAAGTGCTAGGGGAAAAAATGGATGTGAAACAAATTGAGTTTTACTGTGTTTATGAAGTGTCTTGCATGCTGTGGAAATGAATGGCAGGTGTAAACTTTTGAAGATTATAAAAGTAGCTCTTGTTCCTGAGATCATTGATCTTTCACATTCTTCCCTATTATTGCGTATGATATGTGGCTCCTGAGTCCACTCCACCTCCTACCAACAGCTTCTAAAAGCAGCAAGCAATCAGGCTTTGAATATATGAAAAACAACCTATGAGTGATGGTGACTAGCATTCCAGACTCAGCCTAGATCTACAGATCTGAGTCTCAACAACTAAGCTCAATCTCACATGTCTTTTAAGGAAGTTATAATATTGCCCATTGGAATGTAATAGAGAGAACCCTAACATTTTTTTCTCAGACATTTTGTGATTCCTTTGCCTAAATCCTTTTACCTCTTTATAAATCAGGTCTAGCTTTAAGAAAAATCTATGTGTGGATAGGAGGAAGATTCCATTTATCATCTACCTTGTGAGGAAGAGGCAAGGATTTGTTTAATAATGAGATCTGCAATCCATAATGCTTCCTGTGGAGAAACAGCCCACTGACAATATCATTTCTTTTTTTTAAATTAATTTATTTTTTTTATTAAAGCTTTTTATTTGTATAACATATATATGGGTAGTTCCCCAACATTGATCTTTACAAAGCTTTCCATTACAAATTTTACCCCGAGTCCCCTCCCCTCCCCTAGATGGCAGGAAGTCCACTACATGTTAATAATTTTGAAATGCTTGAGAATTTATGCAAGAAAAATCCTATTTACAAGAAAAAAAAAGAATCAGAGAAAGGCAACACAATGCAAGCAAATCTGACAATATCATTTCCCAAAAAATGATGATGGTGAACATAAAAAAGATAGCTCAGAATTATTTTAAAAAGACAGTTCATGTAAATCCAAAATATCTCCATTGCTTTATGATATGACTCTAATGTTCTCTCAGAGGATTGGTCTTACCAGAATGGAAAATTATAATCTTCTGAGTCAGCTAGGTTAGGGTTCTTCTCCAAATTGATCCTTCTAAAATAAAGTGTAGTTTTGAAGAGGCCTTTTCCATATTTCAACTTTTGGCCTGGAGCAAGACCAATATAGTTTTGAAATGTTCTAGCTTAGCCACTTGCCGGTTTTTATTCCTCTTCCCTTTAAAGAGAATCATTTATACCTAAAAACCTGATGCAGCTGAATTATAGTCTGCTGAAAAATGAAGATTTATAAATGCACAGTAAAGATGTAATGCCATAATAGGAATCATAAAATAGCATTATGAAGAGTGGTTGGTGGGCATGCTTGGAAGTGATTTTTCAAGTATTAAATACTGCCTTTTAGTTATTTCAAAATCAAAACATGCTTTAAAAATAGCCATGTGCTAGAGGTCACATTCTGAACCATCTATAAATTATAATCTTTATGAGACTCTTTTACCTGAAAGCCCAATAAGAAAGGAAGGTTTAATAAGGATTGCAAAAAAATTGGTCACATTTAGCTCATGAACAACATTTTAAAATATATTGATAAAGTCACAATTCTTTTTTTGAGTATTTTTATAAATTTGGTATTTGTCTTTTTTATGTCTATTTATATTCTGATTCTTCCTTGAAGATGCTTGTTGTAGACATGGTAATTCCCTGGACATCTAGGGCAGTGCTGACAGATTTCAGAGTCTAAGGAACTGCTTACTTCTCTAAAATGTCTATAAGCTATTAGTTAATGCACCATCAAAAAAAGCCAGCTCTTTGCTTTTAAATGGCCGAGTAGTTAAGAAATCACTGCCCCTCCTGTTGTCTATTATCATTGTCTAAGATATAAAGACCAATATAGTCAGTGTTACTTTCCTCCATATCTTCCTCCCCCATAAAGTTTAGTCTTAACAATTAGCTACTCACTTGCTCTGACCCATTCTTTGAATGATACAAACTTTTCTTCATTGTTTATAGAGAACACTGGGTTTACCCTTTGGGCTTGTCATGATGGGGAGGCGGTAGAGTAATGCTCGAAGACCATTTGTTCTTAATGAAAGTGATTTGTTATGAGCCAAAGGAAAGTGTCCTTTGTCCTTCTGCCAAAACTGCCTTGCTCTGCTCTCTGCATTTGCTGAGGTTGTGCAGATTAATGGGACTACTGCAAGATGCATTAAGACAAACAGCATTAGTAGAGAGACACAAAACATTCTCCTAAAACAATGCCAAATACCGGTGAACTGGTGTCTTATTTAGAGTCATCAATTATGCAACCTGCCTAAAATTAAGTTCATTATTCCTAATTGCCTTCCACAAAATGGTGCCTATCTTGCCCTGTTATCCATTCCATGATAAAATATTCTGTGCTTTTGATTTCATTGAGTAGGGAGGCAGAGAACATTGAATAAGAATAGTAGCATGCATCAGGACCACACAATTTTAATATTCAGTTTATTTTACGGTAGGATTAAGCCTAGAACAAATAATCTCATTTTACATTTAATGATCCCTTTGAGGTTAGTGTTAGGATCACTTGGGGAAAAGAAACAACCAAACAACCTTAATCATCCTTTGAGAGTAGCAGGTGCTTTTTTTTTTTTTTTTTTTTTTAATGAACACTAAAAATATAAAAGAAGTAATAAAGAATCTTGGCAAGGCCATAAGTGATACAGATATTATAAAGATTTTCCCATCATATAATTCTTAGAGAAACCTGAATTTAGGGAATGTTGCCTCTTTGTAACAAACATTCTAATTTATTGTAATAAATATAATAAATTAGTAATAATGTATAAATACTTAGTTTGTAATAAACTTTTAGAGGGGGATGATTCCTATATTTCTCAATAACTATACTGGACATTTAGATTTAGAAATATTAGAGGGAATATCTTCCCTTTCCTTCTTTTGAATTATATTTGGTAGCTATTTCAAATACTTTTCCTCCTTTAAATTTTGTAAATTCATTTTTATTCCTTTTTATAAATATTTGGTGAACAGGATTTTTGTATTCAGGGAAAAAGAAGGAATAGCAAATTTGAATTTGAGATTTTCACAAAGTAAACCCTGTTGCTTTTTCTTGTCTTCCCCCACTACCAGTATAGTTTCATGTGGTGATAACTCTACATGCTGAAGAGAATATTAATCTTGGAAAATAAACGATGAAATGATTTCTGCCTAAGGAAAACATGTCTGACTCAATGTGGACTGTGAGTGAACCACTGAGGGCAGGGATATCCCAGGTTTTCAAGTGTTATCTTCATCATCTCATGTCAGGGGAATGCTTTTTCATTAGATTTTTAAGGCAGTGTTGATTCATCTAATGCTCTTAAGTTCTGACTGGTTTTGGCCTTGATATTTATAGCCCTGTGATCAGAGAGCTCTCTCTTCACTCCAACACCAATCATAGATATAAGGGAGAGGTGGGAGTAATTCATAACTTTGTACCAGAATCTTGCTTTAGGCTAAACTATATTGTGAAAGTTGACTGCTGAGAACTCAAAACACAAATTTTACAAAAAGTATAATCTGCAGATGTGATCAGAGTGAGTCAACATTGGTGTTTCAGTGGTCTTCTTGTTTATTCCTTCAAAGTTTTGTTGTCTATAATATTTCCATTTGTGTTTTATAACAGTCTCTGTAATACCTGATTTAATGTTTTGTGTAAGGAGACATAATAGTGGTTTAAAGTCTTGGTTTATCAGGACCAGAGGAATGATATCCTTTTCATCATGGGATCATTGTCTTGTGTCATAACATGTATGGCATATCCCATTCTAAAAGGAATACCACGGGAGATAAAAAGGGAATCCATCATCTTCAGTCATGTGTCTCTTTAATTATATATCTCTTAGCTGAGTTTATTCACTTGGGTGCCAATTAGTATCACTTGTGATAGTGCATTAGCTGCCTGGACACATGTCAATGAATCATAGCACCTCGACTGCCAGCTCTTCAAATTGCTATCTGATTTGGTAGGGATGTTTGCTAACTCTCATCAGATAAAAGGGAGAATCTGCTAACCTAGAGACAGAAATCTGGGTCATAATGGTTCATGATTCAATAGATCACCAATTTGTTTTTTAATATCTTCATTTGGGAAATTTTCAAAAATGGAAAAGAGATTTACTGACATGACTTTGCTAAATCATTATACTTTTTTTTTAGTTAATTTTATTAGTCACCCAGAGGCAACCAACTGAGGCAGTAGACAGAACACTAGACCTGGAACCAGAAAGACCTGAGTCCAAATCCAGCCCCAAAAACTTACTAGTTTTATGACCCTGGGAATATCATTGAGTCTCTGCCTTTTTCTTCAACTTTAAAGTTTTTCTTTCTTCAACTGTAAAATGGGCATAATAGCATCTACCTCATAGACTTGCTATATAGATCCAATGAAACAATATTTGTAGTACATTATGCCTGGTATGTCATAAGTTCTTTTTTTTTTTTTTTTTTTTTTTTTTTTTTTTTTTTTTTTTTTTTTTTGCTAAGGCAATTGGGGTTAAGTGACTTGCCTAGGGTCACACAGCTGTTACGTGTCTGAGACCAGATTTGAACTCAGGTCCTCCTGACTTCAGGGCTGGTGCTCTATCCACTGCGCCACCTAGCTGCCCCCATAAGTTCTTAATAAATGCTTATTTCCTCTCCCTTATGTCCTCTCTTCTTTCTTCTCCTCTCCTCCTTTCCCCCTTTTTTGCTTTTCTTTCTTTTTCCTTATCTTCTTAGTAATAATGAAAACAATAATCATAGGAGTTAGCTAACAAAATGATCAGACAAATATTTAGAAGATGTTCTTTCTCAGCATCTGTGTTTATAACCACATGTAGAATAGCCTTATAGAAATCACATGTCATCATCAAATATTAATTAGTAAGTGGAATATGAATCTTGATTGTTATTTTTAACTGGAAATGAGAAATCAATTTTAATAAGATATATGAAGACCAAATAGCAACCGCCATAGTAATGTCTCATATTTTCATAGTACTTTAGAATTTATACTGTGCTATCTTGAAAGTGGGTAAGTCAAGTTTTATGATTATTCATCTTTTATAGATTAGAGAGGTGTGTTTAGAAACGTGAGATTTACCTCAAGAAACACATTGATGGAAAAAAAAAAGAAACAAGTTGATGGTAATGTCAAGACTGGAACTCATATTTCCTGATTATATATTCCATCATCTTCCAGTTATTACACCATGATTCCTTTTTTTATAAAAGATGGAAAAAATGGTGTCCAACAGTTCAACTTATTTTTAAATAGGTGAGCTTATTGTTGCTATCACAGTAAGTTGGCAAATGGAAGAAATCGAAGAAATGTCAAATTCGAGCAAGAAAGTTGAAGATAATGATGTTTTATGGGAGGAACCTAAGAAAATTTATTTTGGATATATTTATTTAATTAAACAACATATGTGTAAAATGCTTCACACAAATTTGAATCTATGCTTACTAAATGCTTGTTCCTTTTCTCTTTCCCCTTAACTGCTTCCTTGTTTTGATGCTATATAAAGGGAGTAATTTTGACATAAAATGTCAAGAATAGATGAATTTAATACATTAAAATATAATATGTTTTAATATGGCTAATTAAAAACACTGAGATAAATTTAACAAACAATTTTAAATGTAGTCCTGATTAAATTTTGGTTTTCCTGCTCTATTTTTGCTTTTATTGTTTTTATCTCCAATGTATACTTTCAAATAAAGAATCTCAAATGAGCTGTGATTGAACATAGAGCAGAAACAGAGATTAGTAGAATCCTATAGACCCCTAAACTAGAAACAGAATCTTATAGAAGCACAGAATTTGATAGTTAGAAAAGACCACAGTGGTAATCTAGTACAACACTTACTCAAGACATGACTTCCTTAATTAACTGGACATTTGCTTTGTAACCTTTGAGATTACCTTCAATTCCTGAATAATACTGAGGTGCTAATTGTTATAACCCTGAACACTTTTATCAGAAAGTTAGTAAACACAATGTCATGCACTAATAGACATTTAATAAATGCTTATTATATAGAACTGGCATCTAGAAAAAATGAGGGAAAGGGAAGTGATAAGTATTTGGATAGTATTATGATGTACCAGGCCTTGTGCTAGGTACTTTGCAAATATTTCATTTTGATCCTCACAACAATCCTAGGAGGCAGATGCCATTATCAGCCCATTTTACAATTGAGGAAACTTAAAGAGAAGTTAAGAGGTTTTTCCAAATTCACATAGCTAACCAGTATCTGAGGTCAGATTTGAAGTCAAATCTTTGCTTCAGGTTTTGAACTCTCTAATGACTGGACAATCTGACTGCTGATATACCTGCTGAGCTTTGTGGAGGTTGGTCAAACTTGGGGAAATCAGATGTAATGAGCATCAAGTGGGAACCTCATCAATGGAGATATGGCCATTATTATTTCCATTCTCAATAATAAACTCAGTCCACACTACCTCCAATCCATTTTCTGTCCTTTCTTCCCACCATATTCTCGGAACTCATTTTCCATTATTAAATTCCCTTTCATTTTAGATCTCTTCCTCTCCCATTCCTTCCATCTTCCATTAACTTGTTAAAACCTCATTTTCTTTTGAGGACACTAATTTTCATTCTTTCTTTAAACCTCTCCAAAACTGGTTGTTTCTTTTTTTTTTTTCAATAATAAAGCTTTTTATTTACAAAACATATGAGTGATTTTTCTACATTGACCTTTGCAAAAACTTTTTTTTCCCAAGCTTTTCCCCTCCTTCCCCCCACCCCCCACCCCTAGATGACAGGTAATCTAATACATGCTAAATAGAATAAATTATATGACAAATACAATATATGTATACATATCTATACAGTTATCTTACTGCATAAGAAACATCAGATCTAGAAAGAGAAGAAGAAAAAAAACAACCTAAGAAGGAAAACAAAATGCATGGAGATATTCACAGAAAGCATTAAAATGCTGTGTTGTGGTCCACACTAGGTTCCCACAGGCCTCTCTCTAAATGTATATGACTATCTTCATCGCTGAACAATAGGAACTGGTTTGAATCACATCATTGTTGAAGAGAACCATAGCCATCAGAATTGATCATCATATAGTCTTGTTGCTGTGTATAATGTTCTCCTGGTTCTGCTGATTTCACTCAGCATCAGTTCATGCAAGTCTCTCCAGGCCTCTCTGAAATCCTCCTGTTGGTCGTTTCTTACAGAACAATAATATTCCATAACATTCATATACCATAATTTATTCAGCCATTCTCCAATTGATGGGCATCTTTTCAATTTCCAGTTTCTTGCCCCTACAAAAAGGGCTGCCACAAACATTCTTGTATATGTGGGTCTGTTTCCCTCCTCTAAGATCTCTTTGGGATATAGGCCCAGTAGAAACACTGCTGGGTCAAATGGTATGCACAGCAAAACTGGTTGTTTCTTATACTTCTGATACCTAGGTTCAGGTGGAAAAGTTGCATGTTTATTGCTCCTCATAGCCATTTTTAGATATTTCAACCAACACCATTACTTAGCAGTCACTTTAAAGTTCACTCTGCCATTCTCAAATCATTATCACTACCATCTGTGATGACATAAATGTTTTTTTACTTGATTCATTCATTCATGGATACCTAGACTGTCCTCTCCTCAACATTCACTTGCTGCCCCTTGCCCAACAATGAATCTATCCCATTTGCTAAAACTTTTAGATAGATTCTGGGAAGAACTAACCATATTATTCATTGGAGTATATTCAGTCTCTTCCAGTGTGGACCTTTTCATTTTCATTTTTATGTGCCTAGCACCCAACATAACAATTAGCACAGAATAGATGCTTAAGACATAAAATTATATAAATGGCATTCAGGATATCCTGATGCAGAAACACAATATATCATATGGTTTCAAATAGTGACTAATTCAGCCTCTGGTTATTACATAATTGTTTGACCATGGATAGATGATTAGAAAAAAGTAAAATGTCAGTATGTCTCAAGTCTTTGGGAAGGAGCAGGAAAATTCTATTCTCAGAGAGTGTGGGGGAAAATATACATAGGCACATACACACATACACAATTACACAGAAGCACAAGAAATCAAGACTGATTTTAACTAGTTTTTATTTTTACAGAGTAATCAAAGAGGCATATAGATAGTCCAGTAAGTACATACCTGGATCTGAAGTCAAGAAAGACTAAGTTCAAATTCAATCCCTACCATTTAATTGTCATTTAATCCTGGATGAGCAACTCATCCTCACTCAACCTTCATTCCTGTAATGTAAAAGCAAGAACCCCCAGGGATTGTTGTGGTGATGAAATTAAATATTTGTAAAGTTATTTGCAAACCTTGAACCATAAATATGTTTTAATAATTGCTATTATTATATAATAATACAGAATAGTATTACAAAATACTGTTACAGTTCTATCCAAATTAAAATCATGTATTTTAAATTAAAATTTGAAACTAGGATTTGATTTTGTGCTTTAAAAATTACTTGCATTCATTTTTTTATGTGTTAAATTGTCTTTACTGAACTGTACAAAGATATGTATGTATACATCTCTATCTTCATATATTTTTAAATCATGTCTTTAGTTAATTGATGAATCATAAATTTGGTTCTGAGATTTTATTCATTTGAGCAAGGAATATGTCAAGCTATTATATATATATATAATATATATATATACATAATTCTTTTTCTTCTTTCTTAATAATCAGGTTTATTCTGTTATTTTAAATCACACTTATTCCCAAATGGAATATCAGCAGAAATAGAACCTAATCATTTCAAAATCCCTTAAGAGTTGAAAAGCAGAAGCAATATGTATACGTTTTTGCTAGTACTGTAATATTTTCTAATAAGAGTTACAATTTCCTGAGGTTATTACATGAAACCCTGTGATTGACGAGCCCCATTGAGATATTCACATGTTAGAGTTTTGAACTTCAGGAAAGCTCATCAACATTGATGCGCTGAATGATAAATGAAATGCTAAAACTATGGGACACTTTCCAAAACAAAAGTTAACTTAAATAAATTAAGTTAGTTAAGGAGTAGGGTAAGAATCCTAGTTGCTAAGTTATGGGAATAAGAAACTTAATAAATGATCTTGTTATTCTAAAATGTAATGGTTTTCTTGTTTACTGAAAATACTATTGCAAGGTTATATCATGAAAAAATGCAAGGTTTTATAGGGTTCCCCCCCCCGAGGCAATTGGGGTTAAGTGACTTGCCCAGGGTCACAGAGCTAGGAAGTCTTAAATGTCTGAGCCCAGATTTGAACTCAGGTCCTCCTGACTTCAGGGTTAGTGCTCTATCCACTGTGCCACCTAGCTGCCCCAAAGTTTTATAGTTTTAAAGGGAAAAATATTCTACATTTTATTTGGAGCCCACATGTAAGTTATTTTTATGTGACTTTTACTTATATAAAACTTCTGTTAAGATGAGGATACATAAAAGTTAAAAATGAGTAAAGGAAAAATGGGTTTCTTTTTCACATTAAAAAATGTTAACTTTTGAATTAGATTTTGAAATTCTTGACCTGAATTTTCTGAGTTCGCTTTTTGAATGAATGCAAAATGAGGAGGAAATTGCCAAGATTCCGCTTACGTTTTGTGTATCAACATGTGAGGAATGTCTTTTTACCTTCCAACTTATCCTAGATCATTATACATGAAAGTATTAGCATTTCTTTTTAAGCCCTATTTGATGAAAAAATGTAGAAACTTACTTTGATATTTCAGTGTAAACAACAATCTGGAATATCTTTTCATTTTATTATCTCTAGAAGATCCAGAAAAGTACTGTTTTTAAATTTTTACTGTTTACATATTTCTTCACAATCTAAGAAAATTATTTGTGAAATTCTTTTTTTATATTATTTTTTTAAAATTTTATTTGCAAAACATATGTATGGGTAATTCTTCAACATTAACCCTTACATAGCTTTCTGTTACACATTTTCCTCCCCTATTCCCCACCCCTCCCCTAGATGGCAGGAAGTCCACTACATGTTAATTATGTTAAAATACTTGACAAATCAAATATATGTATACATATCTCCACACCTATCATTGTTGTGTAAGAAAAAACATATCTACACGAAAGACATATCAGATAAAGGAAACACAATGCAAGCAAACATCAATCGAGGACATGAGAACATTATGATGTGGTCCACATTTCACACCCCTCTCTCTGGGTGTATATGGCTTTCTACAGTGAACAATTGGAAGTGGTTTGGAACGTTTCATTGTTGAAGAGAGCCATGTCCATCAGAATTGATCATCATATAGTATTGTTGTTGCTGTATATAATGATCTCCTGGTTCTGCTCATTTCACTCAGCATTAGTTCATGTAAGTCTCTCCAGGCCTCTCTGAAATCGTCCTGCTGGTCGTTTCTTACAGAACAATAATATTCCATAATATTCATATACCATAATTTATTCAGCCATTCTCCAATTGGTGGGCATCTATTCAGTTTCCAATTTCTAGCCACTACAAAAAGAGCTGCCACAAACATTCTTGCACATGTGGGGCTCTTTCCTTCCTTTATGATTTCTTTGGGATATAGGCCCAATAGGAACACTGATGGGTCAAAGGGTATGCACAGTTTGATAACTTTTTGAGCGTAGCTCCAAATTGCTCTCCAGAATGGCTGGATCCGTTCACAGCTCCACCAACAATGCATCAGTATCCCAGCCTTCCCACATCCCTTCCAACATTCATCATTAACTTTTCCTGCCATTTTAGCCAATCTGACAGGTGTGTAGCGGTACCTCAGGGTTGTCTTAATTTGCATTTCTCTGGCAATAGTGATTTGGAACACCTTTTCATATGACTACAAATAGTTTTAATTTCAGCCTCTGAAAATTGTCTGTTCATATCCTTTGACCATTTATCGATTGGAGAATGGCTTGAATTCTTATAAATATGAGACAATTCTCTCTATATTTTAGATATCTGTCAAATTCTAAAAATAAATAGACCTTTAAGATAGAATTTATCTTAATTGTCAAATATGAAAACCTGATGGTACTATTCATCATCTGAAGACTTTGGAGGAATTCTTTCATCTTTGTACCTCTCCTCACTCCCAACAAAATAAAGAAATTATATTTTCCAAGTGTTTTAGCTATAACACTGAAAATATTCCTCATTAAACTGTTGTGAAATTAATTATTAGATCAGCCGGGAAATTTCCTTGTCTAGTGACCAAAATATGGTAAGCAAAATACACATTTTGACTTGTGTTTTTGAATTGACATTTAATATCACATTCATATCTGAATATGCCCATTCTCCCTTTTCTGCTGATCCAGCTGTCTCTTGAAAAAATAATTTAAATAAAGGCAAGAAAAGCAGTTTAGCAAAACCAATATTATCATCCATATTTGATAATGTATATAAAATTCTCTGCACAGGTAGGAAAATTGCACAATTTTTTTTTAAAAACTTTGGCACATTTTTTTTAAACATCTTGTCACTTCATTTACTATTTTATTCATTTTTTAAAAAATTTTGGGTTTTAAATTCCTCCTATTCCTGTCCCACCCATAGAGAAGGCAAACAGTATGATAACAATTGTAAATGTAAAGTCATACAAAATGTGTTGCCAGATTATCTAAGTTACAATAAAAGCAAAAGCAAAAAAGAAAAGAAAGAAAAATTAAAGAAAGCAGCAAAAGTGTGCTTCAATTTGCACTTAGAGTTCATTAGTTCTCCCTCTCTGAAGATGGATAAAACTTTTCATCATTGGTCTTTGGTAATTTCTTGGTTCTTTGTCTTGATCAGAGTAAATAAGTCATTCATAGTTGATCCTCATTAAAATATTACTGTTATTGTGAGCAGCATGTTTTTTTTAACTTCTCTTCTTTGCTAAACTATTTGCTTGTTATAATACTCACTGTTATTGCTGTTGTTCTTTCCATTTACATTGCTATAATCATTGTATATATAATTTTCTTAGTTTTGTTTACTACACTATGCATCAATTCATTTAGGTTTAAGTTTTCACAGGCTTTCTCAGATTTCCAAATTAATCATTTCTTTTAGCATAGTTATCAAATCACTTTAATGTACCAACATTGTTTTCAGCTATTCACCACTCAAAAAGCAGCAACTTTGGGGCAGCTAGGTGGCACAGTGGATAGAGCACCAGCTCTGAAGTCGGAACTACCTGAGTTCAAATCTGGTCTCAGACACTTAACATTCCCTAGCTGTGTGACCCTGGGCAAGTCACTTAACCCCAATTGCCTCAGCAAAAAGCAAAAAAAAAAAAAAAAGCAGCAACTTTATTTCCAGTTCTTTGCTGCCACAAAAAGTGATGCTATGAAAACTTTGCTATATATGGGACCTTTCTTTTTTTCTATAACCTCCCTGGGAAATATGTTTATATATAATAAACAGTTTATATATACTGGGATCTCCAGTTTAGAGTGATTGACCATTCAGTTTTTTTTTTAAGCATAATTCCATTTCCCTCCCTACATGACTGAATTAGTTCAAAGATACATCAACTATCTTGTTTCTCCTGTTTTTCCACAGCCCCTTTAGCACTAACTTTTAAATATTTGTAATCTCTTCCTGTTTTATGGTTCAAGGTAGTAGTTTATACTTTAAAAAGATTGTTTCTTCAATAACAAGCTAATGACCAAAACAATGTAAATTTGCAAGTTGAAGATCATTAAAAGTTGTGAAAAATGATATTATAGGCAAGAACACTGGCTCTGGAAATCAGAGGATCTGTGTTAAAAATCCTCTTCTGATATTTACTACTTATATTACCTTAAAAACATTATTTAATTTCCTTAGGTCTCAGTTTGCTCATCTGTAAAATGAGAAGGTTGAAGTAAATGTTCTCTGATTATCTTTCAGCTGTAGAATTTTGTGATGAGAAATTGGAGTAATGCTAGTAAGACCATTGTTTTTGCAGGGGAAAAGGGCCTTGACCACCATCAAATCTTTATTTCATAGAAGAGGCAACACATTCAGAAAGATAAATAGATTTGTCCTAAATTAGAGAAAGAGAAAATAGCTAATTTAGAATCTTCAATCTCCACCAAAACAACTTCTTGCCATCCTTCCCTATGACATCCTTCTATAAGCAAGAATAAAAGGAAGAAAAAAAATGAGAAATATTTCAAAGGAAAATTGAATAGGACTTGACAAAAGACTAGAAATATGCAGTGGAAAAAAGAAATTTTTAAAAAATATTTGATAACAACATTTTATTTTTTTCAAATACATATATAAATAGTTTTCAACTTTCAGTTTTCTAAAACTCTATTCCAAAAATTTGTTTTCCTTTCCTCCCTTATATCCCCTTTCCTTAAGACAGTAAGCAATCTGATATAGGTTAAATATGTTCAATTCTTTTAAATGTATTTCCAAAATTGTCATATTGTACAAGAAAAATCAGTTCAAAAGGAGAAAAAATACAAGAAAGAAAAACAAAGAAGTAAACAAACAACAAAAAAATGAAATTATTATATGATCCATGTCCATTCCCCATAGTTCTCCCTCTAGATGCAGATGGCTCTCTCCATCACAAGTAGATTAGAATTGACCTGAAACATCCTATTGTTGAAAAGAGCCAAGTCCATCAGAGTTGATCATCACATAATCTTGTTGCTATATAAAATGTTCTCATGGTTCTACTCACTTCATTTAGTACCACTTCATATAACTCTCTCCAGAACCTTCTGAAACCATCCTGCTGATCATCTATTATAGAACAATAATATTCCATTACATTCATGTGCCATGACTTATTTAGCCATTCCACAATTGATGGGCATCCACTTAGTTTCCAATTCATTGCCACTACAAAAAGGGCTGCTACCAACATTTTTGCACATGTAGGTTCTTTTCCCTTTTTTCTGATCTCTTTGGGATATAGTTCCAGTAGAGACACTGTTGAATCAAAGGTTCTGCACAGTTTTATAGCCTTTTGCTCATAGAGGAAAGGGAAATTGTGTATTGTTTATAAAGTGCTTCATAGGTACTTCTAAAGTCTAAAGGGATAGTAAATATGACATAATTATATATTTTCCATGAGCTATTAGAATAGGGAATTGTGATATTGTGACTAAGGAAGCAGAATGATGGAATTGAAATATAGCATAGGCTGAGCATCAAAAGCCCTGGATCCCATTTCCAGTTTTTTCAATAACAAGTTTTTCAACCTTAAAAATCATAAATAGGAGGACCTTAGTGGTACAATGAATAGGCTATTGACTCTGTAGTAAGGAGGATCTGAGTTCAAATTCAGCCTCAGACACTTGATCCTTATTGGCTGTGTGAGTCTGGTCAATTCACATAACCCCAATTGCCTTGCCAAAAAAAAAAAAAAAAAATCAGAGAATCTTCTGGGCCTCGGTTTCCTCATTTCTACAGCGATGGGGTTGGACTAGAATGATTTCTAATTTCCACTCCTACTTGAAAATTGTACTGCTCTATAATAATTGTCACCATCGATCCTACAGCAATTAGCTGAGCAGACCAAACAATAGATCAATCCAAAACTATTTTCTGAGTGCCTATTCAGCACTCTTCTAGGATAGAGAAGATGTAGAAGACACAGTTCAGGAAATAATCCCATTTGGTTGTTATGGCAGCTAAAATATCAGCATAAAGAGATGGCAAGGTGTAGTAGAAATGTTACTAGAATGTTCCCCTATCAATAATCTTTGCCTTATATTCCAATTCCAGGAACTGTTGGCTGCTTTGGTCCCTCATGTCTAAATTACTGTCTCAGCATTTTCTGGATAGGGGTCATCTCTCTGTCCTCTCATGCTTAGTCCTTTGAAGAAGTGGAATTGTGTTCTGAATTTTAGTCTGGCTGGTAGGGCCTGCAACCTTATCAAATCTCCCTAAGAATATTGCCTCCATTTCATTCTATGCCATTTTAATTATTTAAGTGGTTACTTATGGAAAGTAATAGACACTGTAGTAGACTTTGAGATACAAGGACAAACTGGAATAGTTCCTGGCCTCAAGGAGCTTACCTTGTACTGGAAGATATAGTAAGTGCACAGATGCATAAATTCAAAATATATGCTACAAAATATTTTAAAAATCAGGATATGGCCTTGGATATCTGAGAGAATGAGACACATTTTTTGAGAGACTTGATATGAGCTTTGATGAAATTAGGAATTTTAAGAAGTAGGCAAAAGAGGGACAAACATTCCAAGACAATCTAAGCAAAAGCATGGAGGTGGGAGATAGAATATTCAAAATAGTGGATATATCATAGGATGATTTGACTGGCATACAGAGTGAATGAAGGAAGATAATGTGAAATCAAATAGGAAAATGGGTTGGAATCAGATTCTTAAGGATTTTAAGCTCAAATAGATAAATTTGTGGGGGGTTTTTTCCCCTCTAAAGACAACAGAGAAATACTGATGGTTCTTGAGCAAGAGATTGATATGGTCAGACCTATGCTTTAGAAATATAAATTCCTGTCTGTTTTTCTGCTCTCATGATCCTTTTTATTGCCTTTCTACTCTTTGACAACATGTTTTTCCTGTTTATCAGGTTTACTGTCTATTGTTTATGTGTAGGACCGATGGATGCCAACTGCTTGTCTGTCTAGACATCCTTCTATTGCCTTCTAGTTGGACCACCCTTGACCATATGCCCTATCCTTGAGGTTCTATCTGGTCTCCAAATTTCCACCAGGCCAAATTTGACTCATTTCTATCTGGACAGAGCCTTATTATGACTGATTTTTCCTTGGCCATGAAAATGAAAATATAACAATTTTTTTTCCCCTGTGAATAGCTATTTAAAGAAAGTGAAATGGAAAGTTAAGTGGCTACCCAATATCAGTAAAGGGAATTCTAGGTCAGAATACACATAAGCAATATTTCTTCTAAAACAAGTTTCTTAGTTTATATATTTTAAGTAGTTCTCAACTTATGAACTGTCAGTGAAGTCACACATAAAAATGGTATTAATAGATAATTGCTGCTCCTGGTCTAGTCTTATGCCTTTCTAGGTTCAGGAATAAAATGGTGGAGACATGGATTTATTTAATTACTCTGCTGGCTGATATGACACTAGTTGTAGCTTCAGGAAATCGGCTTGTTGTATGCTCCATAATTAAAATGGACTGTTCTCTAAGAAATGCAGTATTTTATATTCATAATGTTTCATCCTTTTTAAAAAATATTCTTTTAGCTCCTCCTCTTTATTCTTTCAGTTACTATTCCTGTCTCATTCTTCCCCAAATGCCCCCATACAAGATCTAGGATCTAGGATCTTTGGAGCTGTTTAACTTCTTTGGGTCATTGCCATAGTACTGCATTTAAGTTTCTGGAATAGACACTTCTACAGAGCTCTAATTATGGCAAGGTGACTTTGGATTTGCCCCAGGTACTTCTTCCTTTGGTAGACAAGGATTTACTGCCTCCCAACTGTAGTTCAGAGTCTGCAATCCTCATGACTTTTCATCTTCAATTAGTCTAAATCAAAGCTTCTTAAACTGTGGGTTGCATATGGGGGTCACATAACTGAGTGTGAGGGTTATGAAAAATTTGGCAACAATAAAATGTATCAGATATTCTGCCAAGATTCAATTCCCTATGTAAAAATAAAGAAGCATATCCATTTCAGTAGGATGCAAATTTGCTTTCATCTTTAATAAATTATACGTATTCCAAAGAATTGCTTTAAAATAAATTTCTTTAGCATTCATTATTTGTAAATGTTTGATTTGTGTCTCTATTTTATATATCTATATACCCAGGGTCCCATAAAATTTTCTCACACAAAAAGGGATCATGAGTGGAAAAAAGTTTAGGAAGCCCAATTCTAAATTAGCTCACAGTTATGATTTCTTAAGTTAATAAAATTTCATAAAATCTTTCCTTCCATCAGATAGTTATACAACATCTTTATCCAGGTCTGTAACATCATCTATTCAACTTAAAGCATATTGTTTCTCTTCTCTAATTTTCCATATATCATATGAGAATAAGTGAACTTAAGATTTCCCTTCAATTACTAAACAATTCATTATTATTGAATTATGTCAGAAACACCTCTTCCCATACTTTCCTCTGAGGACATGGCAAACAAGTCTAATCTGAAATAAACATGAGAAATTAGAATGATTTCACATTAAGAAGAATTAATTGGGTAGAAAACTGGAATTCTCAGAAAAACTGACAAACTTTAATTCTTTCCCAAATAGGAGGTCATTAAAATAAAAAAAAAAATCTGGATATTTTGCCTTTGTGTTCTAAACGTGTTGCATAAATAGAAGTTACATGTAAATTAAATGCTAATATAAAATAAATATGCATTTAATCACTCAAAAGTTTCCAAGCATCAACTCAACTGGCTCCTGTCTTAAAGTCAGTGTACCTATATTAAAACTTACTACATCTAAAGGCATTCGTATTGGCTCATTCTCTATTGCTGAGTATTTTCTCTAGCTGGAAATTGTAAATCTTGTAATTACAATTTTGTGTGTCTTTCGACTAATTTGTCACTGATATATGACTCTTGACAAGATTATCTAAACATGAAAAGTGGTAGCATACTAGGAACTGAAATTGAAACCCAACTTCCATGGAGCAGAAAAGTCAGAACCTTTTCATCTTTGGCAATTGGGTAATATAATCAATACATTTCATTACCTCCCTAATCCTTATGCAAGAAGTATGTTGGGGGCCTGGCTGGGGAATGAGAAGTTCAGCTATTGATTTGTGAGTGATAAATTGTATAATCTTCCTGAAAGCATATGTGTAAAGGGGAAATTTTGCATATATTTCAACTTGAGTGAGGGAGCACAGAAGGCCAGGAGCAAAGCCAGATGGGATTGAACTGATCTACCAATAAATGAAAATTGATATTACTCCAATACTTCAATGGATCTATGATTTTATTCATGTGAGTAGTCTCTCCAGTGATGCAGATTGCAATCCATCAATAGCTTCTCTTCTAGTAGAACTATTTTATACACTCATGTCCTCCACATTAATTCACTACAGGAAGTTATTTCAAAATGTTTGGAGTCTTTCTTTTATTCTCATCACATTGTATGCATTCTAGGAAAACATTAAAATTTTCCATTGGTCAGTCGTCCTTGACTCTTGCTTGACATGCGACTATCTCATTCTTTATCCCCTGCCTCTTCCTACACCTCTTGACAGCATTCTGAACAACAGTTTTGCATGATTATTCATTTATAAGTGTTTAGAATTTCTTATGACTAAAATTCATCTCCCTATCATCTTTTGGGTAAGCCTTATCTATGAATAATTGAAAAATAAGCTAATATTTGTTGCAATATGGTATCATTAGAATATGCATATTTGTTTCAGAGAAAGGTTTTTGGCAAGGGATTATTAACAGATAATAGACTGAACAATGAACAAACTTTATCTACTAATTTTTTTCCTCCTGTGTATATAAATAAGCTAGACTTGCCTGAGTGATTATGGATTTGATTTAGTTGGCTCTACATTGTTCCAGGGCTTTAGACAATCAGCATAATATCATCTACAAACAGAAACATTGATACCCTATCATCCATTGAGAATCCCCCTTCAGTTAACACTCTTCATTGGTCCTCCTTCAATACTTTAATGACTACCTCTGGTAAGCATAGGACTCTCTGTTTTGTGATTCAGTTGATAATAATCAAAAGATTATCCAAAAATTATAGCTTTTGTTATATCTATTATTAGCTCATCTGGGACTGTACTTATATGCTTATCCACAAAAACTTCATAGCCAGGGATGATAGTAAAATAAGTCAACACATAAATGTTTTAAAATTGGACTAGATTGAATGGAGGATGGCGACGATGTGTCTGCATTCTCAGATCTTTTGCATTGATATAAATATTGTCTCATTTCCCATCTTGTCCATGTGGTTATTCCTTCCAGTAATGCAGACTGCAACCCCTCCATGACTGCCAATCCAATAGCACTCTCATAAACCCACATGTCCTTCACAAAAAAATTAAACAAAGGGGGTTCCCTCAACATGGTCTTTAAACTTTAAAGAGGAAGATCTCTTTTTCCTATCCTTCCCCTAAATCGCTATCAGGATCGGTATTATAGAATTAAAGGGTAAGCAAGAGGTTTCTGGGTTAAGATTTTTACATTTGTTCCAATGTGCCCAGAATACCTTATGCCTTAGTCCTTTTATTCTTAAGAAACTTGCTCTAGAGTAAAGTAGATAGACACTCAGAATTCTTGAAGCAACTAACTATAAATTGACTTTTTGGTAGGTCTTGACATAAGTATATCAGACTTGGGGTGAATTCTACAAGCTCCTTGTTGAATGGCTAGGAAGAAGAACTAAATCTTGGATTTTGGATTGGCTGCAAAAAGTGGGATATTTGTCTGCTCTGATCAGCATTTGAAGAGCAGGTAAAATGTCCATAGAGTACATTGATGTACTTATTTTTTAGTCCTTTCTAACATTACCAGTAGAGAAATGTTTACAAATCCTTATGTATGCTTTCTGATGTTTTAGAAAAAGTCCTCAATTGAAATTTAGCATGAATGAAATAGGAGAAGTTTTTCTTATAATATAGGGGTTGAACCCATAAGAAATCTGATTAGAAAAATCCATACTAAACTTTAAGACTATTGAGATTCTGTGCTATCTCCTTAGAAAAGTAAATCACTCTGACTTGCATAGATTTTGAGGGTGTGCTAGAAGATGTGGCTAATAGTCCAAAGTGATATCTTATGTTGGATGGAGCAAAAAGCAGCTACAGTGGCCACTTTCTTGATAGCAATGCTATAGTCCATATTATTGGTTGAGTTCAGGTACTGTTTACACTGGACAGAGGTTTTAAACTCATAGTGTGAACCACACACAAACTTCTTAGTTGGACCTGAAACAACTTAAAATATAATTGGTAAATGTTAACAAAATAGTTTAAAACGCACTTCAACATGAATTATGTTAACGTATAGTTTTTTAAGTCAATATAGACCTTTTAGGGATTTATTTCTACTTGAATTTAACACTATTGGTCCATAGTACCCAGTGATACTAAATGTATTTCAGGAAATTTCCTGTGGTTTTCATATATAGATGGAAGACATTTTATTGGAGGAGATGGAATTTTGTTCTAATGGATTTTTTAAATCAGCAAGAAATAAGCAAAATAGGTCTGAAAGCACTTTGAAATAACAATCTTTCCAAATCACTAAACTGTACATACCTTTTTTGATTTTACAATACCATAATTAGATACAGAAGAAATCAAATAAAGAGAAGAAATATCCACATATGCAAAAAAAACCAATTATACAAACATTTTGTTATGGAAACAAACTGGAAACAAAGTGAATGCCCATCAATTGATGAATGACTGAAAAACAGTATATTAATGTGTTGGAATACTATCAAGATATAAATGATGAAAGAAACCTGGGAACACTACATGAACAAATATAGAGTTGTAAGGTGAATCCTGTGAATTGTTAACACACCAGTTGCAACATTGTGAAAGAAAATAACTTTGAAAGACTTATGAGCTCTAATCAATATGATTAATCAAGATGTTTGCAGGGTAATAAATAAAGTATGCTCCCATCTCTTGATGGAGAAGTGATGGACCAGATAGATACAAACTGAGACTTAACATTTTCAGACACAACTATCAGAACACAAGTTTGTTATCTTTGAATATACTTTTGTTACAAGGCAGGGATTTTACTTAGATAACAGAAAAAAGTGGAGGTAATAGTGACTATGATACAAAAATAAAATAAAATAAAATAAAAGATTCTGTCATTTGATGATTCTGTGAAGCCCAAATCAAGAAAGTTAAAGATCTTTCCATGTTTTGTGTCAATCAGAGCTCATTTTGCCTATCTACCTTTTCCTTTTCCCTAGACGACACACTTTTAAAAATACATTTGACCCATACAGTGGGAAATTTGGAAATTGTGAAAGTCAGTTCTCAATGTTTGGAGCTGATCAAATGTAATTGGATGGTCATTTCTCAGATATGCAGATGACAGGGGAAAGAGTGCAATAGTAACAGGAAAGAAATAAGGCTTTAAGCCAGTTTTAAGACTCAATGAACCTAGAAGCTCTATGGAAGATAAATGAAAGAACACAACTTCTATGATAGAGAGGAGAAAATGAAAATTCAGACTAGATGAACTTGTTTAACTTGTAAAGCATCAAAATTTTTAGATCCAGTGATATTGCTCCTTCCTGTGTCTATCATATACTTTGCCATGATCTTTCTTTAGTTTGATATCTTCACAATCACTTATATTTCCTCTTATATTGCTTACCCTTAAAAATGCAAATATCTAAGGGCTAATAAGCTACATATGTACATATATATATAAATATAAATATATATAAATGAATAAATCAATGGATGAATCACCTTCAGGTGCTATAGTTACAAACAACATTGGATAAAGGGGACTTTGTTTCACAGAGCTGACATATTCTTTGTGAATTTCCTCTTGGGGTTTATAAGGGAGTATTCTCATCCTATAAACACAGTAATCTGAATTCATAACCTGGCAATATGGCATCCCGAGATTTTCATTCACATTCTTTGCCTTTGCTTGTTATACCTCCTCTCTCCCAAAATCCAGGGAATGCATGGGCCGCCATCTATAAGGGATGAGTTTCCCTTTTCCAGGGTTATTTTATTTTACATATGTGAAAGGACTATCTTCTATTTATTCACACTCCCACTTTCTCCCAAGTCAACCCAATTTGTTCCAAGCACAGTTCTAATCATTTGTGGCTCTGTAAAGTAGAATTATTTAAAGATGTTAGAGATGTTTCTGTAATGCTTATAACTATGATGGCAGTATAGTGTACTGGGAAGCTCACTGGAATTGGAATCAGAAGACTTTTGTTTGAATCCTATTGTGCTATTTGCTTTCTTTATAATCTCAGGCAAAACATTTCACTTCGTGACACCTAGTTTTCTCATCTATAAACTGAAGAAAATGTATTACATTTGAATTCCACCCTTCACATATTATTCTATACCCAGAGATTTTTATCTATAGATGCCATAGAAGGGAAATTGACTTCATGACCCATAAATTTTCATCAAAATAACTACATTTCTCCTGTTGTTACATAAGCCATGCCTCTTTTATTCAACAAATAAAAATGGAATAATAGAGACTAATTTTAGTTAAAGTTAACCAGAAATATTAAATAATTTATAATTATTTAACTATTCCTTATTCCTCCCTGTTTGGAGGGGTTTTAATTTTTTTCAGGTTACTGGATCCTGCTAAATATCTTTTAATAGGGCAATTTGTAAAATGAATCCTTACAGTTTGATGGAGATAATGCTTCTCTAAAAAGTGAGCAACTTAATTTCTTCCTCTCTAAGGGTCATGAACCATTAAATTATTAATACTAATTTTAAATATAAATAATTTTAAAAGTCATTCCCACATTTTAAAAAATGAAAAATTAACTTTTTTAATAAGGAGAAAGTAGACTTTATTATTATTATCAGTAATATTAAAGACAATATTATATTTTATTGAAATACTATATCAATTCAGGAAATCACTAAATAGAAACAAGTCAAAATGAACAATGGAAAGAAAATGTAAATAGTTTTATTTGACATCTGCATTATCATATGCAAATAAGGGGCAAAACCCTGATTTTCACAAGACTCTTATGGCTTAGAATTACTCTAACAATTTATCCCCTCAAACTCTCCATAGATTTGGATTCCTCATGTGCAAAATCCTGCAAATATGGTGTTAAAGTACATCACACAAAAACAAAAGAAACCAATTAAAATGTATTACACTGTCAACAGAAAATTTATGTTTTAATTCGTGCTTATTCTAATAACATCACCAATTATTAACACTGAAAGACTTTTAGAAATCCAATTTATATTTCATCATTTACAGACATGATTTCCTTTTTTTGCATTCCTGTCAGGTTGAGTCCTGTATAAAAGCAGGCTGCTTTCTTCATTCTAATCCTCTTTTTTTCTAATGCTCATGCATAACAGTAGTAGTTCTTCCTGGAAAAAACTGAAAAGGCTGAATATGAAAACATTTTTTTCCATCTAACGCTTTTAAATGTTACAATGATTGTTTCTGGAACTTTTTGCTACTTCTTGCCTTAATTTCCTTTACAAAAATAATATGATAACTTGGCTAAATGAGTAATATTACTAATGATAATAGGCTAACAGGGATTTTGAATCTTCACCCAGAGAGCTGTAGATTTGGGTCACATAGGAGATTATCATTTCATGTAATGCTAGAGAGAAACTGCAACTTTGACATTTTAATAATTACTTTTTTAGTTTAATGGAGAATTTGTTTGTTACCTTCTCCCACTCAAGTCCAATACAAAGGAAATCATCATCTTTCTGATAATTTTATTAATGAAATTCATTGTTTATGCCAGGATCTCCTTCAAAATTATAAAGGTATAAGCAAAAAAAGCGGCAAGCTATGGAAAGAAGCCTGTTTCTCCAGCAAGTTATTTCTCCTCACTAAAATTGTAGGGCAAGAAAGAAATCTCCTTCAAGTCTAAAGATGTTTCTTAAGTGAGTCAGTGGGGTGTAACAGAAATAGCATGGACCATAAGTCCAGATGAATTTCCAAGTAACAGCTCTGTCATTCACTTTTTATTTAGGGCAAATTGCCTGACTTTTTTATATCTCAATTTTTCTCTCTAAAAATGAGAATATTTGATTAGAATAATTTCTAAGATCCTTTCTAGCTTTAACATTATTTAATGCCCTTGTCTTTCTTTTAATTGTAATAGAAGTCTTACAGAAATATATTTATATAAATGATAATGAATGTGCCTTTTAAGGAACTTATAAAATTTTATAAAGTTTCTGTGAGTGAATAGATAGTTGGAAAGGAATATAGAAAATCTGAAAATGTTACAACAGAAGTTAACTAGAATCGGCATTGAAATGAAAATTTAAATGATTAAAATCTTTTAATATATTATGATTAGTCTTCTATATAGGGCATTTGGCTGACTCAGTAAAGAGAATACTGGGCCTGGAGTCAGGAAGATCTGAATTCAAATCATCCTCAGGTCTACTCGCTCTATGATCCTGGGCAAATAACTTACCTCTGTTTTCCTCACTTTTTTCACCTATAAAATGATTCAGAGAAGGAAATGTATCTTTGCTAAGAAAATGGAGTCACAAAAAATCCAACTGAAAAATGAATAAATAACAAAAGTTTTACACAGGTCAGTTTGCTGATAAATGAAAATATTGTTCAGCTAAGTCAAATAATTTTGAACAGTGTAAGTAAAACTGTTCTCATTCCTGTAATTCTACTCATTATTAACTACTCATTTATTTATGCTGAGTATCTTTCTATCCCTTTGTTTTTCCTTTAAAATGCAATTTTTCAAAGGAGGAGAATTTTAAATTCTTAATAGTAAAAAATAAGACTGCTTGATTTATCTGGATTTTAAGAGTTGTAAAGCATTTCATATGACTTATTTTATTTGATAATACTCTAATGTAGAATATATTTCTCACATAGTTTTCTTCCCAATTATAATTGAAAACCTAGATTTAGAGAAAAAAATCTAGATAAATTAACAAATAAATAGATAAATAGACATGAGTAGGTCATTTGTTAAGTGCCAGTATTTCAAATACAAGTAAGCAGGATAGTCTGGGTTCTTAGGTAATTTAAATTTAAATGGAAAAACTCTAAGTATAAAGAAGTACTAGAAAGGAGGGAGTGGATGGGAGGAGCAACAGGAGATTACTATGTAATGTGGAATGCTGAGAAGATAACTGAAAACCTGGATTTCCTTATGAGAACCTGGGGACACAGGACAGAGCCCAAATTTCCAGTAGAATTGAAGATAGTCTGAGAGTGAAGCATGAAGGAGACATCTGGGAAGTGAAAATGGTAAAAAGAAAACCTTTTTTTTCATCAATTTTTACAGATTTATTTATAGTCAAACCTTTGGTAAAAACAGTTGATAAATATGTATTGAGTAATTATTAATCACCAAATATGTGCTAATCACTATTAGGTGCTAGGGTTAGAAAGACACAAGTAAAACAATATTGTCATTATTTACAAAAGTAGGTATAAACAAAATATATCAAAAATAAATTTAAAGGTGACTTTAAAGAAGGCGCTAGAACTTGAGGTAAGTGGAGCCCATGAGCTGAGTGAAAAAAAATCTAGAACTAGTAAGAGGAGAAGTCATCTCCAAGTATGAAAACTGCATTGGGAATTGGGAAGTAGAATATTACTTAAAAGGAATAATAAGTATAGATTAATTAAACCAAAGATTAAGTGAAGGGGGAGGGAAATTGTATTACAAAGCTGAAAAAATAAGTTGGAGTCAAGTTACAAAGGGTTTCAGTTGCTTGAGTTTAGAATTTTTCCCTAGAGATAATAGAGAACCACTGGAATATATTGAGCTGGTAAATAACATGATCAGATCTGCACCTCAGAAAAATCATCCTAATGTTTTGGCATCTAAATGGAGGATGGATTGAAATGAAATGAAACAGGGGGCAGCTAGGTGGCGCAGTGGATAGAGCACCAGCCCTGAAGTCAGAAGTCCCTAAGTTCAAATCTGGTCTCAGACATTTAACATTCCCTAGCAGTGTGACCCTGGGCAAGTCACTTAACCTCAATTGCCTCAACAAAAAGCAAAAATAAATTTAAAAAAAAATAATAAGAAATGAAATAAACCCTGAAGTAGGAATACTCATTAAGAGACTATTGAAATAATTCACATAAGAGGAATTAAAAGTCTGAGCTGGAGTTGTGACTAAGTAAATGCAAAGAAAGTAGAAGAGATAAAAATGACATGATCAGGCCACTGTTTAGAAGAGTGCTATGAGAGTGAGAGTGAGAGCAAGAGTGAAATGTCAGGATATCCACATCCAAAGAGGAAGAAGTAAAAGCATGGTGGAAGATTATATATATATATATATGTGCGTGTGTGTGTGTGTGTGTGTGTAAAAGCAAGAAGTAAAAATAAGGCAGGATATATAGCTCTGGAAATTGTCTCCATAAATATGAACCTAGGGAAGTTGATGAGACAAACAAGAAAAGAGAGAAAAATTTAAAGTCCAACAGTCATAATTTATGTTTTCTTCTTCAACTCCCTTCCCCCATTAGAATAGAATCTTAAATGGTCAAATCTATATTAAGTGGGTTGTTATCAAATGAAGACCTAGATAAGGAAACCAAAAGTGAGAGATCAGAAAAGTAAGATGAAAACCAAGAGAGAAAGAAAGCATCAGAGTACTAAGGAAGAGAGGGTAGTGAGTAGAATCAAGAGCTACAAAAGAGACTTGAAAATTTAAAACTGAAAAATTCTCATAATTTCTAGCAATTAAGAGATAGTAACTTTCAAGGTAATTTTAGTTGCCCAATGAGATAAGAAAATTAATTTCCAATATCTGAATTGGAGAGAAGTGGCAACAAGAAAATAGCTTAAAAAAATGTTTTTTTTTTTTTTTTTGGCTGGGGAAATAGAAGAGATATACAGTATTAGCTTAAAGAAAGAGTTAGATCTAGCCAAATTTTCCTTTTTTTTTTTTTTTTGTCTTTTGGGTTTTACTTTATTTTATTTTATTTTTTAAAGACTGTTTCTAGATATCTGGAAAAGAAAGAAGCTAAAGATAAAAACGTTGAATATTCCTCCAGGTAGTATTGCCAAAGCAAATGAAGAAAATAGAAAATAAGGGTTGTGCTATACAAATAAGGGAAGAAAAGGAAACTAAAGATTAACGACCTCTATTTTCTCAGTAAATGACTAAGAACTTCCTTTGAAAGGAAGGAATGGGGGAAGAAGAAAAGATTTAAAAGAACTACTGTGAATTATATGATAGGCAATGAATTATGGAAAAATGAAAAAGATTTCCTGGCTGTACAGAGGGCACATCTGAATTTATTTAATCCAGTCAGTCAGCCTGCCTTCAAATAGGCTTTCTTTAGTACTTTCTTTAGTACTAGTTAGCAGCATTCCATAAAAAGAGTAAAGAAGGTAGATGATAAAATTAATCCAGGATTAGATTTCCATTTAATTTAATCCTATCTATTCTCTAGGTGATTCTAACTTCCCCAAAACTGATAATTCCATAGTGAGTTTGATGAAACAAAGAAAATACAGCTTATGCTTTCTAGCTCTCCATAATTTAATTGTTCCAAACAAATATTTATGCATTTCCCTTAGCTATTCCTTATCTTTAACCATGTACAAATTTGTGCTATACTTTGGGGAGATAGAAAGATTAGAAAGAGAATATCTACCTTCATGGGGATAACAATTCAGTAAGCATAATGCACAGTCCAAATGGAATCCCTTTGTCTTTTTTTTTTTAATCAAACTGATTTAATTAATTAGAAGAAGAAAGGGAAGAAATCTTGATTTACTTTTCAAATTAATTGTAGTTCAAACTGTAGGTGCTTTTTAGGGGTTTATGGATTCAGAGCTTCTCAATCTCATGAAGTAGCATTCAATTATTTTCTTTTTATTATTTGGAATCGACCCAAAATTTCTGAGAAAGAGGACTCAAATGGATATCTTAGTAGAGAATTAAAAATTATTTGAAGCAATAGAACCTACTATGAAGAAACATATACAAAAGATATGTATGTATGTATGTGTGTATAGATAGAAAGATAGATAAACATACACACACACATGCACACACACACACACACATATATATATATATATACATGTATACACAATAAGGTGCCTTAGACTAAAAAGATGGCATGATGTGGTATTTATTAATTTGTGGAAGCTTTAAATATTTCCATAGAGTTGTAGAAGTTTTAAACTATAGTTGTTAAAGCTATTCATCACAACTTTCCTCTTTTTATCCAACCTCTGACACCCTTTCCCTTGCCTCGATGACACATACAAACCCAAGAAAGAAATTCACATAAATTTCATATTTAATTTAGGAAAATAAGGAGAGGTTTTTTTTTTTTCCTGTGTCAACCACGATGAATTCTTTTCCATATCTTTACCACTTGGCTGTCATTGATCCTTCATGTTTTGCCCTCTAATGATCTCTAAACAGGGCAGTTTGGTGGTTTCATATATATATATATATATCTGACCCAAGATTTGAACTCAGAAAGTTGAGTCTTCCTGACTCTAGGCCTGACATTATACATAATACACATAGAAAGTTGAGTCTTCCTGACTCTAGGCCTGACATTATACATAGATACATACATATATATATATGTGTGTGTGTGTGTGTGTATATGTGTATGTGTATATATATATATATATATATATGTATATATATATATATATATATATATATATATATAATGTGTGATCCTGGATAAGTCATTTATCCTTTTTGTCTTCCTCATCTATAAAATGAGCCGGAGAAGCAAATGGCAAACTACTCCAGTATCTTGGCCAAGAAAATCCCAAATGGGGTCATGAAGAGTTAGACACAACTAAAAACAACTGAACAATAACAACATCCAACCAAAGCTTCAACTTTGGCCTATTTTGTGTTACTATTTCATTAGAAACAGCTAAAAAGCATTCTAGGACTTTATGTTCATGGGTAATTAATCAATGACATGCTTCCATGGGGGAAAAAAAATATTGAGTACTGAACCTCCAATTTTTCTTTTAAGGAAAAAGTTACCAAGTTTTCTGTTTCACTACCAGGTAGACAATCTTAAACACCTACAAGTAAGAGGCACAAACTGTCATAATATGAATAATGTTTTGAACCTTTGCTGTTCCTCATCTTCCTATGCTCCATTCCAGAGCAAATATGCAAACAGTAACGTAACCTTTGTAATAGGAAATCTGTCTCCAGGTACTGCTGCTGTGCTGTCAGTCATCCAACTAAGTGATATTGATGGGACTTTAATGATAGAAATTAATTACAGGGTTGAGCTATTTCACCACCATGAGCCACCATGTTGTCACATTGCTTTCAGCTTCGATGCCTCCTGTCACTTGTCTCTCAAGAAAGTTTTGCTTGTAATTGAAGTGTCTGCATGTGTATCTTAGCATAAGTGTGTGTGTGTATGCATGAACATGCTTGTATGTTTGTTGTGAAATTCTTTTTTGCTGATCAAAGCTTATAATACTCACTTGATGATCATTTAAGCCTTTAGATCAAATTTAACTTTACAAGGCCCATTGATCCTTTTCTGGTGGTCTTTAATCATAAATGATCCTTCTAATGCTTTTGATTCAAGACATAGGACTTGTTCTTTGTAATATTGATTTTACAAAATAAAAATAACTAATCATCTTAAACTTGATCTATTTACTTAGATGGGACTTGCACTTTCGTTTTTATATACTAAATAAAGTTACATTTTAAGTGCAAAATATCATTTGTTGGTTAATTACTGATGGTTTTTATTAAGAAGTAATACCCTTTATGGGTAAAAAGGGACCTTGAAATATTATATCATCAGGGAATAAGAAATAGAGTACAAGGGAATGAAAAGAAATGAAGCAGATATTACCAGGAGCATGAGGACAAATGTTTCAAGTCAGTGCCTCTGACTTGAGAATTCTATGGCATTTACATAATAACTTCATTTGGAAGCTAGGTAGTGCCATAGACTTAAAGAATTCTATGGTAATTAAAAAGTCTAAAGCAGAGGTGCTGTGAGACTCAAATTAAATGGAGGACATAAAGCATTTTGCAAATCTTACATCTCTCCATAACTTCTAGTCATTTTAATAATAATAATAATAATAATAGTAATAACAATAAAAAAATAATAAGCTTCCAGTCACTATGCCTCCAGTTTGGTGATGACTTCATTTCCTCAACCTTCTATTGCATATCTGCTGACCTCAAGCATTTATATAACAAGGCAAGCATGTCTTAGTACATGTTTAAAGTCTTGGCTTTCTAAAAAAAAAAAAAAAAAAGATTCATATGCTTTTCAGCTTAATCTGCATTATTAAAATTTCAACAAACTATTAAATCTGATTTGTACCAATTTCTGAAGTATAATTGCTCACACTGAAAATTTAATTAGAGCTGACTTCAGAAGACCCCAGTCTAAAGATTATTTCCTTGTAGAATCACATGATCTACAGCTGGAAAAGAAGTTAAAGATCATCTTGTCTAAGTCCCTCATTTTAGAATTTTGCAGTTATTATATACATAGTAAATAATTGATCCAGAAAATTTTAACTCATGCCTTCTAATTCCAAATCTATTTTCTTTCCACTATATCTTCCTTAACACTTTCACCCCATAGCAGCCCATCATACCCCTTTCTCTTATTCCCTTTACTCCTTTTGTCCTCCTCCTTTTTCTTCCTGCCCCAATTCTTGGTAGTCTGATTCACCCCTGTACACTTGACCTTCTTGACAGTCTAAGCCTCTTAAGAATCTGTCTGAACCTGTGGCTGTGTTCATCTTAACCTCATTTTTTTTGTCTAATTACAGATTTCTGGCTTAACACAAAGGGGCATTAGAAGGTTAAAATGATAGAGTGAGGGGGAAGATTTGAGCTTGTACTCTACAACTCAGGGTTCGTTTCTGGAAAACTGGTGTCAGATTGCAAAAGTTCAGTCCCCAAAGAGATCATTCACATCAGCCTCCTATCTCTCTGTCCTTGAGCAGAAGGCCCTGATATAGCTGCTCATCTGCCTCTATGTCCCTCTAATACCCAGTTTGATATAGCCTCTCATATCATCACAAAAATCCCTACTCTTTTCCCAGTACACACACACACACACACACACACACACACACACACAAACACACACACCCTCCTGTGACAAGTTTCCAGGATGAGGTTATAGCTTTCTTTTCTAGATTTAACTCCAATTGTATTATTTTGTTGATGAGAAAACTGAGCCTTAAAAACATTGCATGACTTCTTCTACACAGCTACTCTGTGGCTATGGGGTGAATGGAAGAGTACTTAAGCTTGGAATAAGAAGATCTGGATTTGAATCCTATCTCTATCACTTACTACCTAGATGATCTTTAGGCTCTTTATCTCCCTTAGCTTTTGTTACTTATTCTGCAAATTTAGAGAATTCCAATAGAATGATTTAAAAGATATGAATCATGTGTTCCTGAATAGGAATGAAAGAATACTCAACGAGGTCTGATAAAAATGCATCTTCTTAGAGAATGAAGGACAAACAGCAATGACATCTTAGAGTCTTATAAATATAATCAAACTCTAAATTATAAAGTAAGCAGGAAAACCACAAATATATAAACATCTATTTTTCTATCATCTATATAATGTATATATCAGAGGAATAAAGTAAAGTATACATCAGAGGAATAAAGGAATAAAGAATATTATAAAAGACAAAAATTAAGAAAGGATCCAGCTCTAAAATGACTTCATATCACTATTCACAAATGTACAAAATATAGCTAAGAAGAAAAAATAAAAATATTAATTCAAAAAGGCAAATTTTACCAAAGGTACTAAAATGATGGGAAAGAGCTCATGGCTAAAATAAGACTTTTAAAGTATATACTTTATTTAAAAAGAACAGAATACATAAAGGAATAGCAAAGTGGCATTGTACATTGAAGATTTATATTGAGGAAATCCAGGTATCCAAGGGAGCAAACATTAGAGATAGTTTCAGTGGAGATTAGTGGAGGAAAAAACAGAAATCTGCAGAGTATACTATAAACCTCTTAGACAGAAAAGGGAAATAGATAAAGAGTTTAGAAAGTAGATCACAGCACTATCATGGAAATATGATTGATTAGTGATGGGGGAAAAGGAGAGAGGTTATAATTCTCTGGGAATCTGTTGGAGGTCTCACTATCTAAAACAGCACCATTAGACTGCCTCCCTCCCTTAAGAATCAGGTCAGTGACAGAACTCACAGATTAGCCATAAAAGGCTATAGCTGAGTTATATAACTGCCAGTTAATGAAAGCACTGAGCTTTCATCTCCAAAAGGTTTCCCTGTCCAGGGTTATCTTGTTGCTTTGCTCTCATTTGGATTCCTGGTATCTGATACTTTCTGTGCTCCCCATGATATTCTGTGATCCATTCTGGCTTGAATTTTTCAACTAGATTTTAGTAGTCTCTTTTGACACAGGTACTACTAATTATATTCTTTCTGGCATTGTCCTTTGCCTCCTGCCAGTGTTTGTGGGGTGTTTGCAGTGTTCAAGGAGGATGAGCACCTGGGGTGTGAAGATTTGCTGAGTCCTTTTTAGGGCTGCTCATTCACCTTTGCTGTCTACCTGTTATTCAAATGCCATATGTGACTACAGGAAGCCAAGTACAGTGGCCACATTCTAGTAATCTTGGCAGATGGGCTAAAGCCTTCAGTATAACCAACAGGCTTTAAACCTAGTGAGTAAGTGCAGTGTCTAACCCAAACATGAAAAGATGGATGGATAAGAACAATTTGTTCTAATGGCCATGGAGACAGCTAAAGTAGAACCTGTGTAGAGCTGAGAGCTTAGTCAGACATTGAAGATTCCAAGATCACCCACTGTACTCTGGGCCATCAACAGTCTTGACTTTTATCCTGCCATTGAACTTTGATGACTGAGAGTGAGGCTGACAATTTTGTGCAACTTTGCCTCACTTAAATCCAATTCATGCATAAATTAAGAAATCCACCAATGATGTCATTAGTCCTCTCCAAAAACAAAGAGCTAATTACAACAACAGCAACAACCAATGTTTTGTTAATCCTATTTATGATTGGAAGGTCAGGTTCCCTTTCTAAGCAGCATATTATTAAGGCTGTTGTGGGTGAGCTTTTGCAATCTAAACTCAATTTACCAGAAGTAAGATTAGGATTTACAGTCCTATTTTAAATCTTTTTTTTTCCATTCTACCATTCTATGTCTCTAATATCCCTTTGTGCTAAGCCAGAAATCTGTAACTAAATCAGAAATGTGTCTGAGAAAATCACAGCCACTGTTCAGATAGAATCCTACCTAGTTATCACTACATTAGCCATAACTTAACCAATGTTTCAGGCTAATTCATAGCAGTTAAACTAAATGAAGCCGTTCTCCATGGAGAAATCCATTATAAAAGCAAAGACAAAGTATAACTAATAATTCCTTCAGAAATTACCCTTTTTTTTTCTTGTGATATATTTAAAACTCATCCCATAATGTGTGTTTGGGGTCTGTGATCCAGAGTTGATGATAGGGAAACAGGAAGATAGTATATAAAAGGCTGAATGAGCAATCCTGGCTCAGTTCTAAATAACGGCAATCTTGTAATATTATTACATTCCATCAAGGATGACTGAGGAAGGGAATAATCACAATAACAGTTTAACATATATTGAACTACTTGCCATCTGGGGAGGGGGTGAATGAAGAGGGGGGAAATTGGAACATAAGGTTTTGCAAGAGTTAATGTCACAGAATTATCCATACATATGTTTTTAAAAATAAAGATTTAATTAAAAAAATCACAATAACAATGATTACTATTTTACGCTTTAAGGATTATATAACTTGCTTATGTTAGCATATTTGAATTCATTTGAGGGAATATAAGAACACTCCTCAAGAGTTTTTCTTCAGGCACCAAATGAGTTATCAGCTTTTATGTCTCTGGACTTATGTGGTTTCTTGTCCTGTCCTATGTTATTCCCACTAGCATTTAGTTGATTTAACCCTTTATACTAGTTGGCTTGATCTTAATTAACAATTGTACCAGTAATTTGATGGACTATCATTAAGCAAAGTTTATATAGAGATTATTATTTGTACATAAATATGAAGATTTGCTACCATGGGTTAGCAGATATCTAGGACCTGGAAGAGAATTCCACATTGTACCATTACTTCTTCTCAGTCCTGCTACCCATAACTACTTTCCTAATGACTAATTCCACTTCACCTACTCCTGTCACTGACATTTGGCAGAAAAATTGTTGTTTGTCCAGGCTACGTATCACCCTTTTATAACTACTTTAAATAGAACTAATATGGTTGTATACAATTAATAAACTCATGAGATGGAAATATCATTCCTAAGTTCATTTCAGTTTTTAGCTACTTAGTAGCCATTTCAATTAAGATGCAGTGATGATGAGTCAGTCAGAAATTAATTACCAAAAGAATTGTCGTTATATCAAACATATGAAATTGTTCTCAATATTTAAAGCTGTCAATCACCAATAACTTGTATTGGGTCCTCCGTCCCTCCATTCCTTTCCTAGTTTCCCCAGCCTTGATGTCTTTAAAGAATCTATAACCTTCAAAATGGAGGAAGAGAAAAAAATCTCAAAAATCAGAAACAGCTGAAGAAAGTTGATCATGGCACCCAATTTCTTATAAGGACAAAGTCCCTCAATGGCAGGCCCCTGAATAAGAGCAGTTCCTAAAACCCCTTTTTTCACATCACTTTCTTTAAAATTCCATCCCTAGTTTTTTGGAGGAAAATATATTCCTGAATATATGTTCTGAAACTACAGAAGGTTCAGAACTTTATTGCCCTTTCCCTGGTCTATTGAAATGGCCATTTCATTGGATTTCCTATCTTTGTTTTCTCCCCAATCCAATCCATTCAGAAAACAACTACAAGAGTGATTTTTCTCAAATGCAGATCAGATCACTTCATAACCTTACTCAATGAGCTCCAATGGCTACCTATTTCCTCTAGGATAAAATATAGCCTTTTCTATTTGGTTTCTAAGTCTATTCAAAAACAGGCCTCAGCTTATTTTTCTGTGTTATATAATTCAGCTAAACTCACATTCTGCCTATTCCTTTCTGGTCCTACATCTCTCATCTCTGCTTTTCCAAGACTTGCCTCCATATCTAGAATGCCCTACCTCCTCACCTCCTGCTCACCAAATCCCTTATTTCTTTGTAGATACAAAGCAAGTAGATTGAGCAAATGCTACTTTGAAATCTTTTTTTTTTCTGATTTCCCCAACTATTATTTCCTCCTTTTCTACTTTGTTATTGTTCAGTTGTTTCAGTTATCTCCGACACTTTGTGATCCCATTTTGGGGATTGCCTTGGCAAAGATACAGAGTGGCTTGCTATTTCCTTCTTCAACTCATTTTACAGATAAAGAACTGAGGCTAACAGGATTAAATGACTTGCCCAGAGTTACACAGCTAATAACTGTGGCCAGATCTGTACTCTGGAAGATGAGTCTTTCTGTCCCCAGGCTCAGCATTCTATATACTGTCACCTTTGTTTATTTTACCTACATATATACATACAAAAAATGTATATACATACATGTTATCTCCCCCAATATTGTGTAAAGTCCTTGAGAGCAGGGATTATTTTATTTTGCCTTTGTTTTTCCAATGCTTAGGACATTGTAGACACTTAATGCTTGCTGATTTTTTGATTGATATAAAATATTTTTAGTCATACATTCCTCAGTATGAATTAGTTTAAAACAATTATTTTTTCCTGACCCAGGGAAATCCACTATGGTTTAGATTCAATATTGAACAAAAATAAGACATGGATTTGTAAGTCATTTAACAGTCAACAAAAAATCATTGACTTAACCCATAGCAGGAGAAGGTTATTTAACAAGCATGGGCACTGAGGATACTTCCAGTTGATTCATCTGGGTGAAGCCTTCATTATGCATTGGGATCCGCCAAACCAGTGTTAAGAAATTATTTCACCAGGGTTTTCCATCTATCTCCCTGAGACAATGAGAAAGAACCTGTTGATTAGCTGAGCTCTCAGTTATATAGATCAACTGAATCTGGAAAAAAATGTGTCAGTACCTTTTAAGGAAAAAAAAAAAAAAAACTAACCAAATCTACATGGAGGAGATGGGCTAAGAAACTGCTCCTACCACAACCTCTTAACATCAATTGTGATCAACTACACTGAGAAAAAGGAATCAGTGATCAGTGGGATGGAGAAGTTAGGAATTTGGAGCATCAAGCAAGGAATACTCTGGAAGTTATACTTGCCCTAACTCTAAAATAGGAATTTGTCAATGGATAGATTAAGAAAGGATGAAAATAATGGGGTTTGGAGATAAGGGGTATATGGAGGTGAGAGAGGTATAGACAGGAAAATGGGAGAGTTTCAAGGGTAAACATCTAGGTAGATAATTGGTTAGAGATAGCCATGAAGAATTGGGATAGAGACTGGACTTGTGGCTTCACTAATAAAAGGAATTACCAGGTGAGGAGACTCCCTATCAATGTAGGTCAGTCCATTCTTTGTAACTTATAGATTTAATTCACTACAGTAAGGAAATCAAACTCAGATAGAAATAGGCCCATAAACAGTACATAAGAATCTTCCTTATGAAGCATATATTGACTTAGAAAATTCACATATTAATATTATCTATATTCTATTTTTATTTATTACATATTTTCCAAATATATTTTATTCTAATTTACTGGCAACCTAGAGTATTTAGAAATTCAGTTACTTTCCCAGAAAAACATGATCAGGATGTGTCAGAGTATTTGAATTCAGGTTAGCCTGACTCAGAGACATGGCTTTTGTTTTTCAATATGGCACATTATGCTATGAAAGATGAAGGAAGTACCCTTCTTTTTTTTTTTCCTCTCATTTTCTTCCTCTTCTCTTCTATTATCATTTGGTCTTCTGCTCAGATCTTAAACCAGTTCTATTGATAAACTAATCCAATATTACAGGTTAATTAGGTTTTTTCAACTAGTAGATAGCCCTTGTAACCACTAATAACTCCTTGGGAAAATGTGTTCCATGATCTAAACAATTAACTTAAAAATTAACTTTTAGAGTACAACAAATTTTTAAGTCAGAGGCTATCTCCAGACAGGTATATATAAACACAAACACACAAATCTTTAACACATAGACACACATACATACATACATACAAAACAGTTTTAGAAATTGAAACCCAGAAGACTGGACATTTTGTTTAGAAATTGTGTTTAATTTTGGGGAGTCAGGATCCAAGCTTTATTTCTGAGTTTTATATTTTAGGATTAGTAATACATGAAGAAAGGACATGAATACATACTTGGTATTCACAAGTTAAAGGAGCCGACAGAAGGTGGATCTAGCTTCCTTGGTATGCAAGACCATAGAGCTGCCATTTCACTTCTTTTTTTCATCTGTTTGTTTGCAATTGACCATAGAAATGCTAGAGCCTGTTTTCTGTCTGTAGCCCCAGGCACTGTATTTTTCATGGAAATTTCTGTGTGCCTGTCAGTATATCAAAGATGCACCAGAATTTTTTTCTTTTCTTTTTCCTCTTCCTTTTTCTTTTCTCCCTTTCTTCGTCTTTTTGTTCTTAACACAATTCATTTCACGTCATTGCTTGAGCAAAAGCAGCAAATTTACTAGAGTGGGCCTTGGGCGGTGGGGACTGAATTACAGAAATAATCTCTTGCTAAGGAACTGTTATATGATCTCTTTTGTTATAGACTTCCAAAGAGTTTGACTACAAGGGTCAAAATAGGCCCCAGCATCCATAATTTGGTATTGGCATACACACTCCTAAACAGCTGACCACCATATTTTAAAATGTAAAAGCTAATATCTCCTTTTATTCTTATAAAAAAGGAATATTTAGGATAATTTGCTTTCAAAGTACATTACAAATTTCAGACTCCAAAGGAATGAAAATGGTGCAACAAACATTCCTTGGGTTCTCAGGTGAAGCTTAATTTTATTTTGCTTAAGAAACATTAATAATTACTATGAAAACTCATAGCAAAAAATGCTTGTGCTGTTGAAAAGAAAAAGGACAAGTTTATATATGCATTGTAAAGACTCTAAATATTACTTTTGGGGTCAAAATTATGGGGGAGACATTTAAAAGAGCAGGAAGTTTAAATTGTATGGTATGTGTAATCAAATTGCTAAAAAAATCTTTGTTATTGATCAGGATCACATAGATAGTGAGTGACTGAGGCCATACTAAAATTCAGTTCTTTCTGACTTTAGGCCCAGTGCTCTATCTACTGAGCCAACCAGCTGCCTCAAAAATTACCTTAATATTCTTTATCTTGTAGTTGCTGCTTTTTTAGTTATTATGATTAGACAGGTCTTTGATTTTATTGTTATATAGAACTTCAGATATGGAAAAATCTCTTTAAAGTTGCCAATTGGCAATACATCTTTAACTTAGAGATCATTAATGGCACTGATTTAGAGAATTGTCTGGTGCTCTTTGAGATTAAGCATCTGGCCCAAGAGATAACTAGTATGTGTTGGAGGTAGGATTTGCTCTCATCTTCCATTTTGCATGACCAGTACTCTATTATTTCATGCTTTCCCCATTGTTATTATTGCTACTTCAAGGTGTATAGGGTGTTCAGGGAGGACTAGCACCCCTTCTATAAGAGCTTGCTAAGCCCTTTTCAGGACTGCTTATCCACCTGTGATTGTCACCCAACTTTCACCTGCACCTCTAAGAATTTGTAGCATGTGTAGCATTCATTCTCTAGTAAAATCAACCTGGGCAAAACCAGGTTGAGGGTAACTGACAGGCCTCTGGTGGGTTAGAGGCAGCTCTGCCTCAAGAATGAACACTTTTTTCATGAAATGGACAGATGAGGACAATTCGTTCTAAAAGCCATTACTGAAACAGGCCTTGTGGACCACTTAAGAGATTGATCAATTGCCAAGATGCCAAAGTCACCCACTGCATCCCTGGCCAACTCCAAAAAAAGACTTTGTCTTGTCACTGGACTTTCATGACTTTGAGAGAGGCAGACTAATAACTTTGGGCTGTTCTGCCTTATTTAAATGCAATTCATATATGAATAAAGTCAACACATGCTATCATTGGTCTTTTTTAAAAATGAAGACTGAGAGGGGGCAGACCCAAGATGGTGGAAAGAAGACAGGTCTTTATTTGAGCTGTTCCGGGTTTCCCCGAGATCAATACCAGATCAAGCCTCTGAATGGGTTTTGGAGTGACAGAACCCACAGATATTTGGAGTGTAACAAATTTCTAAGCAAAGATATTTTGGAAGAAAGGTCTGTCTTAATCAATCTGGAATGTGTGTGTGCAGTCCAGTGCACCCAGCACAGCACAGAGAGATTCAGAGGGGAGATACTTCCACACACAAGGCAAATCAAGTAGGAAGTTCTTAAGCAAAATACAGCAGCATTGGTTACTCTGTCCTGTTTCAGAAGTCAGTAGTTCAGCAGACTAGCTGTGAGACCTCACAAAGTAAATAGTGAGCCCCTGAACCCAGCACAACAAGCAGGACTTGGCTATGCCTACCCAATGGGAAAGGAAACCAGCAACACCAGCCCTAGTGTAGCTTGAAGCTACTGTTACTTGTATAGGAAGCTTGGAACAATCTCCCTTTTGCCCGGAGCAGACCTCAACCTTGAAAAATGACCAAAAAAAGCAAAAAAAAGAGCTCTGACCATAAATAGATTTTATGGAAACAGGGAAGAACAGAATTCAAACTCTGAGGACACTAAAGGCAAAACATCTCCAGATGAAGGCTCAAAGGGTGATATAAGTTGGTTTTCATCTCAAAAGACTATCTTGAAAGAATTCAAAAAGGATCTTAAAAGAAAATTAGAAGAAAAATGGGTAAAGAAAATGAGAGCTCTGGAAAAGGAGACATAGGTATTGTCTGAAGAAAATCACTCCTTAAAAAAGAGTTTTGGTGAAATAGAAAAAGAAAATAATGCCTTGAAAAACAGAACTTGTGAAATGGAAAAAAATCCAATGAAAAAAAACCAACTCATTTAAAAGGTCAATTGGCTAAATGCAAAAGGAGATAAAAAAGCTAACTGAAGAAAATAATTTGTAAAAATTAGAATTGAACAAATGGAAGTGAATGACTCAATGAGACATTAAGAATAAATCAAACAAAACCCCAAAAATGAAAAAAAAAATAGAAGAAAATGTAAAATATTTCATTGGACAAACAACTGATTAGTAAAGACAATCTAAGAATTATTGGACTACTTGAAAACCACGATGAAAAAAAGAGTTTAGAAAACAATCTTTCAAGAAATCATCAAGGAAAACTGCTCAGATGTGCTAGAACTAAAGAGTAAAATAGCCACTGAAAGAATCCACTGATCATCTCCTGAAAGAGACCCCAAAATGAAAATTCCGAACAACATTGTAGCTAAATTCCAGAATTATCAGTATTTTTAGGAGAAAATACTTCAAGCAACCAAAAAGAAACAATTCAAATATGGAGCAGCCACAATCAGAATTAATCAGGACCTAGTAGCTTCTACTTTAAAGGATTTAAAGGCCTTGAATAAGAAAGCAAAGGAAGTTGGACTGCAGCCAAGAATCAACTATCCAGAAAAATTAAGCATTATTTTTCAGAAGAAAAAAATGAACATTCAATCAAATAGGAGATTTTTGTTTATGTTTGGTAAAAAAGACCAGAGCTGAATAGAAAATTTGATCTCCAAATACAGAACTCAAGACAAGTATAAAAAGGTAAAAAGAGAGGGGAAAAAAAACTATACTTAAACTAGCTACTAATAAATTCCCTAAGAAAAAATCTTCAGGGCTAGATGGATTTATAAATCAATTATACCAAGTATTTAAAGACCAATTAATTCCAATACTATGCAAATGACTTGGAAAAATAGGGAAAGAAGGAATACTACCAAATTCCTTCTATGATGCTGATACCTAAGCCAGGTAGGATCAAAACAGAGAATGAAAATTAGACTAATTTTCCTGATGAATATTGATGCAAAAATCTTAAATAAAATATTAGCAAAGTGATTAAAGCAAGTTATCACCAGGATAATACACCATGTTCAAGTAGGGTTTAGACCAGAAATGCAGGGCTTGTTCAATGTTATGAAAATTGTCGGCATAATTGACTATGTCCATAACCAAACAAAAAATCATATGATTATCTTAATAGATGCAAAAAAGCATTTGATGAAGCCCAACATGCATTCCTATTAAAAACACTGGATGGCATAGGAATAAATGAAATTTTCCTTAAAATGATCACTAGCATCTATTTAAAACCATGATCAAGCATTATATGTAATAGGGACAAACTAGAGGCATTCCCAATAAGACAAGGAGTTAAACAAGGTTGCCTACTATCACCGTTGCTATTCAATATTATATTAGAAATGTTAGCTTTAACAATGAGAAGAAAAAGAGATTAAAGGAATGAGTAGGTAATGAGGAAAGAAAATTATCATGAACTGATATTGAGCAAAACAAGCAGAACCAGGAATACATTGTACATAATAATAGCAAGAATATGTGATGATCAACTATGAAAGACTTGGTTCTTCTCAGTTGTTCAGTGATTCAAAGCAATCTCAATAGACTTTGGACAGAAATCACATCTGCATCCAGAAAAAGAACTAAAGAGACTGAATATAAATGTAAATCAGCACATGCTATGTTCACTTCTTTGTTCTGTTGTTTTAACTTACCTATGGTTTTTCCCTTTTGCTATGACTTTTTTCTGCTAACATGACTCATGATGTGCATTAAAAATAAATTTACTAGGAAAAAAAAAGAAAGAATTGACTCAAATTTATAAGAATCCAAGTCATCCTCCAATTGATGGTCAAAGGTCAAAGGATATAAACTGACAATTTTCAGATGTAGAAATTAAAACCATTTCTAGTCATGAAAAAATGCTGTAAATCAATATTGATCAGAAAAATGCAAATTAAGACAGCTCTGAGGTACACACTTCTCACATTGGCTAAGATGACAGGAAAAGATTATGATAAATGTAGGAGGGAATTTGGGAAAACTGAAACACTAATACATTGTTAGTGAAGTTGTGAACTGATCCAACCATTTTGGAGAGCAATTTGAAATTATGCCCAAAGCACTATAAAACTGTTTATATCTTTTGATCTAGCAATCTCTGCTGGGTCTGTTATCTCAAAGAGATCATAAAAATGGGAAAAGGACCCACAGATATAAAAAATGTTTGCAGTAGCCCTTTTTTTAGGAGTAAGGAACTGGAAACTGAATGGACGCTCATCAGTTAGGGAATATCTGAATAAGTTATTATATATTAATATTATGGAATATTATTTTTCTATGAGAAATTATTAGCAGGCTGATTTCAGAAAAGCCTGTAGAGACTTATATGGACTGATGCTAAGTGAAGCCAATAGAACCAAGAGAAAATTGTACGCAGCAACAATAAGATTATGCAATGATCAACTGTGATGGATTTGGCTCTTTTTAGCAATGAGATGATTCAGGCCATTTCTAATAGATTTGTGAAGCAGAGTCATATGTATCCAGAGAGAAGACTAAGGGGACTGACTGTGGGGATCACAACATATTATTTTCACTTTTTTATTGTTGTTGGTTTGCTTTTTATTTTATTTCTCATTTTTTTTTCTTTTTGATCTGATTTTTCTTGTGCAGCCCAATAAATATGGAGATATATATAGACATATATGTTAAACATATATCGGATAGCTTGCTGTCTAGGGGAGGTAGGGGGGGAAAGAGAGAAAGAAAAATTAGGAACACAAGGTTTTGCAAGAGTGAATGCTGAAAACTATCTTTGCATATATTTTGATAATAAATTATTATTTTAAAAAATGAAAACATTATTATTACTCATAAAAGGATTTTGAATTTATACAGTGTTGCTTAAGATAATGCAAATTATAGCACTTCTGGATGCTTGAGGGTAACAAATATACTTTACAGATAACTTAGGTTGTATAACTCTTATCTTTGTTACATGTGACTCCATCATGACCTCCCACAAATTTACTGAAAAGCATCTATCCAATTGACTGCAATGGTCTTGTCTTGATTTTGCATTTGTTATGAATGCTCTGGAACTGTTCTACAAAATCCCCACTGATATTAGTAGATGCCTAGAGTTCAGTTACTACTTTTCCTTTCAGGAGACTACAGGTATTAAGGGTCGGGGATAAGATGGTGTCTTTCCAAGGCTATGGCCCATAAGAATTCTTTCCTTATAACTATCAATTGATTTCAATTAGTTAGGAAGATTTAATTGGTTTTTAGAAATGGATATTTACTAAAGTGCTATAAGAACATCTGATACAAAACATTCCCCCCCCCAAAAAAAAAAGTCTGTGACAATCTCCTATCAGTATATACAAAGTCTGAACACAGTATGTTTAGGCTTAGAAAGCTCTAGGTCCTAACCATTTTTTGCCTTGCATTCTTATTAATATTGTGTAACTTTTGCTCAGTTTACTATAAAGCAAGTTACCTTTCTTTCATGCATCTAATTTGTTTCCTAGACCTGGCTTCTGAGGCAGATAGTGAGCCAGTTGTTCCAAGGAAAATGCTAGGTCTTGGATGCCTTTGGGAAACCCCCAAATTCTTTAAAATATTTAAAGTTCAATAGTCTTCTTTTGGGGGGTGGGAGTGCAAGGAAGAGGAGAGATTCAAGCTTTTTTGTTTCTGTCCTAGCCTCTGTTCTCTACCTTCTGTTATTCTTTGGGGTTTAACTGCAATGACCCTCACTGATTACTGGTTTCTAAATTGACTTTCTATTTTATGTACAACTCACAGAGCACACCAAATATCTTTGATGACTCCAAATATTCTTTCTAGACAACTTCACTCTACTGAATCTAGTTATTTTCGAGAACTTTAAAACTGATCAGTGAAGTTTCATACCTAGCATAAAACCCTTAATTGATTGATTTAGTAAGTGTCTGGGTCTTGTTCACACCTGGTTTACGCTTCTGATTGACTGATGAGATTGAGATGTGTTCCATAATGATATAATTTATGAAGGCTAAATGGGGTGGGGTGATTGACTTATTGGCTGAATCAACTTCCATCCTTCTATATAGATACAATTAGAATATTGTGGTTATCTATTAGTTATTTCTTATCTTCTCTGCATAGTAATACATTTCTTTGATGATATCCTTAGGTCACTTCCCTTACTGATTCCTCATTTGTCATGGGTTGTACTCCAATTACTCTTATCACAGGTCTTTCCATTGCTTTTTGGGTGATAATATATAGTGATCTGCAAAGTTCTAGAATATTTTTCACATGAATAAGATTAAAAGATCTTTGGAGTACTAGAGTGCAGTTTGTTCAGCACCTCCATTATTGCAACTAAATAATAGTGTAATCATTATTTCCATTTTACCTATGAGGAAACTAAGAATAAGAGAAGTTAAATCATATGATATATTTAGAACTGGAAGTAACTGTAGAGGCCAAAGTCAAAGACCTTAATTTTATAATTCAACAACCCTTGACACAGAGATGTGCTGTGCTCAGGATCAGCTAATTCTTCTGTAAATTAATATCTGTTAACATAGAACCCAGACTTCTTGACTCAAAGTACAGAATTCTATTCATTGTACCAAATAGCTTGTTTCACTGAGGTAACTCAGTAGTTACCTCAATTTCACAGGTCTAGTGAATAGAAAAGCTGAGTATTTTAATCTCTAGTTCAATGTGCTCTAGTTCACCCTCACTACCTCTCAATAATAAAGGAGCAATGAGTAAACTAGTCATTTTCAGGCTAAACTTTTTCCAGGAAACCAAATTGCTTTCTACAGCTTTATCGTGAGAGTTTCATCTATAGTGTTGACCAAAAGGTATCTTTAAGGTTGAAGTTGCGGCAAGTTACTTATGCAAATATTTTTATAAAGGTATTGATAGGCACAAAAACATTATCAGGGTCAAAGTAGTGTGCTGGTGGGTGGACTCTTCTCCATGCTGAAAATGTTTGATCTGATGACCCAGCCTTTCAACATTCTGATTAAGTTGTGGTCCTTGCAGGAAGTAGCCTAAGGGAGTATCAGCTTAAGTTATTAGTGCTTAACTAAAGCACTTAGTGAAATTGCTGTATTGACATAGCCATCAATTTCATTTATAAAGAGTTGCTTTGGTGGGTTTCTCTCCCTTGTCAATCACTCTTAGGCACTAGACATTTAGGTAAGGAGCAAAAGGGCCTAGATAAGAGGGAACAAAATAGTGAGAGGCAATTATTGAATGTGACTGCATTGTCTTTGGAACAAGAACATTTTTATGTGATTATATCACTATTTTAACATTATTTCTTCTTTAAAAAAATTTAGGGGTAGTTTATATTGACAAAGATGTCTATGCATCTTTGTCAAGATATCCATGCACTTATCAATAACAGGTATTCAGAAACTCTGTCTAATTGATTGCTATGAAAGAGCTTTGCATCTCTAAAGATGATACACAAAATTTTGTAGGAATCCATTCAATGGACCATATTAAAGATGGACTTGATTGTAGAGGCCAATATAGATGGACATCTGTTCCTTGTTTGTATTTATTCCCCCTCCTTTCAATCTTAATACATTTTTCAAGGTTTTGCAAAATCTTAGCTAACTAGAAATCAAATCTCTAGTAACAGACATCAGAATGGTCTCAAAACTAGAAATAATAATAATGATGATAAAAATAGATGCCTCTGATAGGAAAGAAATGGAAAAGTTAACAGTAATAAAAAGATCCAAGAAGAGTCTACAACTTCAACTTATACTCACCATGGTACTATAATTGTCTGATGAGATAGAGAGTTATGTTCTCATTTTATCTGCAGTATCTCAGAGAGGACAGACTTTGTATTTGAAAGCAACTGAGCACAGAAGAAAGATAAGGGAGAAAAGAGGATAAAAGTAATTAGTTCAATTTAACAAGCATTAATTCAACACCTATCAAGTATTAGGGACCTTGCTAAACAAAGAAAAGAAAACTGTTGTTACCCTCAAGAACCTATATTTTAAGGGACAGTTATATTTGTTTATGAACTAGATATAAAATACATTAAAAGTATGTAGAAAATTAAATACAAAACATATATAAGGTAATTTCTACAGGGAGAGAAGCTAATTAGAACAAAATATAGTTGTTAAAAATATAATGGGGGTAATAAAGAGCTGAATAAAAATGCATGGTAGGAGCAGCTAAATGGCTCAGTGGATAGGCCACCAGCCCTGAAGCCAGAGGACCTGAGTTCAAATGTGGCCTTTTACACTTAACACTTCCTAGCTGTGTGACCTTGGGCAAATCACTTAACTCCAATTGCCTCAGGAAAAAAAAATAAAAGAAATTCATGGTAGATAGATAAGATTGACCAGTAAGAGTGGAAAGAACAGTGAGTGGTGACCAGAGGAGGAAGCTTTAGTTCATAACCACATCATAATCATAATCACAAGGATTCTGAATTGAGCCAGGCAGCACTTGTCAAATCTTTCACTAGCCCTGATAATGTTACTGATTTTATTATCAATTCTTGAGCAGAAACAGGGTAGAAGAAGACATGCAGACAAATAAAGAATCCCTGTTCTTGCCCAATTGTAAAGTCAGGGATTGGTGGAGTATTGAAAATTGTCCTCCAATTCTCAGTCACTTCTCTCCTAGGGTTCACTCCAATATTTTGTAGTCTATCTCCCATAAGGTGGATAAAGAGGGCCTTAATTCCTCACCCTAAATAGATCTTTGGTCTTACACAAGGGTCAGAAGAAAAGAATAGATATCTAAATTGGTAGCAGTAGCTGTGAAAATTAGAAACTAGGATTAGAATGAGTGACAAAAGTGACAAAGATTAGAAATAACAAAAGAGATGAGCAGTTGACACTTTGATTGTAGAGGAGGAGGGAAATCAGTGAGTGAAAGATCAAAGATAAAACAACAGTGCAGCACTTTTTTTTTTTTTTAAGAGGGGGTGGTTAATTAACTTCTGCTTATACCTCAATAAACCTTGAAGTGACAGTGCTTAGAGGTTAAACCTTGGGTTATTTGAAAACCTCTTTTTATCCAGAATATCATTTATCTCTTGGAAATGTCAATTAAATGAGATCTTACTGTATGTATCTTTGCATTTTCCTCCTTGATCCTGGCTAATTATGAATTTCTTAAAACATACACGTGAAGCAGATATAATCTTTTATCATTTCTTCTGGCATTTCCTACTCCTTCTTTGTGCAAATCAAGAGATCATATACTTTACAGGAGAATTTTTTTTTCTCCCAAATTAAGTTCAGCGAATCCCACTTGGTAATACATAGAGAAATCAAAGTCAGCTTCTGAAAGTAAATTACTGAACTCTAATGATGGGTTATAATTTTAATAGAATAAAAAAATTGTGGAAAAAGATAATTTAATTGATAGTTTGCTGGTATTAGAAATTACTCCCTTCTCTCCTCCTGTTCTGGTTATTTATTTATCAAGTGCTATTACCTAAGTCATTTAATTTGTTTTGACATTTCAGTTTCTAAGACTTTCAATAGTACTGATGGTTATGGAAATTATTCTTTCTACACTAAAAAATATTCTCCCTTGGGGGTTCTCCCTGCATTTCTGTGAAATGGACAATTTCTTATTATACCTGCTCCCCAAGTGAAAGTGGGTACTGAAATTATTTTCCAAGGACATTGTAAATCAGTGATAGAAATGAAGGTTGGACTCAATATGCTAATATCTCAGTTAGGGTTTCCCTCAAATTGTTTGTGTGTGTTCCTTTTTTGATTTTGTATTCTGGAAAATATCCCAGTATCCAATGGAGCTTCAGTCTCATAAATGCAGATAGTTCTTCTGATGATACAGATTGTAAAGCATCCATGATAATAATCCTATTTTCTCCCATAAATTCACCACAGAGATTGGATGTGGGGAGGTGGGGGGATATTATTCCTTGAGTTTTCTTCATAATATATGGATAATAGAAGTAACCCCAGTCATAATTTGCATGATCCATGTTTTTTTGCTCCTTCTATGTGGCTGATCTATCATTATGGTTTTACATTTTCTGATGGTATCCTTTACACCGGTGTGTAATCCCTCATTAACAATATGTGGGGATTCTCTGTCATAAAAAGCAAGTGCTCAATTTTGTAAAGTAAAATAACTGGTGTGAACTAAAGAATTCTCCTGGTAACATTATTCCCTTTAATTGTTTCACCTTTACCTCTGTAGTTCACATGGATACTCATTTTCTGATTCCCTAGGGGTAAAAACAACATGAAAAAGTACTACAGGTGCTCACACTGCCTGAACTTTCTCTGACAATGTCATATTTGTGTAGTGGAAAAAAACGTTTGATTATGAGTAAGCATACAAACACAGCTACAGAAAGAAACCAAAACCAAAGCACCTGGGCAGTAAGGTAAGCTAAGCTCTGCCACGCAATAGTGGTTTGGGTTTATTCTTGTGGTGTTCTGATAGAGGCCTCTTGGAAAAGAGTACCTCTATTGACTATTCTTTGAGTCAGGTCTTTAATGTTATTCTGAAGTTATCAATTGTGTAATCATCTGGCCCAGGCAGATCTCTTTTGTACTTAGGGATAGCATGACTGATTTCATCAAACACTGCATGAAATATAGGTAAATGATTCCCTTGATCTACTCATCTAATAACCCTGTAAAAAGAAAACCAAGGTTAGTTAGATATGACCTCTTCTTGTTAAGACCATGCTGCCTCTTAATGATCACTGCTTCCCTTTCTTAAGGCTTGCCAACCATTCCTTTAATAAGTACCACTGAATAGAATGACTTGAATCATTATGAAAAATTGGTTTCTTTTGTGTGCTCTCTAGTGCAACAAGAGAGAATGCTTAGAAGCTACTTGAAGGTTTAATGCTTATTGCCTGAGGAGAGAAATTCATTTACAATGAATTTCAGATTAGGAATTTTAAGTGTCTTTCTCCAGTGTCCATGAATTTATTATGTTTTTGAAAGCTTTTGGTCATAATAAATAGGTTAAAAGGATATAGATTTAGGTTTAGGAATTTCAAAAATAAGCATTTAACTTACAGGAGCTATTCATATGACAAAGTCTATGTTAGAGAGATATTAAGAATAATAATGGAAACAATGACCTCCTTTCTGAAAAAAGAAAAAAAATCAGGTGCTATATGTGCCTAGCTGACTAGAGAATAGGAATTCACTTCAAAGGGAAATGCATATGTACAATATCTCTTTTTAATTTTCTTTATCATTAATATAAAATTTCTTTTTTTTTCTGTCTTGCACTGAAGAGCACACTAAAGAGACCAATTTTTTTTTTGTAATATTCAAATCATTCTATTCAATGGTACTTATTAAAGAAATGGTTGGTGAGCATTAAGAAAAGGAAGCGATGATCATTAAGAGCCAGTGTGTCTTAACAAGAAGAGGTCATATCAAACTAACCTCAGTTTCCTTTTTTACAGGGTTACTGGACTACTAGATCAGGGGAATATTTTATCAATATTTCAGTGAAGTATTTGATGAAATTAATCATACTATCCCTCTGTAGGATTTTAATTAAGTAGGCTATTATAGATACAAGAAGAAAGATCTGGAAGAGAACAATGAGAAAAATAATCTGAGAATTAAAAAGTATGTGAAATGGTCCCTTTCCTAATGAAAATTTATAATTGAGTTGAAAAGACTAATACATAAAAAGCAATTAGATAATAATACAATTATGTAATTGAAAGGTAGTATATATTATTCTGGATATATAGTGAGCTTTGGAGTCAGTAAGACCTGGATTCAAATCCTGTTTCTGAATCAACTGGTTATATGACCATAGACAAGTCACTTACCCTCTCAATACTACAGGAAACTCTCTAAATCTACAATTTATGATGTATATTGGTAGGTGATATTTCCATGCTAATGAATTCAAAAGCCAATTTTTATTGTCTATATCTTTATTGTTATGGTCTTAGATATGTCAATAATTATGCCATATTAGAACAGGGCAGTTAATTATGCAATTAGGATAGTTCTGGGGAGAGTCAATTTTAGGAGTTTAAAGACCTGTTAGTCTTTTTTAGTTTTAATATATATTCAATACTTTAAAAATTTTACTTCATTTTTAATTTATGGAATAAAGCAAGCATTTCCCCAACATAGTATAATAAAAATGATATTACACACAAAACTGTAAAACCATGTACAATTTGGTATTCCTTTCAAATATACAAATATACAAGAAAATTATTGGTACATTTCTTTTCCCCCCTCCCCCACCTTAAAATTGCTACAATTAGACATGATTAGGCATGTGTGTATGTGTGTGTGTGTATATATATATGTACCTATATATATATATATACACACATGTATGTATATTATTTATGTGTATATACACATTCAACATTAGTAGCTATTTATCTGTAGATAGAGTTCTTAATCTCTTTTTGTTCTTCATTCATTTTAGTCCGGGCCTATGCTTTAGGACCCCATTTTTTGAGTTTCCCTGGAGAAGTGGCTTGCCATTTCTTTGTCTGATTCATTTTTATAGATGAGAAAACTGAGATAAACAGAATTAAATGACTTTCCCAGGGCCATACATCTAGTTACTAGCTGGATTTGAACTCAGGTCTTCTTTACTCCAGGTTTGACATTTTAGCCACTAGGTCACCTAGCTTCCCTTAATCTCTTTAAAAATAGGCTGCAAAATTTGTTTATCTAATAGTAAGGGTCTGGATTAGCATATCTCTTAGTATCTTGCCTACCTCTAAGGATTCTATGAAGAATGGAAGAATAGTAGACTTACTTAAGATTAGAACTGGAGTCATAAAATCATAGATCTAGAGTTGAAAGAGCCTCCAAGGTCATCTAATCCAATATCTTTGTTTTATAGAATAGGAGAACTGAGGCCTAGGGAAGTTAAATAAACTTTCCAAGGTTCATACAGCTAGTAAATGTCACAGATGGCATTCAAACTCAGGAGCCATTTTCCAAAATGAGCACTCATTCTTTTGCACCACGCTGCCACAGTTATGATACTCAATACCTGTGCAAATTGGACTAGTCACATAAACTCTCTGAATCTCATTTCTTTCATCAAATGTTTTCAGTGGGCATTTGTACAACCCACATCACACATTGTTATGAGGGAAACTGCTATTCCTGAGGTATGGAGTCAGAGGTGTGCTGATAATGGATTATAATCACACTATGATTCTTTATCACTTTGTTTGGAAACAAAATTGCCTGTTCCATACTTTACTGATATTTCTATTCCAGGTAACTTTTTACTTCCTTGCTTATCCTTAGGTGGACATCGTATTTTAGAGCCCCAAAACAGAATTGTTCCATAGGAATGTGAGGTGGGGAAGAACTGAAATCTAAGGTGGAGGCAGAATTGAAAGAATTCCCCTATGAAGGAGCAGGTGGGCAATCCCAGAGCAATGAGCCAAGGCAAACTTCATGGGTAGATAAAAGACATAAATTGTCAAACATTACTAGCCTCTAAACCTCAATCTATCAGTGGCTGCCTAGTTATAGTGTTAGATTTGGATTACCAAAATCAGCTTCACAGAACAGTGATCCTCAGGTAGGCCTGGACATTCCTGCAATTTTAACTCTGTGTTCAATGATGCAAATCATTTTATTCAGTGCATGCTATGGGTACCTACATTAGGGACCCAGTTCTACAGCGATCTTTAATCATTGGCTAAATGTGGCTCTCTCATTCAGTAACATTTCTGTCAGTGTTGAAAAAACCATCAATTTAACAAAATCAGAAACAGTATGAAACCGCACTAAAGTCTATAATACAATCAGAAAGAGGTCCATGCAGAAGGATTTTTAGCAGCATTAACTAATGCTGATCTCATCAGGGCCAACATGATCTATTTAGTATCCACAGATACACATATTATCGGTAGGGAGTACTGTGAATGGAAGTCACAGAGAGGCAAATTTCAGCTCAACTTGAGAGAAAAATTCTTAAAAATTCAAAGGACTGGACAAAAGCAGAATGAGCTTTACTCTTACAGTCTACAATTCAGCTTTATACATATTAGTGAAAATGGATTCAAGTACAGAAATCTAACGCTTGAAGAAGCTATGTTTGCAACTGACCTTAGGGAATTTCAGATATCTAAACTATCAAAGAGAAAAAAATATATATATATATAGTAAGGCACAATGTAATCTTGTAGCCATTTATTAAGCACCTAAGAAGAGTAAAACAATGAAAAACAGCACTGCTCTCAAGGAGCTGACATTCTACTCAGAGAAAGACAAAATTTGTAAACATAGATGAAGAGAAGAAAAGTCCCAGATACAAGGGTACACTGTGCTGCTGTAGGATATGGAGGAAAAATCAGTGTTTCAGAATCCTGTAGCCAACATAACAATTGTTAGCATCCTGAGGGAGAGCATATATAAATGAGGCTAAAATGATTTCCATCCTATAATATCTCTCAAGTCTTTTTTCTCTTAAGGAATCATGCTCTAAGGAGACTAATGATGTTTGAGGATTATGATAAATCCTAATATTAACATGGGCTTCTGATCATAGCTCAATTAAACTAAGAAGAGTGAGAACTAAGAACTAAAAAGGGGAAGCTGGAAAGAAAACCAGGAAGTTCATTTAAAAAGTTCAATTCAGTGAAGAATTTAGAACAGAAGCATTTGATAGAAAAGTTTTAGAAAAAGATAAAGCTTAAGTATAGACTTCTATACTTACTGTTATAGCCTTGCTGAGGAAAAGAACATTTCATAGCCATCATTAGAGAAGCTGTTAAGCACACTATAAAGAACTTCATAGCTATTGTTTTAAAATATTAAATGAAGATAGCTGTAGCCTTCTGTGAAAGGGGAATAGATTTTAAATTTCCTCCAATGGAAGATGATTAATTTTCAGGTGCCTCTGTCTGAGAAGAAATCATGGAATGGGGCCCATAGCTAAGGCATAGAAAGTAGTTTGACTAAGTTGACTGAAAATTCTTGTAACCCATCTTCCTTAGGGGAGAGGCTTTTCAACCACCACATACCCAGTGCATTGATGAAGATGGCCCAAAATGCTGGTGAATGAGCCACAATTATTGTAACAATGATTAGACGATTAAAAAGAGTTATTGACCAATTAGAGCACAGAAAAGCATGTATCAAGGAGCCATGGATAACATGGCCTTATAGAAAGTAGTAAAGAGCAACATCTAGCAGGGAGCAAGTCTAGAAGGAAACCATTTTGGTAAAATCAGTAGAAGATAGTTTTATATTATCAGAACCATGAATGGCATAATGTGTTTAGATCCGCATTCTCTTACATGCATATGCTCATGTGTTCCTCTTGTGTTCATTTGCCACACTTAATTTGTTTTTTTTTTTGTTTGTTTGTTTTTGCTTTTTGCTGAGGCAATTGGGGTTAAGTGACTTGCCCAGGGTCACACAGCTAGGGAATGTTAAGTGTCTGAGACCAAATTTGAACTCAGGTCCTCCTGACTTCAGGGCTGGTGCTCTATCCATTATGCCACCTAGCTGGCTCCTGCCACACTTAATTGAAGAAGACTTTCCATGGAGGGTGTTTGTATTTCTGTGAGAATGATATCAAAATTCATAGAGGAAATATTCTGGTTTTATTTTATTTACATTATTTAATTAAAATTCCATTTTACAGAATGGGGGCTTATAAATGGTGATTTAGAGAATATTTACCAGTAAAATATATAGAAAAAAAATACATTGCTCCCAAGGAGGAAGTGGGCCTACAGGTTATTAACAGTAATAATAATATTGATAATAATAATACAGTAACATTTATACAGTATCTGAAGTCTCACATATCATCTCATTCAATTACCAAAACCCTCTAAAGTATTTGCCATTATTAGACAAATTTTAAAGATGAGGAAATTGTGTAGAATAGCCCCTTTTTCTTGTCTCTCTTTTTGAAAAAATAAAACACATGCATCAAAATGCTATAGCTATTTATTACAAAATGAATAATGACACAAAGTATTGTTTAACTTCACAGTATACAACAGGTGAATATATTATATTTGGTACATGTAATTCAAGTTGGGAAGTATTCTTATTTATTTCTTCAAATGCTAAGGCCTCAGGGCCACCTTAAATATAGGAGTGAGCATATTCTTTCCAGACCTTTAGTGAGCTCAAGTTTTGATTTATTTCCCTGTCAAATTGCTCCTGCTTTTACCAATTAAAACAAAAAAAAGCCACATTACCTGTATATTTTCAAGTCTTTTGAGTGTTGGTTCCTTTAAAGGTTATTTATTATTAGTTTTTGAAAATGAAATTTTACTTACAACATGGATTTATTCCATCCTTTAAAAGATATTTCTTTATATACTGAATCAAGAATATAAAATGAAATCTTTTTTGTAATGAAAAACTAAGATTTTTTTTTGTTGGTGATTGTACAGAACTGAATGTCAATAATTCAGACTTCACTAATACTGAAAAAGCTGTAATTCAAAAACATGGGTCATGATTCTTGTAGGATAAATATTTTATTTTTTCTCTATTAATTTTTGAGGTATAACTTACCAACACAAAAAGTGATACTTGGAATCACCAGTTTTGTTTTGTTTTTTTTTTTTTTTTTTTAAACTAAGGCTTCTCAGTATTATATAAAAAAAAAATTAATTTTTTAAAATAATTTTTTTTTTTTTTTTTTTTTTTTTTTTTTTAAACTAAGGCTTCTCAGTATTATATGAAAAAGAAATAGACCTTTTACATTCATTTTACTTATTTCCATTTATATCTGTTATGACACTAGTTGAAAAGCATGATATATCATCCATAAAACATAGTCAATATTTTTCTCTAGCTTTCCTTTATTAGTCTTAATTAGTTAGATTCTACCGCATTTTTTTTTTTTTCAAATGAATTTGGGCAAAGATTTACTCATCATGCTTTAATTCCCTAGTCAAGAATCTTCTTGCCATACTCTTGTGAATTGCAAATAATTCATGTCACCACCATTGTTGAAGACATCCTCAGTGTCTGTTTACAGTTTATGGCTTCCAAGTGTTGTTCAGATACATTGTCATCAGATGATGATTTTTTAATGTGACAGCAGTGATAAATGGTCATTTAAATATCACTTAGCGCCACTTGAAAACTATAATGGAGCATAAGTGTGGCTATTGGACAAAAGGTGAAACCACTCTGAACTTGTCAAGAAATATGCTCTTGTTGCACTTTGGGGGAGGGGAAAGGGTTGGAAGTGCAGAGGAAAGAAAGAGGCCCATATATTATGGAAAGCAAAGTAGTCCCCATTGTAGTATTAGAGCGCCTGTAATTTTATGTGGCGTTCTTATGACTAAAGCATTTATAGTGTCATAAGAATGGCTTAATGAATGCACTGCCTTGTAATACTCCACAGAGCCTACTTTATGCTCTCTCTATTATTGCTTTTCTTTCTACAGATAGTTCCAAATGCTCAGTGTTAAGAAAGCAGAACGGCTACTGATCATGTATGTTTATTAGAAACAGTTGGTCATGGGGAACACCAGTGGCTTGGATGATTCAAACTTATCTACATTTTTTTTTTCAGGTAATTAAACACAGATGAGAATTGACTGCTGGGATTTTTTTTTTTTTACACTTTTTCTATTGCACTGGATAATAACATATTGATATGCATTGAAGCAATATTATACCTGCTGCCTTTGAGATTTCAAAGATAAAATGCTTTTTTTTTTGCACCCAAAGATTTCTGTAACTCAATTATAAGGCAAATGTATGTTGATGAGTCTCTTTACTCTGTATCATTATACTTTTGATGGGGCTGTATCAGGGCACTTTGGCACCATGACATAAGCAAAGAGTTTTTACTTCGTTTTGACTTGATTTAAAGTTCACTGATAAAGTTTAACAACATTTCTCCACCTCTTCTCTCAAACCATTAGTATAATGAGGGTTGAACTTTTCCCACAAAACACATTGGAAAGTTTAGGTCATTCCACGGGTCACAGGGCAAATTCCTGGCCGCCTTTGGAGTATCATAACCTTGAGGGCAATAGATACAGACTCTTGACTCCATTTCTGTGGCAAGTGAGGGCCAGGCCAAAGACAGACCTTTTCAGAAGTCTTCTTCTAAAATTGCTTATTTTGCGATAATTGAAAACTTGGCAGGAATAACTTTGTCACCTGAATTAAATCATGCACACAGTGTTAATCAGGGACCAGCAAAATTTAAGTATTAGCAATTATTTTAAGTAGCTTTATTTGATATTGCAAGATTATCTTTTATTCTTCAATTTTCTAGGATTTTGCAAATGGAAAATTACTTTGGCCCTATTGTTTTTCCTACTTTCCTAAAATTCTAAAGTTCTATTGATGACAACTGTTTTCAAAGTATAAAATTTCTCTCTAGCTAGTTATTTGATAGCAGATAGATTTTTATTTTTGAGAAGAGAGAGCTTGTTGCAATATATTTGGCCTTATCTTAGTACTTTTTTGAAACAGTTCATCAGCTCAAACTGCTAATGATGAAGGAGCTAAGTGCAGATGGTACAGCTTATGGGACAAACTCAACCCAAGTATGAGGCAAATTTATTCTGACTCATTCTCCATAATTTTTTTTCCATTCTGATAGATTGTCTCCTTAGGTTACTGCCTGATATTAATACCTACAATTACTAATTAAGTATCCATTTCAAAATCTTTAATCATTTGCTGTTGATTTCTGGACAGGTTTACATATGCCAAAATCAATGTAATGTAATAAATATCTATGAAGAGCAGAACTTTACTGAAATCTAAGATTTTCATCTTATGAAGTGTCATTTTCTCTCCAGATTGATGGGACATCTCCCACTAATGCATCCAAGCACACTTTTCTAGTGATAGGGGGAAATCTTAAGACATAAACACACAAACACACATTCATAGTTTTTAATTATATAAAATTATGTAGTTTGCTTTTTCTTTAATATCTGTATAGTATAAAGTATTAAAATGATTCAATGATTAGTAATTATGACAATTTTATGCTTTTTAATGATTTTGCATTATGTTATATGGAATCAGTCAGTATATACTGCATATAATATGTACATGCGAAGCAATCCTGGAGTTATACATATATATGTATACATATACACACATATATTCTAAATGGTGTTTATGTATATATGCACATGTATACATATTCCAAATAACATTTCATAGGTATGAAATAAATGCATATAAATATATATACTTTTGATTTTCAGTTGTTCTAATTATGTCTGACTCTTTGGGATCCTATCTGAATATTTCTTGACAGATATTAGATTGATCTGCCATTTCCTTCTCTAGCTCATTTTACAGATGAGAAAACTGAAAAAAAAATGGGAGTTAATAATTTACATAGTCATATAGCTAGTAAGTGTATATTGTCAGATTTGAACTCAGGTATTCCTAACTACAGACCTTGTGTCCTATTCATTGTGCTATGAAACTGCCCCTATATGTGTGTGTGTATCTATGTAGACACACACATATGATGCTAATTAAAATCAGTATTCACATTAGTCACATAGCAAATGGGAACACAACTTTGTATGATATAATCAAGGTATTGTTCTAAACTCTGTTATTATCCATTTGTCCTTGGGCAAATGGCATATTAGTGTACAGATTTTAAATGCTTTTGGGGGGTTTGGATATCACTTCAGCCACTCGAAAGCTTTTTGACCTTGTGAAAATCATTTCATCTCAATGAATTTTGGTTTTGCCTTCTATAAGAAAATGATTAAAAACCCTTGTAGCACTTTCCTCACAGAGTTGTTTTCAAAACAATGCCTTGTGAATGCTAAAAGATCCTAAATTTCAATGTCCTCAGCTGTAAAATGGGATTTATATTACCTCTCCTGCATTCATTAGGGTACCTCTGATGATTACACAAGAAAACATAAGTCAAATCCTTTTGAAAACCGTAAAGCTTTCTATTATTAGGCAGTCAATTTTATCCATTCCCCCTCTCCCCAAGAGAATTAAAAAAAAAAAAAAAAAGATTAGACAGACCAAAATCTAGTCTCTTCTAAATTCCTACTTAATTATTTCATCATGATGTGGAGACAACATTGGGTCTTTAGTATAATAAATACAGTGTATGCTCTAGTACTCCAGCCCCACATTTTACCATTCTGGCTTATGGGTCAATGTTACTGTCTGTGTCTGTCTGAGTTCAAAGGCTTTGCATCAGAACATTGCTAATCAGGTGATGAATGACCTTGTCGAGGGCAGCTAGTTCATAGGACTGTTGCCATGGTTGTAATATTTCAAATGTAGAATACCAATTCTGATAAAACAAGAAATCTGAATTTCAAAAGTAAATATAAATTAACACAAAAATATCAGTGAAGTACCACAAAAAATTATCTCTTATGTAAGATATACTTCATGTCCTTACAGTAAAATTATGTTTTGAAAAATATAAGCATCATCAACTTTTAAGTTGAATTTATACTGGATAATTGCATATCCAGATTTCTTCCATCCTAAACAAAACAAAACAAAACAAAAAATGTTTTTTTTCTTCCATTTTACTTAACCATCCAAAATTACTGACTTATTTCACCCTTTCATAGTCAAACTCTTGAGAAGAGAACATTTACAAGGCATAATAGTTACTTTTATATCCTCTCTGCTCACACCCTTTTCAATTTGACTTTCAAACTTATGTTAATCAACTGAAGATACTCTGTTCAAAGTTACCAATATTATCTTGGTTACCAAATCCAATGAACTTCTCTTAAATTCATCTTTCTTGACTTTTCTGCAACATTTTATACTTTTCACCATTTTTTCTTTTTGGATAATGTCTCCTCCCTGAGCTTTTCTAATATTCTCTCCTGATTCTCTTAATTGTCTAACCCTGTCTTTTTGATTTCTCAGTGTGTCATCATACTCCACTCTCAGACCAATAGTAACTCCCCATCTCTGTCCTGGACTTTCTTTTATTTCTTTTGGTGATCTTAGTATCCCTTGTGGTTTAATTGTCATCTCTGTGCAGACCTCTGCATCACTTACTGCCACTTAGCATTATCCAAGTGAATGTTTGTAAGGCATTTCAAACACAAAATAAAAAACCAAAGTAGAAATCATTATTTACCCTCTAACGCAACCCTTCACCAAAGTTCCCTATATCTCTGGCTCTCCTCCACAGGTAAATTTTATTTTTTAACAGTAATAATTATATTTTGGCATGGCCATAACTACTGCTCCTACTGATTGTTCCAGTAGTGAACAACCATACGTACTTTAGCAGAATATTTGCTATCATAATAAGGACCAGAGGTCCTGCCTCCAAAATTTCCTCTTTCACAGGACTAAAGTTTGAATACTGCTTGTTGCAATTGCCAGTCATTATAGTTCTAAACATCTCCAAAGAAACTTGCATCATTTTACTCACTTCTAAAGGTGTATAGTTTTATCTCAGAGTTGTCTTAATTTGCATTTCTCTGATTAATAGTGATTTCGAGCATTTTTTCATATGATTAGAAATGCAGACCTAGACTTTTGCTACAGCCTTCTAATTGGACTTTCAGCTTTCAGTTTCTCTTACTTCCATCCATCTTTAATAAAATTACCAAGAATATCTTAAATATGTCTGACCATTTCTCATGTCTTCTCAAGATCTTTCAGGGCTCGCAATTACTTCTATGATAAAAGATAAATCCCTCAAGTTCCTATATAAAGTCTTTTATGATTTGGCTCCAACCTACCTTTCCAGATTTATTGTTCATCTTCATTGTGTTCTACCTTTTAGTGATACTTGCTTACTTTCTATTCCCTGAATGTGACACTCCATTTCTCACCACTGTCAGTTTATTTAGACTATCTTCCCAAGTCATGAATGCACATCCTTTTCACTCTGTCAGTTACTTTCCTTTCTGCCTCTTTTGAACTTGTTTTGTGTGTCATGTACTATAGGATTTCTTTCCTGATTCCCTTAGATGCGATGTACTCTATACCTTCTTTTCAAACTAATATGTATATTTATTTATTTCTGTTAAAGCTTTTTATTTGCAAAACATATGCAAGGGTAATTTTTCAACATTGACCCTTGCAAAGCCTTCTGTTCCAAATTTTTCTCTCCTTTCCCCCAGCCCTTCCCCTAGATGGCATGTAGTCCAATACATGTTAACTATGTTAAAATATAATATGTATATATTTTTTTAACATTTTACATATCTAGTAAAATAAAAGCACCATGAGGACAGTTTCCTTTCCTTTCCTTTTTTTTTTTTAGAAGGTATCTGTATCCCCTGCACCCAATGTAAGTAATTTGAACAAAATCAATAAATGTGCTTTGGATTGTACTGGAAGTAATTTTTATCTCAGGATTAAATGAACAAAGATTTAAATGATATCAAACTTTGAGCTAAAAATGGAAATGAAGTTCTGTGTGTTCTCTACCCTGTCTTAGACTTGTAGGAGAGGTTCTGAAAATAGAAAGATACATTAAGACAATCACTATTACTGGTATAAAATAGCCAAAAACTTTATATATATATATATATATATATGTATTGAATAAAGCCTTTTAGCAGTATATTTTGCCAGGCTGTAATTACTGACAACTATTTATACCAGATACTAAAAGGCCAAATAGCTTAGTCACCATGTAGTGGAGACTTAGGGGTGGAGAATTTTAAATCCCACTCGTAGAACTCATGCTTCACTTAGTTTTTGGACAAGATAATCTCTGAAATATTTTCCTTAAAAAAGAAAATGATGCTTCAATATATGGGAAAAGATGTGGAGTAGAAAGAGGAATGACCTTTCTCCAAAAGTTGAAGAATGGAAGAATGTCACACAGAGCAGGAAGGGAGTCAAAAGAAATACAGTTGGAACTAAAAAAAAAAATGAAACAAACCAAAACAACTAAAAAAAGTATATTCTTGAAGAGAAGGGAGGCATATATTCTTTAGAGGAATTAGCTGCTTGACTTCAAAGGAGTCAGATGGGAGATCATCCAATAAGGAGCAGAGAAAGAAGCAAATAGTAGTGAAGGTTAATGAGTTGCTGCTCAGTGGGTGTTGAGATAGCTATATGCCAACCTAATAATAATAGTAGAGAGATTTATTGTCTTCTTAGTCCTGTATCCAAGACATAATACATAATATGCCCAGATTTATCTAAATGGATACCTACCACCCACTTTTGTTAAATCACATGGGCATAAATGAAAATGAGAAATGTTGCTAAAGAGCATGGAGTCTTTGGCAAAAAGAATCAGAAGAGCATATGGGCATAACTTGTGTATTCCGTGCTGATGCTTATTGAAGGCAATGGATACATAAAAGAAAGAAATGAACAGCTGTCTCAGAAGGTGGTATCTGAGAATGGAATTTGGATTTCCATCCTACAGCTTAAAATATAAGAATGGCAGATTCCTGACCAATAAGAGAATACACCTCACAAAGATTGACAGGAATGTATATTTATAAATATCTTGAAAATCTAAGCAAAGGGGCTTTAAACTATAAAGGATGGAGAATTAAGAAAAATGTTTATTAATAGCCACTAAGTGCTATATTATAGACCTCAGCTTCTGAGGTCCCATATGGGATGTCATAATTGAATGTGAGAGTTATGAAATTATTATTTATTATAAGTAAATGTTTGATTTATATAGTGATTAATATATTTATATATATTTACATACCTATATCCCCAGGGTGACAAAAATTCTTGCAAAAAAAGGATCACAAGTAGAAAAAGTTTAAAAATTCATGCTACAGACAATAGTTAAAATAAAGGAATAATAAAAGTCGAAATAAGCAGAAGTTTCCAGATTATAAAATGCTGAAAAAGAACCAGTAACCACATCCACATCCTCAAATATGTATTATACAATATGTTACACATATTATATATATATATATATATACATAAGCAAACAAGAACACAAATATGTGAACATATATACACATATATACATAACCCTTCCCCAAGTTTAGGCAACAAGAAAGAAGTCCTTTAAAATGATAGGCCTTATTGAGATTTGCTAAGATGAATTCTATAAATAGAATATTAATATGAAAGGGAAAAGATAGCATTGTATATTTAAAAGATATATTGAGAGTATTGTAGATACAGTCAATAAACTGGAGTAGCAGGAAGAATACAACCATTCTCAATATAACTCTTCTATAAATATCTAGAAAATGTATCAGAGTAGATTTTAAAGTGTAGTTTAAAAGAGAGGAAAGAAAAGACAAGACTCCTTTATTGGGCTCTGAAAGACAGAAAGAGAAGAAAGTCAAGGGAACAGAAGCAGATTGTACTAAATGGAGAACACTAGTGATGAGCTCACTTCTTTCTCACTAGCCACTTTTTCTTTATAATGAAGAAGGGACAACAGGGAAAAGAAAGTTGAAGTACACAATAATGGAAGGAAATACATAACTATTAATTTGAATAAGATGAACTCACTCCTAAAATAAGAGGAAGCAAAACTAATTAGAAGGTAAAAATCCAACAATATATTGTCTACATGAAACAAATTTTAATAAAAAGATGCACATAGAGTTGTTTTTTTAAGATCTAGAGAAATATATCTTATGCTTCACCTGAAGTGAAAAAAGCAGGAGTAACTGTTACAGTCTAAGACAAAACAATAGCAAAAATACATTTAAAAAGAAGAGTATATCTTACAACTCAAAGGAAAAACCAAATGAGAGAAGTAGATAGCAAATTCATAAAAATCCAAGACTTCAAATTATCTTTCTCAGACTTAGATAAATTTAACAAAAACAAATGCAAAAAAGTAAATAGCTTGACTAGAAAAAAACTTTTTAAAGATAGATATGCTCCAATTAAAAAAATATGATGGGTCTTTAGACATTATTGAATGATTATATAGAAAGAAGTATACATATTTCTTAATTGTACAGGGCATCTTCACAAAAAAAGGACTCATATTGGAGCATAAAAACCTCACATGCAAAAGCAGAAAATCTTAATTGTTAAATACATATTTTATGGACCACAAGGACATTAAAAATATCTTAAATAGAAGGACATTGAAGAAAAACAGTTATAATAGAAAATTTATATCTCTAACACTTTTTTCAATAAAAGAAAAAGCAGGTCAATGAATTGGGTATAAAATTAAAACAAACAAACAAACAAACAAAAAACCCTAGAAAACCAACACATCAGTCTAAGTACATGCTAAAATTAAAATCCTAAAAAGCAAAAAAGAGATTAACAACACTGAAACAAAACACACACACACACACACACACACACACACACACACACACTGAATTAATAATAAATTAAATGAGAAATATAATTATTTTCAATAAAAGGAAATAGATAAAATATTAACTGACTTTAAAAAGTAAAAGAACCTATTGGTTTCAATAATAAAAAAGAGATGAAATTCCAAATAATGAAAAAAAAGAAATAATTAGAAATTATTTTCCTCAATGATATGCAAATAAAATTGACAGTGTAAATGAAATGAACAGACATTTAAGAAAATATAAATTGCCCATATTAACAGAACTGGACATAGCAAACTTTAGAAATCTTATCTTGAAAAAGGAAGTAAATAATTCATTAATAAACAGAAACGGGTGGGAGTGTGTGTGAAAACTACCAGTTATACTTATCAGGAATTCTGTCAAACATTTAAAGAATAACTCATTTCCTTGTCACCTGTTTTAAAAAAAAAATAAGAAAAAATAGGCTCTCTAAATTTCTTCTATGAAATATTGTCTTGACAATTAAACCAGGAAGAATTAAAACAGAAGGAAAACTACTAACCAATAACTTAATGAATGTTCAATATATGCAAAAGTTTTAAACAAAATATTGGGGAAAAGACAATAACAGAATGTCACAAAAATTATACATTATGACTAACTGGAATTTATGCAGGGATAGTTTCATATTAGGAAAACTAGAAATATATATTTACCACATTAATAATGAGAACAATAAAAATCATGATTACATCAATGAATGCAGAAAAAATATTTTGACAGGATATGATACCTATTCCTAATATCAGCAGAAATCATAGGAATAAAAGATCTTTTCTAAAAATGATAAGTAATACTCTCTAGGGGAATAGGGAGAGGGGGAAGGTGGGAGAAAAATTTGAAACACAAGGTTTTGCAAGGGTGAATGTTGAAAATCATTTTTGCATGTATTTTGAAAAAAAAACTATTATTATAAAGAGTAAAAATAAGTAGTATCTTTCAACATCTAAGAATAAGCATTATCTGTAATAGAAATAAGCAAGAGGTCTCTTCAATAAGATCAAGGATAAAATATTAATGTCCATTATTATTATCATGTAGCTATTCGTGATAGCACTAGACATGTAAACTATAGTAATAAGTTATGGGAAGAGAAGAGGATATGGCCAACACAGGAATTTGTTTTGCTTGATCATATAGTTTTGGAATAGGAGTTTTGTTTTTATTCTTTTCTCAATGGTGGTAGGAGGGATAGAAAGTGGAACATTTTTAAAGGGAATTTTTTAAAAAGTAAATAATATATATCCATATAAGGAAATATAAGAACCAGAGTAAAGAAGCAAATGAAGAGTATACGAGTAAAGGATAATGGACAGAGAAACAAAAGTGATATTAGAATCATAGTGTACTATAGATAACATGAAGAGGAAGAGGAATTAGATTAGGAGTTTTGGAAACAAATCATAATAAAGAGACATGCAATGTAATAATAGGAGGTTTAAGCAATACAGATTTACTGGAATTCTTTTTCTGTTATAATGATTTTTTTTTATTGCTTTAGTCATATCCAACTCTTCATGGACCCATTTGGGATTTTCATGACAGAGACACCAGAATGGTTTGCATTTTCTTCTCCAACTCCTTTTACAGATGAGGAACTGAGGCAATATCAGTTAAAATTTCTTATCAGAGTAATAATTTCAACATTCAAAATGTGGAAGACCTAAAAATATGAACATTTATATTGAATATAATTCTTTTTAACATGTAGGAATTATTTACTGGGGAGGAAATGTTTAGAATGTAGGGGCAAAGTAAACAATTTTTCCTAGAGTTTGCAATAGAGAAATAGAAAATGATTCTAATCTGATAATCACCTTTGCGGTGGATTTCAAGGCTTTCAGAAGAAGAATAAGCAGGATTCTGTAGATTTGTGTCTATGGATGAAGTCATTTTAGGAGTCTTAGGAAGTTCTTAAGAGTGAAATCCTTAAGACTCAAAGGGGAATAATTCTAATTAGGAGAATAAATGAGAATTGTCTGAAGAGACAAATCTGGATGCATAGAGAACTCAGCAATCCACTTAAATTTTGTATACAGACGATGGAAACAAAGAAAGGTAATAGAAGATCAATATAAACTCATGGAATAATCTTGTTCATACACTATGTGGAATATTCAAGTTATAATGAGATGAAGTTGGTGAGGAAAATTAAGAACAATAAAAAAAAGTTTCAGAGATCCAAGGTAGTACTCAGGATGCATGATTCCATTTCCCTCCTGGCCCCACTGTGAGTGGCCATGTAGATAACTGTGTCTGATCTGAGATTAAGTCCTGTTTGTGCCATCTCTCCTTTGGTACAGGTTTTTATGAGATATCTAAAGATAACTGACATCATGATGTTCCTGGACATCAGAGAAAGAAGTCCCTGCAACAGAAGCAGAAGTATTATTAGAATGAGTCAGAATCATCTGTACAGGGAGAAAGTATTAAAAACAAACAAACAAAAAATCCCCAACAACACTTGGCATTAAGTTATGAATAGTGAAGACAATATGTAATATATCCGAAAAGACATTCTCATAAAGAACTTGTTTTCCATGGTTCCAGTGAACCTTAAATATTAGCCTCTCAATGAATCACAAACATTCTATCATTTCCTATTCTTTATTATTTCTCATTTTTACACGAGGGAATAAAACTATCTATGTCATATAGCTGATTCATGTTTGTACCTTGGGTGACTTTTTTTATTATTCTTTCTTCCTTGTCGGGATGGACCCCATAAATTAGAACAAAAAACTAGAATTGTTCCTTAGGAAACTAAGATGGGGGTGAAATCGGAGCTCTATAGCTAGTTTCCTTACCATAATAAAGCCTATCCCAGAGCAATGAACCCAGGGTAAATTTTGAAGGAAAATCAAAAGAAAGGATTGGACAATGTCTCTAGCTCTTGTGTTTTCAAACTAGTAGCGCTTGGCTAGTCACTATCCTAGGTCACAATCACAGATCACAAATTTAAAACTAAAGATAAGAGATCTAAAAGTTTAAACCCACCTTTTCACAGATTAATAAACTAAGACTCAGAAAGTGATTACATCACATGGTTTTTCTTCATTAACAGAAGCATCCTAAAATAGTATTCATCTTTCTAGGGTCATTAAGAATGATAAGCAAAAAAAAAAAAAAATAGAATTTAATTCTTAAAAGAAATCTACTTACTGCTGTGACCAGTCTTGACTCCAGGGAAGGGAGGTTGTATTCTGTCTCCTTATTCTAAGTGGAAAGTTCATAGATTCATAGAATCATGGATTTATAGCATAAAAGGACCTTAGAAGTTATCCAATCCAACTCCCTTATTTTGTATAAACTATAGCCTTGAAAAAAGATATACAGCGTCAGACATTGGCAGTGTGCTCATTAATTTTTCCTGCCTATATACCTTATTAATAAAGAGAGATGGGAGTACAAGAAATAGTGCTCTAAGTTCAAAGGCTTTAGGCTGTCTCTGGTACCGAAGTACTTAGGTGGAAAGGAAGAGATGAGATTTGAATTTTTCTTAAAGTTTTAGAATAGTGTTAGAATCTGAGGAGAGGGGAAGTTGAAAAGGAACTTTATATTGTTGAAGCAATGAGATAGACATTGATCATGATAATAATATAAAGAAGAAAAATTCATTAATAAAACTCTGGCATAAAAATAATCATTTAGTATTTTACAAATAGAAAATGTTAAAAATGTATAACCTTAATTTACCTCTGCCCCTTTTTACATAAATGCTTAAACTCATTCTTTCATTTCTATTTACAGTTTAAACCATTTCACCAAAGGCAGAGTTCCCTAAGGAGTCACTTTGTCATAGGCCCATAATCTTATAAACATTCATGTTCATTCACATAATCCTAATAAGCAGCATCCATTGATTGCTTACTGCTCTGCAGTCAAGTACTAGGGAGCATTTGGTTAAAGCAACATTATATTTAAATTGTCAGCTTCATCTACATGAGTTTTTAGGGGTACATATATTGGAGTCACTGGGAATTATTTTTTTAAACAAAACAAAACAAAACAAAAAACCAGAAAACTAACCCTCTCAATCAGAGACAATCGTTCCAATAAATACAATTAGGCTGTTAACAGTTTAATGTTGCCACATTTCTTTAAAAAAATGAAGAAAATAAGATCCCCAGAGAAGCCACATTGGCACTTCTCAGAGTTGACATTTATAATGAAAACTATTTAGTCAGTGATAATTATCAAATAGATATGAAAATTATTTCCATCTAGTTTTTTTTGTAGTATCTATAACACTTCAGAGATGGTTGATTATATGTTTATTTCTGAATGAGAGAACTGAAGTTTTTACTTTTCCTGAATTCTGGATCCCAGGGCAAAAAGTCACCTTCCAACAGAGGAAAGCAAAAGCCTAACTGTGCACTCCCTCCTTTGATCAAGTAGCAATGAGTGCTGGCCCAAGAGTCTCCTGGGAGTGTCTTTCATTTGCAGTCTACCTGCTGTGTCTAGAATCACAATCAGCAATTTAATGTAAGAATGAATGAACCTAAATAATGAAGTAATACTAAATGTTCACCTTTGAATATGTGCTTTCATTTTTTCTTGAAATTGTAAGTCAAAATCTTCATAGATGTTCTTGATTGTAGTAAGTACATGACTAAGAAGAGGAAGTGCATTTACAATTCAATTAATTTCTCTGTGACAAAATTAATATCTATGGAAAACTTTTGGCTTGAGGAGCTTAATAGTCTTCAGGGCTCTTCCTACTTGAATTCAACTCCTTTAACCAATTACTCACCAGATTTTGTCATTTCCTCTTGATATGTTGCTTGCATTTATACCTTAATTTTCTTTTAAAAAGCAGTTTTCTGGATTTCTCTTAAGTCATCATCCAATGTACTAAGTATTCATGTCTTGTCCTTTATGAATACCTCTTAAAATTTCTTCAGTTTAAGTCAAAAGCTAAACATTATGCATTGTATTTAACTTAAGAAGTAATGAACACTTAAATCCTAAGGAATTAGTTTTTCATTCTTTCTCCTTTTCTCAAATAAGCTCTCTGGCCTCAATTTCTGCAAAATAATTTGGACTTGACTTAGAGGTCAAACTTCCCACTTCAAACCCATGCTGCTAGTATCAAGCCACACCTCTCTCCCTCCTCACTTTTGCTCTACCCACAGAGTTTTATGTTACTTGAAACATACCCCATTCTTTACTATATCCTATTTTACAGATTCAGAGAGTGCAGCAGACCCTGAAGAAAAGACCTGCCTCACACAGATTAGACAATGAAAGTTTAGAGGGACTAGATGATCTGTCCAATATTAGAGTAATTTCCTTACAAATTCTTGATATGGACTCAGTTACTGAGTTTCCAGAAATAGCCTAGTCTACCTACTTTGCATTGTCCTAAAAAAAATAACTTCTGGGTGACATTACCTCAGTATACTTTAAACCAGGTACAATCCTTCAGCTAGTTAATTCTTAAGCTCTTTTTTTTTTTTACTATTTCTAATTTATATTTGATATGTTGGTATTTCAGAAATCCTTTCCATTCACAGTAAGTTTTCCCCTCACTTCATTTATCGTTATTGTTCAATCCTTCAGTCATATCCAACTCTTAGCAACCCTGTGAAACACAGCACACCAATACTGTCCATGAAATTTTCTTGGCAAGGAAACTGGAGTGGTTTGCCATTTCCTTCTTCAGTGATTAAAAGCAAACAGGTTAAATGACTTGCCCAGGGTCACATAGCTAGTAAGTCTAAGACTGGATTTGAACTCAGGTCTTCTTGATTATAGACCCAGAATTCTATCTACTGAGCTACCTAGCTGCCTGTTTATTTCATTTAGGTACTCTTTATTTTACTCTCACATCATAATCTCATTCTTTTCATCATTTCGGGCCATGATCCCTTTCTCTGATCATGCTTCTCATCTAACCCCTTTTCTTAGTCATTAATATTGTTAGCATAAAAGGTATAGATGAATTTTATCATATTTCATATGAATGATACAGGATTTTTTTTCTGAATATATTACCAAGGGAATGAGACTGCTTATCTATGCCATTCAAAGTTCTGTGTCATTAATTAGTTAATTAACCCGTTTGTCAATGTTATATGCTTAGTAGTATACTTTACTAAAGGAACCTAATTTGTATTTGGTATGATGCACTATGTATGGTACAATATACTAACATTGGAAAACTTGCTTTCGCATTTCAGGTTTCCAACTTATTTCCACTAAGGAAGTCACTTGTCCTTCCTGGGCCTCAGTTCTCAGATTTATAAAATTAGAGATATTGGAATTAATTACCTCTAAGGTCCCTTTCAGTTTTAAATCTAAATTAAAAAGTTTTTAATGAAGCTGGTGAGATAAAAATTACATATATGACCAAATCAGTTCCTTTACTGTATAAGTTCTAAGGACTATTAGATATTTAGAATAAAATAAGAGTATAATTGAGAACTGTGACAACCTTTTAAGAAGTAATGGTGAAAATAAAAATGGTGCTAGGACTTGAAGGGAAAATAGATGGAAAGCTCTATCTAACACAAAGCCTAGAAATTGAAGATTGGCCTTCTGAATCATCTAGAGTAGAGGAAACAAAGCAAGTAACACCACAGATAACTGAAGGTGATGGGAGACTATCATTTTGAGATATTAGGATAGTGGAGAGGGTTAAAGGAGGTAAAGTAAAATACAATATGGATCACTATTCCATCACCATTGCTTTTTACCACCAAACCAGTAGTCTGGAACTTTAGAGGGTGCAAGAGATTTTGGATCTGTCACCTCTGAAATTGAATACCACTTTATTTCTGCTTGTTATAGAAAGTCTTTCTAGACTTAATCAGCTTTTCTTTAGCTTTTCTTTTGTTTGTGAAGAGTATTTGATGGTGCATCCCACCATATTAGCTTACATTTCCTTTTCAACTTGCTTAATCATTTATTTAAAATGCATCTAACATCTGGTTTTCTGTTTGTAAAACTTTTTTTTTCAAAATATTAATAATTATAGTTTATGAATCACAGGGAATTATGGTGTTTTATGTCAACTCAACTACATTTAGTTTGTGTAAGGAGATTTCCAAGCAAATGACTGTTTAGTAAGCCTTTCTCCATTTACCTCTCTGGATATTCTGAGGAGAAAGAAAATTACATCAAATCATAAAGAAGCTTGATGATGTTCTAGGGTGGTTATGCACGAGAATGAAATGTGAATAATTGTAGATTTGCAGATTAATAAACTTAAGAGAAATCAAATCTCAAACCAGAAAGTTTTTTTTTTTTCATAGTGTCTATATATTCTTTAGAGGCTAACAAAATACCTTAGAACTATTATAGTCAGCCCTAGAACACTTAGATTAAACAATGTTTTTAGATAATGTAAGGCTGTAGTTATGTGCTACAGAAATATTCCATTCTTTGGGTGCATTATTCAAACACACATGACTTTCCTATTAAGAGCTAAAAATGCCTGGGTACATGAAAAGTACATAAGTACAGGATGCCATTATTATTTTAGTCAACCCTCCATTATTCATGTTAATGGATGGGAACCCTGGAATGGCTAATCCAAATGTCATTGGTCTCTGGAAACCTTATATATATTTAAAAATAGACTTACCTTGCTTAGAGTTTTACTTTATCTAATAATAGGTATGGGTTTACATCAATTCATATGGCACATCATGTTCATAGGATCAAAGAAATTTGAGAATTGGAAGGAACCCCTACATAAAAGGAATAGATACTATCATATAACCAACTGATCATCAGTTTCTTTTTGAAGTTTTCTCCAAGGAGCAGAAACCTAGCACCTCTTGAGGTATTCTCTTCCACTTTTTGTATCAGCAAAATGAGATACTCAGAAGCATGTGAATAAAGAAAATATCAGTCTTTGATTAAATATTTTGCATGGACAGTTAATAAAATGGATAAGCTATGTGTGAATAATTGAGAACTAACTGAATACCTGAAGAAGAATGGCAAGCCATATTTGTACATGATTGCAGCATAAGATATGTAACTAGGAGTTGCCTTAATCTACATGGGTTAAGTAAATTCTCTGTGATGTATTCTCTCGATAGAATGGGAATGAATATTTTTTCTCTGGGCTCTTTCTTGTCAGGCTAGTGAATAAATGAATGGGAAAAAAAAAACACATTTACTGTTTACTATGTGCAAAGTCTTGTGTTAAGGACTAGAGATACAAATAGAAAAGTAAAATATGCTCTGCTTTCAAGAAGTTCCCATTGTAATGAGAAAGAAAATGTGCAGGAAAGGTTTTAGCTGCAAGTTAGATAGAAAATTCCCATGGTGTTTAGATGCAGTGCTAAAGCTGAATATCTTTTTTTTTTTCTTTAATGATATTTCCATTGATAAAATCATATGGGTTTCTGATTTTGAATTACTTGAGTGCCAAGGTCTTTTGTGTCAAGATCCTAATTTTCTGGGTCTTTAGTAAGTGAGTCTATAGCATAGGCAACAACAGGTACCAGGTTACTTTTCCACAGGGATTGCTAGGAGATGCTAGCATCATCCCAGAGTAGGGAAGTGATGGTTATGGACATTAGGCTAGAGAAGCATTGCTATTACCAAGGCTCTTGAACTCAGGGTCTTGGGTGTCTCATTTAGGGTTTGAGAGGAGATAGATGTCAATGTTGTTGGTGGCTATTTGATTTGCTTAGCATGTGTTGTCTTTTATCTCTTTCTTGGGATTCCATCTAGAGTGGTTCGCTTTCTCTGTGAATAAAAAAATGTGGGCTATTGGTATGGATGACTTGCCTCCTCTCCACTTTCTGGATGGTGGATGTAAGAACTGCTCTGGAAGCAGGTCTGTGTTCTGGACGTTATTGCTCTTCTAAAGCTTTTGTGCTTATCTTATTTGGTGGGATTGTTGTTGCTGGTGGCCGGGAGAAGCTGGCTCTCTTCTCTACAATGATATCTCCCTCTATGACAGCTGTGTCGTCTGTGTTGGAAGCAGATTTAATAGTTTGGGGTTTCTGCTATTCCCAGGTCTCTTGAGTTAAGGGTACTGATTTGTCTCCATTGGTTGTCTGATGAGAGATGATAGTCAAAGAAGTGGTCATGGTTTGACTTGCTTAGCACAGTATCTCCCATCTCTCCTTCAGTGTACTTTGGTAATAGGAAGGAAAGACAATATATAAACAAGGATTTATTGAGTCCTAATTATGACAAAGGCAGCTAAGTGGAGCAGTGAATACCCATTCAGATGGGTCTGAATTCAGGAAGATTTTAGTTCAAATTTACTCTCAGAACTTCCTAGTTTCATGTTCTGGAGCAATTTTCTTTATTTTAGACTCACTTTCTTTAAATTTGTAATGGGAATAAAAATTGCAACTTCCTAGTATTGTGAGGATTAAATAAATTAATATTTTGAAGTGCTTAACACAATGTTTGGTACATAGAAGGTAGCTATATTAAGTATAATAAATCATCTTGTAAGAGACACAGCTAGAAATAGAATTCAAATTTTCTAATTCAGAATCCTTCGCTGGTTTCACTAGGCAACACCATCTTTCTGGCATGCAAACAAAGTTTGAGCCTGTATTTAACTACTATATAAGAGCTGACAAATGTATTGTTACAAATCTCACCTACTCCCTGCCTATATATTCTTTACCCCAACAATGTTGATCTTAACTGTTCCTTTAGACTGAATTTGACTTATTTCCTTTCCCATATTAGTCAAATCATTTCCGCATACTATGACCTCCACCACCACCAACCTTGCTACTGTTAAGTTAATATGCATTTTTTTTTTGACATTCCTGCTAACACTCCATGCTACAGACCTTTTGGATCTCTCCATAATTTGAGTTTATCTATTAGTTTGAAAATATCATATTCTTATAACAAATTGTCTATGTTGGTGCCAGGCAATTATTAACTGATTCCTCAGTAAATAGGGACAATAATTACAATGTACATTCATCTATCCATATATAGTTTACAAAGCACATTCACATGAAAATCTCATTTCATCTTGACAAAACCCTTTGAGGAAAGAATAAGTATTATTATATGCATTTTACACTTAAAGAAATAGAAGCTTATAAAGTTATAAGGACTTGCTCAGTTACATATTAATTGTGAACATTCACTTTGCAAAAGGCAGAATTAGAATCAGGGCCAAATCTGATCTCAATTAATGCTCTTTTCATAGGCAGCACTGCCTCTTGGTAGTGAATTTTAGCTTATACTTGACCTTTAGATGGGAAACTAGACATAAATTGTTTTTGTTACAAATTTCAACTACTACTTGCATTTGTGTTCATGTTAGGCAGCTATTTTCAGTGTTTTTTTTCTCTTCAGTCTTCACTCAGAGCTTGACTCTCACCAATGCATGAAAGCAATAAAGGTAGCTTGTTTGAAGAACTTGATCATCAAAGATGATTTTAGTCTTTGCATCTGCCATCTTTCTCCTTTGTTCTCATGTAATCACAACTGCAAACCTCCTGGCCATAGATCACCTGCTAATTTCTGGTTTCTATTGTCCCTGTGATGTCCTGGTAATAGACCCCAGTGCTCCTAGACTGTCTACCTGACTCTGACCCCTCAACTTATTTTTTTTAATGTGGTTACATTTTGAGTTCCTGGGTTGTCCCCTAACTTAGCTTGGGACCTCTGCTTATTCATAAAGATTCTTCCTCTATGCTTGTTCATAAATATCCTTCATTCTTATTCTGGCTCCTACTTTTTGCATATACATCCAGATCTGCTAAAGCTCTTCCAGTTTTTGCTTCACATTGTGCATCTGCCATCTATTCTCCTGGCACAATAGAACCAAGGAGAGTGGTATTTGTAATTCTGTCTACTTCACAAAAAAATTGTGAGTGTGTGTGTGTGTGTGTGTGTGTGTGTGTGTGTGTGTGAAAGAGAAACAAAGGGAGAATGTACATTGGGTCATAAGGAAAGGAAACATTTCTTAGGTATTTATTGGCTAATTATAGAAAAGCTCATTTAGAAAGATAATTGCTTTTATTTCCTGGATTTCTATTACACTAGATGACTAACTAGTTATACATATAAAGGAAATAGACCTTGGGAGTCATAGCAGATAACAGACTACTCCTGAGTCAGCAATGCAGTTCTATAGTTTTAGAAAAAACAAATAAAAAGCAAGGTCACTATTAGGATATTTTAAATGGAATGTTGAAATCGTAAGGTTCTCTCTGTGTTCTATCACTACTGTATATATATATATATATATGTGTGTGTATATATAATATGTAATATATATTTATATATTTATAATTTATATATACATATATCTATATCTATATATATGAGAGAGAGAGAATATATTTTTCCCTTGATTCATTGTGTTTTAATTTTAATTTTAAGTGTTCTCTGTAGTTTTGCCCTTTTCATTTTTACTCAGCCTTTCTTTTATAATTACCTTTTGAAAAGAATAGAGAGATGACTTTTTGAGGTGGTAGATTGTGCAAGAATTATAATGTCTGTTTTACAAATGAAGAAACTGAGGTTGACAGAGGTTCAGCCTTGTTCTTAATCCTGTCACAGCCAGGATTCAAGTCCAGATGTTGGTTCTCCTATTCTTTACATTACACCACACTATAATTTTGACTAGGTATGTGAGAATTTTTGTCAATATCATTATGTTAACTTTTGGAATGACTTAGGGAAATCATGGAGCCTTCTCCAGATTATTTTTATTTCTTAGATTGAAAGTTTCTTAAGGACAGGAATTCTCTCTTTGTCTCTCTGTCTCTGCCTGCTTTTCTTAATATTCTTGGCACTTGGGCACAGAATCTGGAATAATGTAGGTGTTTAAAAAATCCTTGATGACTAGTCTTTTTCTGTCTCTTTCTCTCTGTGTCTCTTCTCTCTGTACCTTTTTGGTACAGAGGGGAAAAAAAAGGAGAGAGAGACTGTGTGTCTGTCTCTTTTTCTCTGTCTCTCTATCTCTGTCTCTGTCTCTTTCTCTGTTCCTCTCACTCTCTGTTTCTTTCTCTCTCTATTTCTCTGTCTCTCTGTCTTTTTCTTTCTGCCTCTCTCTGGGTGTTTGTATCTCTCTGTATCTGTGTCATTCTGGTTCTTTATCTATTTCTCTGTCTCTCTCTGTGTCTCACTCTCTGTCTCTGTCTCTCTTTCTCCCTCTATCTGTCTTTCTCTCTGTCTCTCTCTCTCTTCTCTCCTTTCTTTCTCTCTTCTCTCCTGGACTTACCTTAGCAAACCTAAATTTTCTCCACACCATGATAAATATCTAAATAGTATCATAGAAGCATAAGATAACCTATTTGGACCTAGAAGGTAACTTCAAATTCTATTTAGAAAGCACTCTCATTTTATAGATGAGAAACTGAGGCTCAGAAAAGTTACAGGATTTTTCTCAAGGTCACAGAGATAATAAATGACAGAACCAGGATTTGAACTTAGATCCTTTGATTTCAAAATCAGTGTTCTTTCCTTTGTAATACAGTTCTACTAGAAAAACATCATGAGGAAAAAAGCAACAAATATTAAATCTGAAAAAGTCAGATAATTCTGATGAAAAGTTTGGGGGAGAGAAATCACAGCATAATGGAAAGAAAATTAAGCTGAAAGGAATGAGTCATGGATTCTAGTCCTGATTTCTATTAAATAGCTATGTGAAATATGCAAGGCATTTTGTTATGCCTCAGTTCCCCTGTCTGTTTCCCTTGGTTGTTCTGCCTCAATTTCCCTGAATTGTTCTGCCTCAGTCTCCTCAGTGGCAACCCCCCTTCCTGGCCATTAGGACTGAGATAATTAGGGCTGGGAGCTCTGGCCACTAGCATTCCAAAGAGTCATAAAACTCCAGATGGTTTATCTCCAATGTTTGGGTATATCTTTCTGGTCTCAGACTCAGTATCTCCTATATTCTTCCCAAACTTAGCAGAATTTATGATCCTTCCTCCATACCCCCAAACTGTCATAACTGAATTTATGGTCCTTTCCTGGAACTTCTATCTACCTAATGCTCTAATCCCTTTTGCCTTTGTTTCCCTGATCACTGGAGCCCTATAAAAGTCTTTGGAATCCCTCACTTTAGCACTGAATGCTTTGAGACAAGAGTCCCATTAAGCCACATGGCTATGGCTTCCAAACTCTCCACTATTTAAATTATTAAAAATCTCTAATCTCTATCTTGCACTGAAAGAGTATAGCTTCTAGGAAAATAAAGTGGTGATTTTGGGGAGCTTCTATTCTGGCAATCTGATTGCAAAGTCCTCAGGCTTGGCCCTCCCCCTCCCCAAACCTAGGAATGCTATTGTTCTGACAATCTGCCTGATTTCAGTCAGACTCTGGCCTCAGGATAGTCCCAAAGATCAAACTCCTGAGGCAATAGTGAATAGATCACTTCTCAGATCAATGCTGACTGTCAGATAAATAATCTGTTGGTCAGTGAGAACCAAATTCTGGAGACCACTCCTTCATCCTACCTATGAACCATAGAATTATCATGTCAATGATAGAAAAGTGGATAAATGTGTCTCTTTGCTTCTGTTTCTTTGCTAATTTCTTTTGAAATTCAGCTGCTTGTAATAGCATTACCATTACAATAACTTTGCCCCCTTGACATGGAATGCCTTCAAACCTGCAAATTCTTTTGAGACAACTCTCAACACTGGTCTGTGACCCCAAACTTTTGGGGTCCCCTTCCCAACTCAACAATACTTTAAGTTAAAGTAAAATATCTGTGATTCTTTTTGTTCTAATGATTTACTTGACCAATTTGGGCATCTATTTGTTATTCAAATTTGACAATAGTGTATGGGACAGGTGCTAGACCCCCTTTCCCAAATTAACTGATCAGAGACATCTTCAGGTACAAAGAGAAAGCATTTATTTAGTTCCTGCAAGGAGAGGCCCAAGCACATCTGGGAGACATCTCTGCTCCCAACATGTGCTTGTAGATCTGACCAGCTGGAAACAGAAAAGCTAATTAAATAGCAAAAGATTCAAGCCTTTTCATTGGATAGACTAAAAGGAAGTAACCATCACTGACCAATGATCACCAATGTTGTCTGCTTCCTGTGGGTCACTTCACGTACTGTTGCTGACCTAGGGTCTTAACATTTAGAGACCTCTAGGCCTAGAGATCATGTGACTTCTTGCAATCTGGGCCCAAGACCTGATCTTCCCACTCTGCAGATCTTTGGGACTAGGGATCACATGACTTAGGCCTAGTCATAAACTTTTTGAGAAAGCTTCACCAGGTCCCATTCAATAGTCTCAAAAGAAAGCATCATATTTACTTTGTATTTTTCAAATTGCTTTAAAATCATGACCTTGTTTTAGTTTATATAGCACAGCTGAATTCAAATTAGCAGAGCTTTAGAGAATGCCATTGCAATATTGACATTTCCCACACATCCCTACAATTTCTTCACACATTTTTTAAACTCTAACTCTAACCATAGTGTACTAAAATATTGCAAAGTTTTAGACACCGTTAATTCCTTAGCAGAGGAGAAATGAAGTTGTAGAAACTGTTTATTGGATTATTAAAATGCATGGTTTTGTTCATTTGTATTTATCACTAAATAATTTGAAAAATAGTGATTGCTGATCAGACTGATCACAGTGCTGGTTTTGTCAGCAGATTTGCCTATTTGAGCCAGAATTTTTTGTGATAAATCATTTTGAGTTAATTGCTAATTTCCCTCTAAATAATTCAGTAGTTTTGATTTTGCTTCTGCAATACCTAGCAGCAATGATCTGTACCAGAAACTAACAGTCTGTAAAATTTTGTTTTTAACAAGTGCCATTTGCTCTTAGAGGTTAAATAATGAAGATCTTGTCAACATAATTGTTAGGGAACCCTTGTGAGAAATACTTAGAAAATATGAGCAGAGAACATGCTGAACATAAATTAATTCTAGAAAAAAAATGTTTTCCCAGGATTTAAGGTAAGGAACTAATGATCTAACCAAATTAGTGAGAATAAGATTTGAAAAATCTTAGAGTGATGTGCACTACATAATTAGAAAAAAAAAAAAGGTACATATTTGAAATGAAGATAAGTGATCTTGGTAATTGCCTGAAAGTAAATTTAGCATCAAACCTTAACAAAAATTTACACATAAACAATGATTTTATCTATTAAACAAAGAGGAGAAAATTCAGGCTATGATAAATGTGATTAACCCATTCTTCCTGGGGGGAACACTTTAATTTGGAAAAAACAAACAAAAAAAAAAACAAACCAATTAAATTTGAAGGAAAAAAAAAATGTTAGATGATTCTTATTTTAATTGTTGTTCTCAAAATGGGAGCATTCCCAAGCAGTGAATCCTAAGGGCCACACTGCCTGAGGTGTAAAAAATTAAATTTATTCTGGGAATATGAAGCTTTACTCTCCCTTGTTTCAGTCTTATTTTATTAAACTAATCTGAGATTGTGATTTGAGAGCAGTAGTACAGACTAGATCAAGGTCTAAATAATGCAATTCATTTCTTTTGTTTTTGTTTTTGTTTTTGTTTTTTATTAAAGCTTTTTATTTATAAAACATTCACAGGGGTAATTTTTCAACATTGACCTTTGCATAAGCTTTTTTTCCAAATTTTGCCCTCCTTCCCCCCACCTTCTCCTCTAGATGGCAGGTAGTCCAATATATGTTAAATATGTTATAATATATGTTAAATCTAATATATATAGTTATACAATTATTTTGCTGCACAAGAAAAGTGGCTCAAGAAGGAAAAAAAAAACTGAGAAAGAAAACAAAATGCAAGCAAACAACAACAGAAAGTGAAAATGCTATGTTATGGTCCACAGTTCTCTCTCTGGCTATAGATGGCTCTTTTCATCACTGAACTAATGAAACTGGTTTGAATCATCTCATTGTTAGAGAGAGCCATGTCCATAAGAATTGATCATCATATAATCTTATTGTTGCTGTGTACAATGATCTCCTGGTTCTGCTCATTTCACTTAGCATCAGTTCATGGAGGTCTCCCCAGGCCTCTCTGAAATCATCCTGCTGTTCATTTCTTACAGAACAATAATATTCCATAACATTCATATACCATAATTTATTCAGCCACTCTCCAACTGATGGGCATCCACTCAGTTTCCAGTTTTTAGCCACTATAAAAAGGGCTGCCACAAACATTTTTTAATACAATTCATTTCAATAAACATATATTATGCACCTACTATAGGTTCAGCAGCATGTGTGAAGCTGTTAATATAAAGAACAAACCAGAAAATAGTTTCTCCCTGGAGGAATTTGTAATCTGGTGGGGGGGAGGGGAGAAGGGAGGAGCTGCAAATGTTGAGGGATGAGAAAGTGTCAAGGTCTGAGAAAACCCTAAGGCTAGCCAATTTTGGGATGGGGCACAAACAATGCTTGCTGCCTGAGAAAGCCTGAGGCTACCTGACCTTGTGTGCCACAAACATGGTCAGGCAATAGCAGTATTTCAGTACTTATTCTGCTGATCTGTAAATTGTAGAACTCAATGGTGACAATTATCCCACCCCTACCCTTCCTCAATTGTATCTGTACACCTTAATATTGCATATCAACCTAATCTTTGTTTTTCTTTCCCCTAAAGTTATTTCCCTGATTATGATTCTTTGCTTGATTCCCTTGAAACTTTAACCAGCTTCAATTGGTGTCACAATTACCTCCTTGATTCTGACTCAGCTAGATTTCCCCGGAATTAGCCTAGTGTCAAGCAGCAGCAAATTTCTTCTTGCTTCTGCCTCTTTGTGAAACTCCCTTGGAACTTTAGCTTGCTGTCAAGCAACATAATAAATTTTTACCCCTTAACTTGGAGATTGAGTTTGCGAATTCTATCGCCAAACTCACAACACTGATCAAAGGGGGGGTGGAGGGCGCTAATTTTGTTGAGATGTCTTTTTTCCTCAACATGAAGAGTGGAGTATTGAACATAAAGAAATGGATGGCTAATTTCAAGCATCAATGGGGTCAATGTAAACCCATCTTGGCTAGTTCCTACACCAGAAAAAGCCTACTGAGTCCCTGCTCAATGTATACCCATCTTTGCTGATTCCTACAAGGAAAAAGCCCACTGAGCTGCTGCTCAGTGTAAACCCACCTTTACTTCCCCCCTTTAGGAACTGTCCCTTTAAGAAAGCTGCTTCTCTGCTCCAATAAAAACATTTTGCAATAAACCTCTAACCTTGTTTCTTGGGGTGCATGGATTCCTCCACGAAGCCCGTGACTGGCCAAAGGGGGTCCCTTCATCCCTTTTCATACACCTCATTAGTATCTAGTTGTTCCTTTGAAATAATAATATTGGAATCATAATGTGTGTTGAGGGATGAGAAAGTGTCAAGGTCTGAGAAAATCCTAAGGCTAGCCAATTTTGGGATTGGCACAAACAATGCTGGCTGCTTTCCTTCCTTTCACCCTCAATTTCGTGAAACTGTAAAATGTTATAGCCATTTTGGAAAACAATTTGCAATTGTGCAAATAAAGTTACAAGAACATCCATATCCTTTGAACCAGAGACTCTCTTGTACCACAAGGAAGCCATATATAGGAATAAAGTAATCACACAATCTAAAATATTTATAGCAGCACTTTTTTTGGTGATAGCTAAGAAATTTTTTAAAAATTAAGTAGATGCCCATCAATTAGGGAATGGCTAAACAAATTGTGCTACATGAATGTAATGGGATATCACTGTGCTTTAAGAAATGATGCTTTAAAACAACTCTGAGGTACCACCTCACATCTCTCAGAATGACTAAGATGACAGAAAAACATAATGATAAATGTTGGAGAGGATGTGGGAAAACTAGGACACTAATGCATTGCTGGTGGAGTTGTGAAGTGATCCAATCATTTGGGAGAGCAATTTGGAAGTAATGCCCAAAGGGCTATAAAACTGTGCATACCTTTTGAGCCAGCAATGCCACTACTAGGTCTATATCACAAGGAAATCATAAAGGAGGGACAAGAACCCATATGTGCAAAAAATGTTTGTAGCGGCTCTTTTTGTAGAAGCAAAAAATTGGAAAATGAGTAGATGCCCATCAATTGAGGAATGGCTGAATAAGTTGTGGTATATGAAGGTAATGGAATATTATTGTTCTATGAAAAAAGCTGATGAACAAACTGATTTTAGAAAGGCCTGGAAAGATTTACATGAACTGATGCTGAGCAAAACAAGCACAACTAAGAATACATTGTACACAGTAATAGCAAGAATATACAATGATCAACTATGAAAGACTTGTTCTTCTAAGTGGTTCAGTGATCCAAGGCAATCCCAATAGACTTTTTATAGAAAATACCATCTGCATCCAGAAAAAGAATTATGGAGAGTGCATGCTATGATCTCTTCTTTTTTCTGGGTTTTTTTTTCTCTTCCATGGTTTTTCCTTTTTTGTTCTGATTTTTCTCTCCCAACATGATTCATAAAGCAAAGTGTATTAAAAATAAATAAATTTTAAAAAATGATGCTTGTGAGGAATAAAGAGAAGCATGGAGAGGTCTATGTGAACTGATGCAGAGTAAATTAAGCAGAACCAAGAAATCAGTATACTTAGTCACTACAATGACGTAAACATAGAGAACAAATACACATCAAAAAATCAAATGCAAATGTAATAAAGTTATAAAGATTAAGAGGAATTATATGAGGAGAAACAAGAGGACATTCCCAACTCACTCCATTTTAAAGAGGCCAGAGATCTTCAGGCATTTCATGTTGAAAATGTTTTAGGTTTTTTTTTTTTTTTTTTTTTTTTTTTTCCTGAACATTGATCTGTTATGTTGAATTTTTTCCATCTCTTTAAAATTTCTATTTGTTACATGGGATGACATTATGGAAAGGGAAAAGTAGAAAAACTTAAAGATAACTATTATGGTATAATAGAAGATAACCAATTCTGCTCTTTTTATGAATTCTCTTACCTCTAAAATAGCACTAATTTTTTTTTCAAGTTTGTGAAAGAAATGCAGACAATACTTTTGTATTGTATTTTTAGTCTCTATTTCAAGAAAAAAATCAAGAAAAAATATTTTCCCTGAGTAATTTCACTCCCTTCATTTATTTGATAGTTTGAATTTTGTTTTACTTAAATATTTACAACCCTCAAGCCAAGGATCCTTGGGGACTGGAAGAACATGTATTGGTAGAAAGCACTTTTATCTCTACTAGGCCATACGAGAGATTAAAGAAAGGAATATCTATCTAGCTGTTTGCTATAAATGATGGGGAGAAAGGCAGAAAGGAGGGAGTCAGATCTTACCTTCTGTTTGAACTCTCCCTTTTCCCAAACTTTCCTGAACTAGGGATTGCCTGATAGTGAACTCTGATCAAAGCTTAGCTAGGGGAACAAAGTGAGTATTATTTTTAACATTTGCTTAAAGGGCTAATATAGATTTGTCTCTTTGAGTGAGAAGCTAGAACACTAAGAGTGAAGGCAATATTCAGGTCCTTCTTCCCTGAACCAAGAAAAGTTAATGCTGCACTTAAGACTCCAAACTAGCCTGATCCAGAATGAATGAATTGTTTCCAATCATTGAAATAAAACCTTACATTTCATAATCTGTTCCCAAGTGCTTTGATGTTCATTATCTAATTTAAATTTAGTTATAATCCTTTGGATAAGTAGACAGGTTGCATTACATTTAATTTATAGACAAAGGAACTGACACAGAATTTGAATAACTAGCATGCTAAGGTATATTTACCAGAACCAGAATTAGTACTCAGACTCATGACTCCTAGACTTTGATACAATCTTCATTATACCATAAAGTCAATCAATCAGTAGATTACCAAGCATTTGAAGCCAATAATAGTGATGCAGAGAGAAGAATGAAGCATTCCCTAGCCTTCTTCCATTATGTGGGGGAGCACATGTAACCACATCCTTAGTTACAAAATGGAGACTTGGTACAATTCCAGGTCCCCGAAGGTAGTGTCATCTCTTTGGCCTGCTTTTTGGATATAGGAGAACTGACATTGGTGTAAACATTCTTTGCTAGCCTATCATGGTGTTGGGAGAATATTTTTCCATTGGTTATGTAGCCAGGCATGTTTATGGCTTTAATACTATCTGAGCTTTTGCTTGCATTTACATTTAAATGGCTCCTTACTCATAGAAGTTGACATCATATGGTAAGGAGGAGGGCCAAAGAGTCACATGTCCTCTCTCCTTAGGCCATATGGCCTTGAGAAATAGGCTTATGGGAGTGATGGGGGGTAGTGTGTTTTTTTTTTTTTTTCCATTTTTCATTTGACATTTTTGGTCCTAGATGCCAGAGAGTGTGTCTCCAATCCAGGAGCTTGAACCATATGAATCTGAGAGTATAGGAAACTAGATCAGGAAGCTCTGAGGAGTAGGGTTCTGGGAGACTAGCCCAGTGAAGCTTTGGACTTGAACTTGGTAGGAAAAATGGTCTGTACGATCTAAGCTAAAATATAAACCTAATTTATCTCCCTTTTTCAGGTGATATGGAAAGATAGAGGGTGGGAGCAGGCTTATGCCCCTAGATGACAGAAAAAAAATGTTTATATATTTTATGTTGCTATTTATTAAAGTTCTTTCTTAAAGCCCTTTTTGTTCTTTCTTAAAGCTAATCACATTTGTAGTCATAAAATGGAACTAACTAGTAAATGACCCCTAAAATAGAAGTGATAATCTGTAGGGACTCAGGCCAAAAATAAAGTGACTCCCCACTTTCCCACAGAGACTGGAAAACAATTATTGAAGGATGCAATAAACCCAGTCCTAAGACAGGGGGGTTAGAGCAACTAAATTATTTGTTACAGATTTATTGACTATTTCAATATTTAAATGTTACTTTTCTGATATATAACTGATATAAGGAAGATGTGTTATAGAAATTTGTTTTCATTATCATCTTCATCAGTTTTAAAACCTGTCCACATATTTTGGGCAACGAAAGTTCAGGATGCCAAGCAGGAAGTCTGAGTGATAGCCTGAATAGAACTTAGTGAAACAAGCTTTTGGAGGCAAGGAATACTTAATCAAATTTTTATTCATGGACAAAATTGTTCTCAGAATATAAATGTATCTGAATCTATAGGCAGAGGCAAATATTTAACTCTAGTGTTAGACAATTTCTTTCTTTTTTGTTGTTGTTGTTGGATCTATTTTTAAATAAATAAATAAAATAGAGAAAGACAGTTTTTGATGGAGAATCAGAAATATGGTCATCTAAATGTGTCATTGTATTAGGTTGTTCTCTTCCTAAAGGTCCTATTGAAAGGATAATAAAAATTGCCAACAATTCCCTTGATCCTACAAGAGTAATTTAAAATAACAACTGAGGTGAGTAATATCAGCAATGAAGGTTTTTTATTAAAATCTGATTGAATTATTTCCTTATATCTGATTATAATTCAATTTTGATGGGAACTTTACTGACCCCAAGAGAATACTGGAGCTTTTATTTTTGTTTATTTTTAATAGGAGAGGTACATGATGGATGTGAGAAAGTTGTAACATATGACCAATGAAAAACTTCAAAGAAAAGAAATAGAAAACATTATTAAGGAATTTAATAAAGGAAAAAGAAAATGAACTAGTCACATGGCAAGAAAAAGAGATAGGTACAAAGTCACTGTACTCCACTGCTATTCCTGAGTTATTGGGAGAAATCAAAGAAAATCTTTAGTATTAAGATTTAGATTAGATTAGATTAGATTAGATGTCAAACTTTGGCAGAATGTGGAAAAGAGTTGCACAGGATAGAGAGACATGGATGGCATTCAGAAGAGAACTTCTGAATTAAAATAAAACTGCAGATCTATGATTAAAGAATGTATATAATCCTTCTATTATCTTCCTTTCTACTTCAGCATAGGTATGAGGATGTTTATATTTGGAATCTTTTGTCACATTTTGTTTCTTACTTCTGCAAACACCTGTCTTGAAGATGTTGAGTTTCGAGATATCCTAAATCCAAAGTTTTATATAGTATAACTTCTTCAAAAGGCAAAGACCCTATAGGGTTTGTTTTCCTTCTTTCTCGATGTCTTTTCTTTTTTGCATATTAGAGATGGTATAACCAGGAGAGTATTTTCACTTAGATGATTATCCTTCATGGCTCACTCTTTTCAGTCTGTGAATTACATAAACTGATGCAATTCTTCTGGCAGTTGCATTAATGAAGGTTCTGTGTTGCCTAGCAGATCCAGAGATGTTTCCCAATAGGTATTTAGGCATATATCCACAAGGATAGTCAGGCCAGACATCACCTCATGCAAAGATAGGAAGTGGAAGGTCGGTAAATACTTAGTCTCCAAGGCTAATGCATTCATCAAAGAAGATAAAAGAGGTCAAATAACATATATCAGTATCCTCCCTGAACCATGTTTTGTTTATTAACTAGAAAGGAAATATATTTGGAGGACATTTTAAGGTGTTGAATGAAGTATTACATCAAGGTTCTAATGAAATGTGTAGGGAAGAGAAAGAAAGGAAGGAAGGAAGGGAAAAAAGGAAGGAAAGAATGGAGGTAGGGAAAAAAAACCCAAACATTACTCACTATATGACAAGAACTATCCTAAACTTTGGGAATATAAAAAGAGGGAAAAGATAAACTCTGCCCTCTAGAACTTATAGTCTAGACTATAAGTGAAGGAAAGAAGGAAGGAAAAAAGGAAGGAAGGAAGGAAGGAAGGAAAGAAGGGAAGAAGGAAGGAAGGAAGCAAAGAAGGGAAGGGCGGGATGGAGAGAAAAGGGATGGAAGGAAGCATTTAAAGATTAAATGACTTGATCATAATTACATTGCTGTATCTGAGGCTAAATTTGAACTCAAGTCTTTCTGACTATGCCCACACTCTAACCTCTGTTCTACTTAGCTGCCTCTAGAAAAGAGTCACCTTTTTCAATGGAAAACTTAAGGACATCAATTACTTGTATGTAAAATACATTTGAAATAACAATTCAATCTTGTTGAGTAAAAGAGAGCAGAAAGACAACTGTGGGTAACCTTCAAAAGCTTCCTATTTTCTAAAATCGTTTAACGGTTCATTATTAAAAGTTTGACTTCTCAGAAAAAAAAATCAAATGAACAAATACAACTACTTGTTGTCAAGGGAGTTCTTTCAATTGCTCCATTCAGGACACTGCTTCTTGATGTAGAGCAACAACATGTATGTCTTGTCATCCATCTGTAATTTTTTTTTTTTGAAGCTGTAGAAAGGATTAGGCCATGCTGAAAAATGATTAGGGAAGTTTTCCTCTTTATCTTTGCTCATATCTGTAGGCCTCTGTTCCTTTAATTCCAATTCCAGGAACTTTATTTTATATTACTTCTCATTGACTGCTATTTTCTTTTCTTGTCTGGAATATCTATATTTATCATACATCATATCTATATTTATCTATATATCATAAGCAGCACTTGAATATCTATATTTAACATATATCATAAGCAGCACTTGAAACCAGATCTTCATGATTACAAGGCCAGTCCTGAATCCACTGCAGTATGTTGCCTCCCATAAAATGATATAGTAAGGAAAATTTTGGTCTAAATAAATGAGAGAAATTGCAGTTATTATCTTAACAACATTTTTGATGGAAGTTCTATAACATATGAAGATGTATGGAAAAGCATCCAACCTGAGAAATAATTTCAATTCTGTTTTTAAGATCTTGTAAAAATCCTTACTTGATAGTATCTTAGCAATCACTTTTTCCTCTGAAATGATACAAAACATTTTCTAAATATTCATATTTTTCTGAAAGGAAAAAAGTGGGACTCATATTTCAATTCAGTGGACTTTACTGATTCAACAGTGTTCTACTGAAGGTCACAGGTCTGCTTTCCACATCAGTCATTGCTTCATTCTGTTTCATGGTCACAAATTACTCCTTTGATACTTCCAGCCTTCATGGAAATAAAAGGCTTGGCAGTAAAGTACAGATGAACTTGTGAATATTTGTCATTATGACTAGAAAAATAGGCCAAAGTTTAGTACCTTCAGATTCTGGATCAGTAATCTGGTTGTGTACAGAAATTTTGAGCTAACAAGACCTCAAAAGTCAACATAAGACAAGTGACTATTTATCTTTGCATATTGGGAGAAAGCAACTAGATAGTATAGTATAGTGAATAAAGCACTGAACATGTTGTCAAGACATGAATTTGAATTCTGCTTCAAAAACTTTTTAAGTATATGATCTTGGACTAGTCAATGGCTTCAGCTTGAGTTTTCTTATACGTAAAATAAGGATGTTGACTCTATGACTTGTGTTTTAAAATATGATACCATGACTTTCAGCTAAGGTATGTGCTGGTAAAATGGGAACTCCTGTCAAATGTCATTTTATACACACAGGACAATTCCTCCACATATACACAATGTTGCTCCTTTTAATGTAGTTGTCAATATAAAGTGCATTATTCTAGGGCTAAAAAGTGAATTTCATAACCTAAGTATACAAAATGACTATGTGTGAAGTGGTCTCAAGAACTAGACACTTCCCCCTGAGTCACAGTTAGTTTCTAGTGCATTGTAACTGTGGAGAATTTGCGGGCTCTATCAACCAGATTTGTCTTTCATTGGATTCAGTTCATAAAAATTAGAAAAACCAAATAGCCTAAGAAGACATGGAAAATGTGGAGCTAAAAAAAATCTCCATTATCATTACTATAAGCACTTTGCAAAAATGTTTCATAAAAATGATACATTTTTGCAAAGTGCTTTCCTCAGTACCTCTCTGTGATTTAATTAATGCTTGTGTTATTTTTCCATTTTGCTGATGAAAAAACTAAGATTCAAAGAAGACAAATAAGTTGCTAAAGAAATAAGAAAAATAACATAATAGGAGGCAAAGGCATGAGATCAAAGGAGATGTTAAAAACTGAATTTGAGGGACAAATTCATATATGGACCTTGAGCTTTTAATCTCTGTTTTCAGATTGTGTATTTCCATCTTCTCAGACAACTTTCTCCAGCCCAAATATAGGTAAGCAATATACAAAGTTTTATCCTTAGAGATCAAGTCAGTCACTCAACAGCATGCTTATTATGTTTCAGGCAATCTCTTAAATCTAGGATTATAAAAAGAAAATTTAAAAGAGTTCTTCCCCTTAATGAGTTCACAATCTAATGGGTGAGTTAACATGTAAATAACTATATTCATATTAGTATATAAAGCACAAATGAAAGGTTATCTCAGAGGAAAGCCTTTAGCTAATTAGGAATTACAATTGTTCTGGTATGGGAACAGGGGAAGATCATCTACAGAAGATGGAAGTGAGTCTTGAAGGAAATCAGGGAAGCCAAGAAATATGTGGCTTCCAAAAGTTTTCAATGGGATATGGAAGTTTTGAATATATTTCAGTAATAAAATTTCAAAGTTGTATTGAGGATTTAATATGTAAAATGTATTGCTAATTGATTGTAATGAAATTTTTAATTGTTTTCCTTTTTTTTTTTTTTTGAAGTTTTGGTCATATATATTTTAAGAGATAGGCTCTTTTTCCAAGTCAAGCTTCCATGGATCTTTTTAAGATGTTCCCTTTAGCCTATAGAAGCCATTGTCCATATCATGTATAGGGTTCAGGTTAAAATAGAAAAAGCAAGTGATATATGAAAATGAATTTTCAACTTTAAGGTGAATTATCAAGTTCTAATTTGATGGATTTTTTAATAGCTTTGTCACTGCTAAGGTTTAAGCTGGTGTTTGTTTAGGTTTGTCCCAACTTTACCTATGGAATCTCTGCAAGTGACTTAGAACCAGAAAAAAAAAAATTATTAGGAAGAACACCTCAAAAGCTGCCCTGAAAATGAAGATCATTCTAGAATTTCCAAGAGAAAACATTTCCAGGGCTTATATGACTGCTTGTGACTGTTCAAACTTAAGATGAAATACACTGATTAAAGGAGTGGATTACTAGGAACAAGGAAACTTTATGACATTTAATATCTATGATTATTTTCATTCTGTTCTTACTTTCACATTTTGTGGTATTTATTTTTGCCTGCAAAAAGGATATGCCCTAATTACTTTTATTCACTGTTAAGGGCATTGGGTCCATGCTTCTTGCAAATTTTGTTTAACTGAAAGCCTATCTTCTATTAATATTAGCCTCATCTATCCAAAACTTGAATTATGGAATAATAGTATTAACTATTTTATATTTCTTAGGTAGAAGCCAAAGTGACTGAGATTTCTAAAATAATTTAGTTATTTTTTATCTCTATAGATGTGTAAGAAAGAAATTTCCTGAGGCAGAATTTTTTATTTTAGTGATATGTAAATCTCCTCTCTCAATCAGTCCATTGTAAACCCTTTAAAGATAGCTGAATCATTACCTGTCATCTAGGGGTGGGGGGTGGGGGGAGGGAAAGGAAAAGCTTTGGAAAAAAAAAGTTTTTTTTTGCAAAGGTCAATATTGAAAAGTCACTCATATGTTTTGCAAATAAAAAGCTTTATTAAAAAAAAAAAAAAAAGATAGCTGAATCAGTAACCTGAATTAATTTACTATATAGAGTCTCTCTAATGAGGTTTATCTCCTTAAGGGACATATGAGATTATGACTCTGCTTAACTAAATTTGGTCACTGTATATTTCCTTTGATCCAACAATATCTCTATTGGGCCTGTATTCCAAAGAATTCATAAAGAAGGGAAAAGGATCCACATATACAAAAGTGTTTGTAACAGCCCTTTTTGTAGTGACAAGGGATTGGAAACTGAGTGGATACCCATCAATTGGAGAATGGCTGAATAAGTTATGACATGTGAATGTAATGAAATATTATTGTCCTGTAAGAAATGATCAGCAGGATAATTTCAGAAAGGCCTGGAGAGACTTGCATGAACTAATGTTAAGTGAAGAGAGTAGAACCAAGAGAACATTGTATACAGCAACAATGAGATTATGAGATGATCAATGATGAATGAGGTTCTTTTCAAGAATGAGTTGATTCCAATAGATTTGTGATGTGGAGAGAGCCATCTGCATCCAGAAAGAGGACTGTGGGGAATGAATGTGGATTATAACATAGTGTTTTCATTTTTTTTTGTTGTTGTTTTGCTTGCTTTTTGTTTTCTTTCTCATTTTTTCCCCTTTTTGATCTGATTTTTCTTGTGCAGCATGATAAATGTGGAAAAATGTATAGAAGAATTGCACATGTTTAACATATGGATTACTTCCTGTCTAGAGGAGAGATGGGGGGAAAGGAGAGAGAAAAAAAAATTGCAACATAAGGTTTTACAAGGCTGAATGCTGAAAATTATCTTTGCATATATTTTGAAAATAAAAAGCTATTATTAAAAAAAACCCTAAGTTTGGTCAACTTTTATGACACTAAAAAAGCATAGGATTATGGTTTTTGCAATACTCATGGTCACAAAATACTCAAAAAAAGAGTATTATGCAATACTTTTCTTGCATAAGTTTAAGTGTCTTGCTTAATAACTTCTGATGATTACTCAAATTGATTCTTCTGACCTTGAGAGTTTAGGAAAAGTTGGCTCCTACCTGTCCTTATAGGAAATCTCTCAACAATTTCTCAACAAGTTGGTAATGAGGAAGATGTCTCCAGTGATTCAAGCTACCTTAATTAACTTTATTTGAGACCTTAAACCAGTTCTATGTTTATAAGAATGCTGGGGTTAACAATCCCAAAGGAAGATAGTTGTGAAGAATTATTTAATTATTTATTTTTACTAATATTATTTGAACCTAGTTTTATGTGGTAGAAAAAAAATTCTGATCTCAAAGTTACAGAGGTCAGGCTGACTTTAGAGATGCTCCCAGGAAACTGGATGGTTTCAGGGAATACCATCTAAATTTTGCTTAGAGTTTCCCAATTTGAAATGTTTATATTTCAGTGCTCTTATATCTATCAAACTATATAATTGCCTAACTGTAGCCAATGAGAAAAATGTCCTTATGCCTCCTTTTTTTTTTTTTTTTTTATAAATGTAAGTTCACAAAAACTTAAGGAGAGAACTGAACCTTTTTCTGTCTCTATTCTTTGCCAAATGACTCAATAAAATTCTAAAATTCAGGTATAGGGCTTTGTTCTCATTTAAACATTTACAGACAGTAATGGGGGGGGGCCTACAATATGAAAAGCTAGGGTCAAAAAGGTTTCCTCTTCCATAAATATCAGCTATTAAAAGAATAATTGAATAAAGAACAAGAAATTAAATAAGGGAAACATGCATATTTTGTTTTTTGCTACACCTGTGATTTATTTTATTTATTATTTTTTTATTAATACTTTTTATTTGCAAAACATATGTATGGGTAATTCCTAAACATTTACCCTTACAAAGCTTTCTGTTACAAATTTCCCCCCCTACTCCCCACTCCTCCCCTAGATGGCAGGATATCCACTACATGATAATTATGTTAGAATACTTAAGAAATCGAATATATGTATAGTTATTGCATCATTTTTTGTGCAGGAGAAATCGTATCTACAGGAAAGAATAATCCGATAAAGGAAATAAAATGCAAGCAAACCTCAATAGAGAACATGAAAATGTTATGTTGTGGTCCACATTTCACATGCCTCTCTCTGGGTGTATGTGGCTCTCTTCACTGAACAATTGGAACTGGTTTGAAGCATTTCATTATTGAAGAGAGTCATGTCCATTAGAATTGATCCTCATATAGTATTGTTGTTTCTGTGAATAATGATCTCCTGGTTCTGCTCACTTCACTGAGCATCAGTACATGCAAGTCTCTCCAGGCCTCTCTGAAATCGTCCTGCTGGTCGTTTCTTACAGAGCAATAATATTCCATAACATTCATATACCATAATTTATTCAGCCACTCTCCAATTGATGGGCATCCCTTCAGTTTCCAGTTTCTAGCCACTACAAAAAGAGCTGCTACAAACATTTTTGCACATGTGGGGCCCTTTCCTTCTTTTATGATTTCTTTGGAATATAAGCCCAATAGAAACACTGCTGGGTCAAAGGGTATGCATAGTTTGATAACTTTTTTTTTTTTTTTGAAGATACTAATTCCTTAAATTGTTGGCGTCCTTTCTACTTAAACTCACATTTATTCTTTTTTGTTCTATCCATATATATACATGAATTTTCTTTCACCTTTTGGAATGTAAGCTACTTGAAAATGAGGACTGTTTTTACTTTTGTATTGTATCTCTGAAGATGAACAAAAATGTCTCACTCTTAGTAAGTACTTAATAAATACTTATAGAC